>JAQFVV010012395.1:21353014-21953014 GCA_028023455.1 Epiperipatus broadwayi | reverse complement strand
AACTTTCCTGCCAGTCTAGAGCGGACCGGCAAAAAATTTCTGTGGCCTAGCACCAGTCCGCAGACTAAGGGTTGAAGACCACTGCTGTACACAATCTAAAAGTAAAAGATTTGTTTCTCTTCTAAATACTTATCCTCAGAATATAAATACAAAAACCATAACAAGAAATTATATTACATCAGCAAAATTGTTCAAAGATCATAATTAGGGAGAGAGTAAACAATAAGAGCAAAAGTTCTTAATTAGCTACATATGCAATGCAAATTTTTTCCTTAATCAAACATGTAAATAATGGTTTTCAATTTTTTTATTCAATTAATTTTTAAAGCAATATTAATAATTTTTATTATTCATTAAATTATAAATTATCCAATAATGAATAATATTTATCTAGTATAATTTTCACTATACCATTTTCAAGCAAGGTAGGAACTGGTTTCTATCAGCTTTTAACATTTTATAGTTGAATGTAATCATAAAAATATGCTCAAAGACATGTGAAAAAAATTTCCAAGATGCATATTTTGTGATAAACCAGCACTCATCAGTATGTCCAGATAACAATCTCTTACACATAACTTTATTATTGTTCAATGTATTTATAGATAATAAATTACTACAGTTTAATTGATGTGTCAAATGTGTTGCCTACACAACTTTACCCAAATCACTTAGTAAAAGTACATTAATAATTTTTATTAGTCATTCATTAGATTAGGGATTATCCAATAATGAATAATATTTCTGTAATGTAATTTTGTCTACATACCTCTCTCATAAGATAGGGACTGGTTTCTATCCACTTTTGATACCTTGTGTAGTGATATGATCATAAATATATGACCAAAAACATGTAAAAAAGATCTATAATCTCCAAAATGCATTTTGTGCTGAATTAACTCATTAGTTAGCCAGGCCACAATCTGTAGTAATTTGCTATCTATAAATATACTGAACAATGATAAAGATATCTGTATGAGATAGTGGTAGTGGTATGGGCCAACTGATGAGTGCTGGTTCAGCATGAAATGTGCATTTGGGAATCATAAATCTTTTTCACATGTCTTTGGTCATATGTTTATGATTACATCTCTCCACAAGATGTTAAAAGTGGATAGAAACCAATCCTACCTAGCAAGAGGGTTGTGTAGTGAAAATAACACTACAGAAATATTATTCATTATTGCATAATCTCTAATCTAATTAATGACTAATAAAATATACTTTTACTAAGTGATTTGTGTGAATGTTATGAGGGCAGCATATTTGACACTTATCAATTAAATTGTAGTAATTTACTATCTATAAATTTCCTGAACAATGATAAAGATATGTGTAAGAGATTGTGGTCTGGGACTATTAATCAGTGCTGGTTCAGCACAGAATGTGCATCTTGGGGATCATAGATCTTTTTTGTTAGTCATAGGTTTATGATTACATCCATCCACAAGGTGCTAAAAGCTGATAAAAACCAGTCCCTACCTTGCAAAAGAGTGGTGTAGTAAAAATTACATTACAAAAATATTATTTTTAAAGTAATGTTTGCTAATAAACTATTTTTAATAAAGTATGATAATAAACTAATCTTAATTTTCAATTTTTGCTTTTGTGTTTTATCCCATTCTTCATCACAACACTACTATATTGCACTCATTATCCAATACAGAAAATCAAGACCTCTCTCTCTTACCATGCATATATTTGGTTAACAACTGTTTACTTACAAGGTGATTAGGGGGTATCAAATGCCTGAATTTATTCAACATCATAAACTTCCAAATTTCAAAAATAAAATAAAAACCAAGAGTTTCCATTTAATAATACTCTTCCTACACAAGCATATAATATAATGGATAAAAAAATAGAAAGAAATAATGTGTGAAAAAAATTTCTTTAATAAAGCTTTTGTGTAAATAGTCACTAAAAAGTAGAAAAATATCAAAATAATTCTCTTCTCATTTTTTTTAGTAGAAAAATATCAAAATAATTCTCTTCTCATTTAATTTTCCATTCTTGGAAAATATCAAAGATCTTAAAAATGTAGACTTGGTGTAAAATTTTTGGAAATTACAGGAATATTGGCATTTCATAAAAGCATTTGAGACTTTTTTGATTTTTATAATTCATTTGATTTTCAAATGCTTTTATGAAATGACAATATTCCAGAAATTTCCAATTGTTTTATAACAAGTCTAAATTCTTAAGATCTCTGATATATTTTCAAGAATGGTAAATTAACCAAGACACAGACTACTTAGTTTTTTTTTGTTTGTTTTTTTAATGGACTATTTATATAAAGGCATTGTTTCAATTTTTTTTACATATTATTTAATAAATGGTTAAAAATACAAAAAAAATCTGATAAAAACTATAATTTAATAATAAGACTTGAAAATAAAAAAATATGCATTCTAATAAATGAATTCTACATTTAAATATCATGTGATTCTCTATTATATAAAAATATATATTGGTTTTTAATTAATTTAATTACATATTAATTAAATCAATATTAACAAATGTTTATTCTACAACTGCTTCCATCAAATAATATATTTTATTAATTAAGTATGAGTTATTTCAATATTAACAAAATTTTATTCTATAAACATAATATTTCCATTGGCTCAGTTGCTAAGGAGTTTTCTTAGGAAGTGTAAGAATGAGAGTTTCAGTTCTGAATGGGAATGGATGTTTTTTTTATTCATTGTTTCAAAAATGTGGGCACACAGATAAAAAATATGGACATACTGACAAAAATACAGTCTGGGCAAGTATTTCAAATACAGGAATGAGGAAATTGAGAACCCACTCATTTGAATAATCTATCTAGATGGGAAAGTTTACCAAATAATATCATTCTATTTCTTCTTGAAACAAGAATATATTTAAAAAGTTTAAAATAAAATAAAAGAGTTACAGAAATCTTAATTCTCATAAATAATGGTTCATAAACAGATTTATTATCCTAACACAGTTACTATCAACATTTGGTGTTTTGTAATTAAATTATAAATTCTAGGAGTAATTTATATCCAACAATATAATACCAATGATTTTAATGCATTAAGAATGTGAACTTTTTTTAGACAGTTAAGTAACTCTTCACGGGCATTATAAAAGAAGCTGGAGTGATTTTAACAAATAGATAAATTGACTATTTATTTTTTTACTCTTTGCTTAGATTAAATTCATTACTTCTATAGTTTACTATCAATCTTTTTCGCAAATGTAAAAGAGAAAAGCTGTTTAATTCTATGTCTAAATTCAATGATCATATGATCATAGGTAATCTGAAATCTGTTGATAAGGAATAAAATTTTATAGATATATATAATAAAGAGATTATGTAAATAAATGTAAGAAAATGATCTGCTCCAATTATTGTGTGTAATACATTTACAATGATAAGCTATAGAACCGACATTATGCATATACACACAAACAGGCAGGCAGACATATAGATAATTATAGACAGGAAAGGAAAGAAACAAAGTATTCATAAAATAGTGATTATTATCTTATTTCTCTACCATGCCCTAGATGTGGATTTCAAATCTTGCTGAAACTTGAATAATTTTTAGATAAACTTAGATTCTTTTTTGACATTTGCAATTTTCACATACAACTTATTTAGTCATCAAGACTACTGGCTAGAAAATGGGTGTCTAAATAGAAAAGAATAAAACAACGAAGTACAAATCTTTACAACCTGGTAGAAAATTGAGCTGGTGACAAAAGTCTTCTCCACTGTTTTCCTGAGGAGGAATACTAAACGCCTTTTACTCTACAATAGGTTATTTAAAGTCTATTGTTTTACATGTTTATACACATGTTGATATGTTAAAGTCTTTTAAGCTTTTATTTTAGTATATAAACACAAAAATGACTGTGTGTTTGCTATCTATGGCAGTGTGTTCGTTGATATTTCTGTAATATCGTAATCACTTTCATATAATTGACTTGAGTGAAGTTACTATAACATTGGGTTAGCCATCCGCAAGACAATGTGGATCCCATGTTTATCAACTAAAGGATCTTTTGGTAAAGCTTTCTACTGATCTTATATTTTAAAAAAAAAATCCAAATACCTGTAAAACATTTGTGTCAATATATATACTTCAGCTTGATTCAAATATTTATGATTTAGTAAAACATGCATAATATTTATTTAATAAAATTCTATAGAAATGAATTACCAAAAAGATAATATTTTAATCAAACTAAAAATTCTAAGAAAATAAATAATAATAATATTAATAAAACTTTGTTGTTAAAAAAAAAGACGTAGATTTTGCGCAATTTTAAATTCAATATTTTTTTATGTTACTTGTTTTTTTGTAAAAACATTAATAAAACAGATTAAATTTAAAATAAACTGCAAAAGAAAAAAAATTACAAAACTTCAGAGTAAATTAATCAACATTTTAAAATGAGAATTTTAATGACGACTATCTCAACATAAAAACACCATTTTGAAACCTATCAAAAAAAGATGTTAGAAAAACATTATTCAAGACTACACTTACTCAACGCGCTCACACACGCACATAAAAGAAAAAGGCAATGCACCAACATACAGTAATCAGAGCTTTTAGCCCAGAATGAAGTTGATTTTGTATCTCAGATGTGTGTAAAAAAAATTACATGCACGCAATAATAATAGGCTTTCATTTTTTCTCTTAAAATTCTTTTTGCCAATGTAAAAATAATATACATCACAAGTATACATAAAAAAAGTGCAGCAAAGATTATAATAAATAAAACATTTTAATATTTTTTTACATTGAATATATATATACATTAAACTATAAATCCCAAAGCTAACTGGTTATCATATGTAAATCATATCCCATAACTCTCATAAAGTAGTAAAATAGTAGCAATGTGTTGCCATGGCAACACTAAAATTAAGCAATAAATGTCTTTACAATGGGTTGATTTACTTAAGCTTAATAGCTGTGGTTATGTGGATTATATATATATCAAACAATAGAAATATATTTATTTCTCTCTTTACAGTGCTAAAAATTAATTTTATCAATAGTCATAATATAGTAAAAGAATCTAAATATCTTAGATGTTAGTAATGTTCAAGATTTATTTCAATTTTGACATTATAAAAAGCAATAAATGTGTATGTATAATTACCAGTTTTACATTAAATTTATTTTAAAAAATATCACTGCTTATATATATATATATATGTCTACATAGTAATTTCTCCTATAAGTTATTATTAAATAAAACTTAAATGTCAACAAATGATAATGAATAGAATAAATTCCCATATTCTTTTGATTTTCGATTTTCGTAAGTTCTTATTTACTGAGACTGCTGGAAATAAAAATGGAAATCATATATTAGCCCAATTTAAATGTGGTATTTATTATTTTAAAATTACATTTGTGCAAATATATGATAGAGATAGAATCTAATTTTTATCAACATCTATAACATTAATCAAATATCAATTTGCAATTGTAAATATCAAATATGTTAAGATTAATGTATATTAAACTCAAATGAAAGCAAATCACCTCTACCCATAAGTAAAAATGATATGTGAATTCATGGAATTATTGTTCATTGATATACAGGTGTTATTTATCTATATTTTATGGAAAAAGTTTGTTTACTTCCATTTGAATGTATGTATTAATTAAGTTATACATATTTGATATATATATTGAAACAGTAAGGTCTGCTTTGCAGATCTTCGTTTCACCTTTTCTCACCTATTTCCTACCTCATACCTTAGTTTGAACCCCAATCTATCATAGTGTGTCTGCAATACGCTTATATGCCGAAAATCCCGCCTAATTTTAAACCACAAGTACAATGCTCGTATTATATATATGAGTCATTCCCAAATAAATAAAAGATTATAGATTATGTATATGTTCACATAATTTTGATTTATTAAAAAGTAGGTTATATAAGTCGTAATTGTGCACACACTATGATATGCATTTTAAAACATATCAAATTTATATATTGTTAAAGTTATTTTGTTTGAATCTATTTACAAATATATTACCCTCATAATATATTTTGATTTAAAATAAAATTCATTTAATAAATATTCGTTTAGTAAATAGATTCAAATATTGCAAGTTAAAAGTAAAATAATTTTAATTTAATAAAAGTTATTCCAAATATTTCTGTTAAAATAAATGATGGACAATAGTTTAATTAGTTAATATTCTATAAGTTTATCTAAAAACAGCAGATGTCCACTTAAGGTTTTCTTTAATTAGTAAAAGTAATTTTTAATTAAATCTAGTTTGTAATTCGAATGTCGACAGGGAAATTAACAAAATAAATTAATTAATGTTGAATTCCTTTAGACATTCGGATAGATTTAATTACAGCTGATAAGTCTGATATATTTTTGTAATGCTCCAGGGCAGTTCTATTGTTAATGTCTACTATAAAAAGAATGGTTTTCTTTTGTTCTCGAGTTCTTCTAATGTTTCTAAGAGAAATCATTTTGAGTTCTATTCTAGTAATTTGTAAATCTTGACATGACAGAGTAGAGTGCGAGAAGGCTATTTCTCTCTGGAATGGTCATCTGCTGCTGTAGACCATCGGAAGTTCTCACACAAACCCCGGAACTGCTGCTGCTGCTGCCAAAAATATGAACATTTCCAGATTTTGCTGTTAAATTATATAAAAACCTGCCGACCATCAATCTACCTAAATGCTTCTCCAGAGATAACCCTAAATTAACCCAAGAGCTCTTGTGATTCCTAACTAACATGCTATAGCTATTTAACATTGTTTTCTTATATTTCACATAACTTCATTATGTATTTCTTTAACGTGTTTAAATATACTCAACATTTTGCTCTCTATTCTTGGGTTAATATTTTCTATTTATAAAGCTTTCTTTTATTTTATTATGATAATGTGTCAGAATCGTCTTTGACCGAGTGAACTATTCCCTTTATTGAAAGTAAGACTCCGCTATTAAGGCATATTTTAAATTTATAATTTTCCAATTTTATTATCTTGCAAATCACTCGTTCGAGGGTGATTCTTTTCTTTAATATATAATATAATCACATAGTTGAGGGTGATTCTTTTCTTTAATATATAATATAATCACATAGTTTAAAATCTACATGTTATTGATTTTAATCTAATATGAGAGTATATGTGAGGTCAATGATTAAATGTGTCCCCTAATGCATGATTGCGTATATAAATCTATACTTACTTTTCAAACCTGCAAGCATGCATTTTCCTATTTTAATTACCGTGTTCTACTTTAATTACAAAGTTCATCATTGACATCGAGAATGTGTGGACCCTTTTAAATGAATTTCTGGGAATTTGATTGGGCATTTCTCTTAATCCAAGTAAAACCCATTCAGTATGTTTTATATACACTAGTCTCGTATTGCTGGTAAATGAATTGGTTGTTGAGACCGCTTTGTTTTATTTTTCCAAGGATTCTTTACACGGCAAAGTCCATTATTTTCGCTTATTGCAATTTCCAGGCAGAGGGTGTCCCAAATGACACCCCTGGGAATTACGCAATCGTCACACAGTCGCTAAGTTTCGGCTGATCATAAAATACTTTCCTACGGGTTAGCGGCGAGATGCCCTCCGTAATTATTCCGGATCTTCAATATTGTTTTATTTTATATTTATTTTACAAAGCATCCGTGACTTAAACATGTCACACCCTCTAACTTTAATAAATTCATTATCAGCAATACTGACCTCCCAATGTAACTCTATTATTATTATTCTCAAATAAATGCCTTGATCACATTCCCACTTTGTTGCTTAGTAAGCTTTTGTCCGTGCTATTCTCGAAATCAATAAATATTTTATAACACTTAATTTCAAATATTTTCTTAAACTTGCATAATTGCTCAAAGCACCTCACACATGTTCCTATCTTGTCAAGCACATTATCGTAATGCTATTAGCCTGAGGAATAGAATACATCATTTTGTTTTAAAGTCTTTTTGTCAGTTGTTGGAATATAATGCCAACAATTATTTAATATGCATCCCTGTCTCATATAAGCAGACAGTGGCATTATATATATAATTTATATGAATAAATTTTGTGAAATTATTTAAAACTAAATTTGATCTCTTATTTTATTTGATTCCTATCACTGTCTCGGTCTATATATATATTTTCTGCATTTCTTTTGTAAATCCATAGATGTTAATTAGCCACCCAAACTTCTTTTAGTATAGAGTCTTTTGTTTCTCCCTGACCACCAGGCACCGGTCAAAGGTCATACTAGCAGTAGCCTCAGATGCATTGTCACGTAGATGGTGCTGGGAAATTTGGGCTTTAGATTCGAACTTAGTATATCTAGAAGGCAACCCCTCCTGGAATGTTCAGTTTCATGTCTGGGGTTTGAATTCTGCAGTGTGTTAGTGAGATAGACAATTCTGACTGTTACAATATAAGTTATTTAATATTTTTTCATTCATTTTGAATTGTTTAGATTAAATAAATCTCTAAAAAATTTCCTCCTCTTTACAGTTTTTATAATGTTTTATTCAATTATTTGATAGTTTTAACTATCTAATGTCTTCTTCTTAGTTGCAAAGTGCAATTTGGACTCAATGTTGTTTTGGTTATTTAAATCAACATAAAATTATATAAAAAATAAGATAACAGAATTGTATTTTACAGCTCTGAGGAAGGCTACAAGATAGTTGAAACTATCAAGTAATTGAATAAAAGAATTGTGAGAAATGTATGAAAGAGATGATTTTTTTAGATATCTCTTTTTTATAAATTTATTTAAAAGAAAAAAGGAATGAGAGAATTAAATAATAAAAAATATTTAAAAGTAATATTTACTTATAAATATGAAATATTGTTAATATTGTCTAAAATAAATATTTATTATTAATTAAAATCTGCTTATCTAAAATTAGTTTCTAAAAATCATTAACATGATTAGTTTAATAAATTTTGCAATAAGCAGTAGTTTCTTATATTTGTGATATTTGTTTCAAGTCATCTTGTGGATATTGAACTTCATGAATAATAGTGAACTGTATTATATCATGTACATATTCATTGAAACATATACAATAAACACACTTATATATGCAGGTGTAAATATGTACTGCATTGTGCTGTGAACAAAAAAATTAAAATATATCACTTCTGAATAAGTAAATCTGTGAATATGACAGTCATAGATATAGAGCAATATTGCATATATGATTTTATTATGAATAATAGATGTGTAATGTGAAAGTTACAGCAAAAATATATAAGTAATTTAATTGTTTATTGTTGGAATTCTATAACACCAGTCATGATAACTTGTCAGATGACATATTAAAAGTCAATTGTGTTTAAGGCAACTTAGCTGTACATTAGTGATTTAATGTGCATGTATTGTAACAGAACCTGGTGGCAACTACTCTGTGACTTATTGCATCAGAATATGTGACAATTTGATTTATTCCATTAGAAGAGGGGGAATAGATTTAACAACTATCAAGCATAGAATCTTCAAATAGGATAGTAATAATGATGTGATGAAGTAATTAACCAATGATTATGTCCATTTCTAGTGGGCTAGCTCTTATTCCACATATTAAATTTAGACATAATTTAGATAAGTTCATCTATATTTCATCCCTCTTTCAGATTCCACATAGGCCTCAGAATTTGAACCTAGGGAGAATATTGCAATTAACTCTCATCAGCAATGAATTCAACTTAATTATAAATTATGGCATACTAATATACATATCATAAATCAACTATATTACTCATTTAATCTTATTATAATTTTATATTATATAAAAAATAATCTGTGTCTATATATATATATATATATGATGATCAATTGATGAATGTGAAAGAAATGATTTTGATAAAGTAGAGACCATTTAATGATGAATAAACTAACAATGTTTATTTACAAATATGATATAAAATTAACAACCTCCTTTAACAGAATACAAAAAAACAAAAAATGATTATATACATATGTAAGTATTAAGTATGTATGCCTATCATATTGATAATTAAAGATATTCATTAAACCACTATTTCCCTAATAGGTATACATGAATAAATGCTCATTATATATAAAGTAGATAAATATAACAAGAAAAATAATAAAATCATTAATTCAACATTGCATTGATGGTGAAACTACCTAACTAATTAATCAAACAAATGAAAATATATTAAATAACTACTGGGTTTAATTCCAATAATAGTATTTTCTCTCTCTGAAAGCACCCCTTCTTAACATGTAGAAGTTTGAAAAGACAATTCATGCAGAAATGATAATCATTTATACTGAATAAACATGCATGAACAAATGTTAATTAACAAAAGAAAAATAAACAACATAAATTCTGTATTGTCAAAACTTTATATTTTTTTTTTATAAGGAATAGCAATAAATAAAGATCTTATCTCTATCCCATATTTTGATAAGGATTCTAATAATAATCAAAACAAATGTCATGTCACTATAAAAGGGAAGATTACCTAAATTTTATTTTTAAAAAAATATTTAAGCTAACAACCTTCTTTCACGTGTTTTATCGAATTTAGTTACAATGAAATCTTCCAAGTTAAAGAGATCCTGGTTTCCAAATACAGAAGTAAAAAATATATATAAACAATACATAATTCTATCAACATAAAAAATATCATGTAACAAATTAATATTTCTTCATGATGACTGGCATAAGATTTAAGAGTTAGACAATTAATATCTCTGATAGGTAGTACATCGTTATTTGGTCAGGTTGCTATGATACGTGGTTCATTCCTCACGAAGACTCCTCCGCAACATATATACTATCATTGTTCTTTTTTTTATATCCATCTGTAAGTTTTAGTCATGGCATTTGTGATTTTTGGAAGGCATTACACCCTTAAACACTAATTCATTGCACTTATTCTGGTAATGACTGATGAACACTTAAACCCTGCAACACTATTGATTTAGCCGGCAATCATAATTTTTCAACAAATTAATAATTTAAAATTTCTTAATTGGAAGTTTGTTATTGTAAATGATTTTAGGTGAGTGGCATTGGTGGGCGATATATCTACATAAATACTATATTAACCCCTGTGATCTCTTCTATTTGAATTTGAAGAATAGCATAGTGTTTCTTTATATCAAACGTTTGTCTAAATCCACTCTTTTGATTTAATTAATTGCTTGAACTTGTTAAAAATGTTTTTATTTAATTAATAATTATGGCGTCTTGTAATCGACTACATCACAATTGAGCGAATAGTTTGAAGTGTTCGAATAGATTATCTATTTTCTTAATATTGAAGCATTCAATTCTTCTGATATTATATTAGACGGACGACTGAAAAGAATTAAGTTCATTTTTATTGTTGTCCTCAGCTTTCATTGTTTAATGTGCTTGTATTTTATTTATTTTTGCATCTTTATATATATATTTATTGTTACGCGCGTATTATCTTGCTTATAAGCAAAGAAAAATTACGTAATAGAATTGTTTTTTTTTGATTACCTAGTGATTGGTTTGACATTGGGTCGTTACTATGTTGACTTGGTCCCAGACTTTTAAAATGAAGTCAAATATTCAGATATTACATTTATTATAATACATACACATATTAGTATGATAGTTAATTAATGTTTTCTTTTGATTGGAGTTTTCATCTTTCTAAAAAAAAAAAAAAAAAGAAGCAAAATCGGTTTGTTTATATTTTGTCAATATAATAATATATATATATATGTGTGTTTATTGTTGTATGCATATATATATATAAGTGCGGGTTTATTTATTTTATAATTGAAAATGTATGTTTAGTTGGTTATTAACTAAAATAAAATAAAAAATTAGCTGGATTTGGTAGTGAGTGATAAGGTTAGATTGTAAAGATATCCTTACTGTATATTCTTTGAATAAAGGTATATCAAGATAAACAGGGAGATTATTATAATCAAATAATAATAACAACTCTACATCATCTCCTATAAGTTAGTAATTTGACCTGTTTTAAATTGATATCGTCATATAAATATCTATTATTTATATTACCTGAAATGGAATCATCATTTTAGTAAATGTTGAATCTTTATATCATTTATGCCCGAAAAAAATGAGTTTATTTTCAAACCCTATCTCTCAAAATCTTAAAGTTTATAACAGACTCCTCATCAGTGATAAAAGATGTTTTGCTTTGCACTTATTTTTATTTTTATGGACAACACATCGAGAATCATCTGCCTATAGATGGTGCTAAGGTATGGAGATACTCTTATTTACATTATATTGTGTAAGCTAAAGAATCAATTGTATTATGTTGGTACACATCCTCTTTGCCAGGAATGGCTAAAATTAAATTAGATATAAGGCTATTAAAATTTGTATTTACTGGCCAGTAGTAAAATCTATATAATTATATAGGGAAATTGACTCAAGTTCAAAACTTTAGGGCTTTCTTATTTTAGGCTACTACTTTGATAACAAACAAATAGTTAAGGGATAGTTAGCAGATGCATAATTGCATTGGTTTAAACTTTAATTTTCAATTCTTCATTGATAAAATCAAAAGGCAAAAACTATCCTAATTATGAGGATTTTATTGTACTACTATTTGGTAATCACTAATTATTCAGGCTTACTTTAGATGGAGCTAGAGTAGAGAGCTTTTTCATAGATTATTAATCATTATCTGAACATATTTTGACTAAAATCTAATCTTCATCAGAAATTTTAAATCTTTAAATTCATGCAACTACATTAGAATAGTCACCAATGATTTTATTTAAAACATTCATACAAATATGATAACTTTGCTCACAAATAAAAAAGTTGACCATGCTAATATAAAGGCATATTTCTAACTGTACATTCTTATTCAGCACTATGATTCTGGTAATGATCTTCTGATATTCGGCTCAGTGTATTTAAGACTTTTTGTAGTCTAATTTATCTTTTCAGATTAATGTGAACATTACAAGTTTGTTAGAATTACATAACTGTATAAACAGATTATATATTATTGAGAATTATATTTGAAGAGTAAAATACGAGATGAGATCCAAAAGTAACCAGAATTTTGTTATAAAAATGTGTGCATTTATTTTTAGTTATTACAAATCAAATCTTTTCAGAGTACAGTCCATTTAAAAAAATGCATCAGCCTAAATGTGATTTTAAAGTAGTCTGAAAAGTTTTGAAAAGTGATGCCTTTTACCACCTACATCATTTTATTTCTTCATCAAAGTCCACAATAAAAAAAAAATTGAAGCATTTTTTTTTCATTTGAGAGAATAAAAAAAAAGTTGCACAGAGCAAGAGCAAGTAAATACAGCTAAAGATTAAGCCAAGTCATGCTGAATTTAATTAAAAATTGTTTTGTACACAAGGCTTTGTATGCTGCATGTTGTCATGGTAAAACTTGCATGTTACTACAAAATGAGATGTTTACATTTTATTACCACATTACAGAAACATTTCAGAAGTTGTAGGTTTTAAATGCTTGATCATTAGGAATGAATTCTGAATGAACAATGCCTTTTGCATATAAAAATCAGCAGCATCTTTACATTGGGCTTTATATGGCATGCTTTTTTAGAACATGGTAAATTTGATACTTCTATTGACCCACTCATAAACTTGTGGTTTTTTCCAAAGGAGTTTGCTTATAAGGTGTTTCAAGTGTTACAACTGTTTTCCTGACGTTTTCCCTAACAGAAAACAGAATTTCATGTTGTTCCAACTTTTCAGCCATTACAAATATTGGAAAATAAGCACAGCATGCAAAATTATTTATTACACTGCATAATAACTTTTCCCAACAATGACTGTTGGCAGACTGATGCAGAAATTCCTGTAAGAGACATCTAATGGCAGAGGCAAATATGCACACTTTCCAGAGAATGATTCCGGTCATTTTTGAGTACCCCTTGTATATTTCATAAATCTATTTATAAAAAATAACTCTGTTAACTATTCTGTTATGGTTAATAGGTATTTAGATTGTTAATATACCTAAAGAGACTAGATTGCAACTAAAACATATGTACTAGAAGAGATTAGTCTGTTTGTTTTACATTAGATAATGATTAATAATATTAGAGTGTAAATCTACACTAAAGAGGAATTAGATGTGAAATTATGTGTTTTTTGATGTTGATCATTTTGCATGAATCCATCATCTACACATTAATGTAGCATAATTTTCATATTTAAACTTACTGATAATTTTTTGATTTATTTTTATAAAATTAATGTTTGAAAATACTACTTACAGATGTACTTCAAGAAAAATTAGAATGTGATTATATATTTCAAGTTATCAACCCAAATACAACATTTCCAGTATATAGAACATCCATTTTTTTTTAAAAAAAAATAATTCTATATAGTACTTTCAATTCTATGTCCAAAGATATTTAGGCAATAGATATGATGATCAAGTTGTAACAATACTATTGTTTATAATGATGAATATTTCTGCAATATAATTTTCACTACCCCACTCTCACTCAAGCTTTTAGCACATAAATATTATTCATTATTGGATAATCTCTAGTCTAATGAATAACCAATAAAATTTATTAATATTGAATAACCAATAAGATTTATTAATATTGTTTATAGTTTGATAGACATTACTTCTCTCTTACTATTCTGTAGTTAGACTGCAATATAAGATCAGATAAATTATAAAATGTTGAAGTCGACACATTACTAAGAGGTATACAACTAATTACCACCAATCATATTTTAATGACTAGAATTTTAGGGCTTCGTTGTTATTAGTTGTTAAGAAACTTTTGAGAGTAGTAAAACCTGCTTTTAAAACGAACTTAGTATGCATTTTGAATATAAATTCATTGATAAATGCAATTATTTATTTAATAAAAAAGCTAATTAATTAAACCTATCTTTATAATTATGTATTTAAAATTATTGTTAGAATAGTAGATATTCTTTGAATAGAATATATAAATAGAAATTTTTTAAAATGATATGAATGAAGAGAAAAATTATTCTAAATGTTACGCATGTGTTCTATATCAAATTCGAACGAGTTCGACAAGCATTTCATCTAATCTCTTGGTATTTTAGATCCGCAAAATTAAACAAAACAGCGGAGTATTGAGGAAAAACTCATTATTTTTTTTAATTGCTGATCAAAGCCACTAACGGTATAAGTGCGGTGTTATATTTTTAAGTTGTAAAGAAGTCACCTGGTTTAGACATTGAAGACCTCTAACATTAAAATTTATTTGAATTTCAGCAATGAAACTGACGAGGGAATGTTTATTTTTCAATTTCGTGCTTTTCCACTAATATCTGAATGTGTGTGATTACGTGCGCGCAAGTATGCGTTATGTGATTTTCAGAGCAAAAATAATGAAAAAATTAAAATTTTAATATGAAATAAATTTTATAAAAATTAAAAAATCTGCTATTTGTCATTTTATCATTATCGGTCTAAAAATATATCTATAATATATAACTACTTTCAGTGAAAATATTGAGTAACAGAATATAAACTATAAGCAGTTCTTTATTCGACTACTAAAACTAGTAAGTAAATGTTTATTTTCGAGTTTTCAGTCTTGGCGATTATTCGCTGTGTGTGTGCGGGTGTACAAACGTGTGTGCCCACTTATCAAGAATTGTAATTCTGAGATAGCTAAATTTAATAATAAAAATGAAAAGGTGTGATATTGATATTTTGTCTTTCTGCGTACTTTTTTTAAAAAATCTATTTAGTACAAAGCAAATTGCTTTCAGTGTAAATATTTCATAAGAGAATGTGAATTGTGTACATTTCTGGTTAAACTGATGGTAAAAAAAAAAATTCTGAAGATATAATAAAATGAAAGAAAAAAAAATTCAACATTCTCACTAAAGCCCCAGGCTTTCTCGGATTTCAAAATCATTATTTGTCAGACTTATGACAGATATTTATATGAAATCTAAATTGTTCCAGAAGCTAAACTCAAAATTGTGTATAAACAAATTACTGTGTTTGTTTAACAAGCCAATAAATTGCAAATTATCAAAGATGCAATTTACTAAGATGCAATAATTTAAAAATAACTTTTTTAAAAAAAATCTTATTTGCTGCAATAAAAATCAGAACTGATATTTATTTACAATTTTTTAAATTTTTGTCTATGTAATAGAGAATGTTAAATTCTCTTACAAAAGAAAATTAAGATATCTAGGCAACAAGGTCATACTATGATCAAGTGCTAACGTTTGTTCACGGTCGGTATTAGTTTGCCGTTTTTCTCCTTAACCTAATTTATTTTAGCAACTCAAAGCTTTCTACATCAGAATGCATTAGGAAAAGAAATACTTTTTGAGAAAATTATTAAGCAGAACAGGGATTGGGCATGTACTTAAGGGCAGAGGAATTATAAAAGATGTAGTAGTAGAATTTGCCCAAGAACAAAAAAAAAAAAAAAAAGCTCATATCTTAAAAAAAAAAGAATAACAGGTATTTGAGAAACAGAACCAAAGGAAAAAGACTTAGAGAATATGGTCTTTTTTGTAAGTGAGTGGTTCTTTAAAATTCATAATGAAAGAAAAGATAAAAAAGTTCTAAATGATTCATTACAGAGTATAGATCTTTCCAGCTTCTTAGAAAAGGAGAAAACATTGTTAACAAAATGAACCAACTTCCATTTGGTGATATTCTTTTACTATTTAGCTAAAAGATAGAGATTCAGTTTCCCAATCTATAATTAGATTTATAATTACATTAGCTATGGTCTGATTATATGAAGAAAATCCTAAACTTTCCTAGAAATTCCCAAGATGTTTATAAATTTTCAAAGGTTCCACCCAAATATTAATCCTAAGCTGTGGATATGACTTGTAAACTTTATTATGTACTTTTAAACATATAAGACTCTAGTATAAATGATGACAAATGAATGGCAATGGAAAGTATTGTCATTAATGATTCAATGCTAACTGTTGGGCATAGTATTGTACTTTAGGGCTTAATATTTTTCAGAAAGAGAACTTAACTTATATATGATTCTCATAAATATTAATGGTTAATTAAATAGTTGACTCAATAGTAAATAAAGTGATGAGCTCAGGTTTGATTCTAAATGATAAAACAAAGTGACCTGAGATTGAACTGTTCTGCTCAAAACAGTTAGCTACTCAAACATAACTTTTCCTTACAAATAACTATACAAATATAAATGAAAATTAACTTGTATAAACTTCACACAAATAAAAAATTCCATAGAATATTGGTTAGCACATTCATATGCCTTGCTGATGAATTTGGATTCAAATTCAGATAACATTTAAAGATTTTTTTCAAGAATCTAAAGCTTTTTAAGCAGCATATGGGAAATTGCTTTAGTCATCTAACCATTGGTCACTAATGGTATATCTAATTATTCTTTAAAAAATATAATACTGAAGAAAACCCACTAAAATCTCAATTCATTGATGAACCAATATTGTGAACAATTAATTTTTTTTTGCTGCTTCATATTAGAATATCCATAGAGAAACTCTTAACTAGCAATAGTCTGGTTAAAATTGATTTATTTTTTTGTTTATATTGGTGTTTGTAATATCACTTAAAGCAGAAAATATATATGTACATTTCTGCTTCTCATTCTTTAAGTATTGATTTATCTATGTATAATACCACACCTTAATAAATCACTTTTTACAATGCTATCAAATTTTATTCCTGTACATTCTCTTACAGTGTAATGGACCAGTAATCTTTATCAGGGCTACAATATTCAAATATATACAACCATACCATTAGCACATATTTATATGTACACAAATAACGTATTTAATGTGTTATATGATTACATCTATTTATTTATGTATAGAAATGTACTAATAATATGTTCAATATATATATTTGAATATTGTAATTAAGATGAAAACTTCTGGTTAGTTGAAACTCGAAGATAATATCAAAAAAAAAAAATTTGCAATGTAAAAAGAATGATTAATAAATATATATGGAAAATGTATTATGATAATTATTTTTCGAACATGTGAGTTAATTAAGCATTAGCCAAGCAATCCTAGTCAATCACCATTATTAATAGTCTACTACAGATTAATCACTTTTTCAAAACTTTACACTACCATCACAATATTTAAAGCTACATTAACAATTTTAGTGAACTACTTACATTAAAAAGCTTTATATTTTAGAAGTAATTTAAACATTCAAATTATCATCATCATTATTAATAACAGGATAAAAAGAATAGTGCTAAAGGGATGTAATTTTATAAGTAATTTAAAAATTAAAAATAATCATGATAATAATAAAAACAATAGTGAGAAGAAAAATGACAACAAGGAAAAAGAAGTTTTATAGGTAATTTGTGTTAAATTTAATTATAAGTTTTCAACTATTGATTTTAGTATTAAATCGTTATTCTATATCAGAATTCAATAAATTGAATGTGTTTTGATAATGATATATATTTTCAAATAAAAAAAGCATTCTAAAAAAATCTTATTGGAATTTTCCAAATATTAAAAAAATGAGTTTTGAATGACAGCAAAAGATACTTTTGTCATTAAGCATTTGGCAGAAAAGAGTAACTTCGGAAAATAGATGAAATATTTTTAATTAAAATTTGTATTTAAAATGCAAATGAATAAATACTCTTGTTTGATGAGTTTATCAAATTCTGCTTTAAAATATTAAAATTGTTTTATAATTTTAAGAATACTAACACAGTGTCTGCAATGACAAATTAGCTATTATTTTTATAAGATGGAGTAATCAGAATGTTGTGTTTTTCTTTGTTAATATTATGTTAGATGTTACTTTCTATTTTTAAAAATAAAACATATAAGTATAAAATAAAAGGGTAATAATATATATTTTTGAATTTTAATAATAATTATACAATTATTGTGTGAAAATAATCACAAATTATCATAAACTTTGGAAAAAAAAATGTTTTTAGTTATTCCAAAAATGTTATCAAAATAATTTTACAAATAATATAGAAAGTGATTACAAAGGAATAAATCAATCAATGACAAAAAGGCAATTCTAAAATTCTTAGACTTTGTTGTTGTTAAATTATATTGGCCTCTTTTGACTTTTTAAAATTAAATATTTTAAAATTATATGAATTTATGAATTAAAAAAAAATAACAAAATATTTAAATAGATAGCAGCAAAGATGCAATTTTTACAATATTTTTTTCTGGATTTCTCTGACCAAAGGCTTCCATGTTAATGTGCATGAGAGTTAAATATTCAAAATAATAATAATAACTATAAAAAGAATAAAAGAAGAATGAGATAAAAAGGGAAAATACATTTTATAAGTAATTTAAATATTCAGAAGATGAAAAGAAATGAGAAAACAAATAAGGAAAAGAAAGAGAAGGGACAGAAAGTGAAAATATTATTTAAATTAATATGTAAATAAAATGCTTCCATTTAAATGTAATTTTAAGACAAAAATTTTATTCATTATAAATGATAATTGCATGAACAAAAATTTTAAAACTACTTGTGATTTAATGATAATTCAGAAAGACATAATTGAATTTTTTATTCATAATGTAACTCTTATGGCATTTGAACAATCTGGTTACTAATTATTGTATGGGAATTTTAATATAAATGCTTCCTAATAAATGGAAAATTGTATAGATTTTACTTTTCATTTTTATTATTAGATGGCAAAAATTACCAGCAGAAAATAAAGTTCTATACTTTCAAAATTAAATTGCACAAGTTAAATTGCACAATATGGCAGCATTTATTGACATTTTATTTGATAAGTAATACTAAATATATTTTTTGTTTCAAGGTTTTTATATTAACTTTTATATAATATTTAATATAAGTATATTGTTTATACTGAACTTAATGTAATTTATAACAGATTTAAATTCAGTCAAACTCTCTACAGGAGTGTATAGTTATAGAGAGCTTAAAAATCTGAGTTCATATCCCTTATAAATTATATTAATTTTTATGATGATAGAATGTTTTAGAAGGATTTAAACTTATAGGAAAAAATTAATAAAATTACATTATTTGGTTGTAGTTTTATGGACAAAGACACCACTCGATGGCACAGTTTATATGCTAAAGCACATAAAAATGCTGTTTCCACGACCAACATGTTCGAACCCACATTTACTATAATATAACTTTTTCATTGTGTTACAGATTGCAGGCCAGTTCATCACATCACAGCAAATAACTTTTGCACAATTCGTCCAGTTTATAGAATTTTTATGTTTTGGTGAGAGTGTGTGTGTATTTGAATTTGTTTGTAATGTGTTTTTTATTGAATTTTTTTTAAAATCATTGAAATATTTAAATTTTATTAATTAATAATTATCCGACTCTTTACAACATTCTGTATTGAAGTTTTAAGTGGCACAATCTTGTCCAGATAGATGTGTAAAGGCAGTTGGAATTAGGTAACGCATCAAGTAATGTACTGTTCATAACATTCAACGAGACCAACAATATGGTGCAGGAAATCACACATGTTGTTCGATTCTGTGATTTACCAACAACAGAACACTAACCCTAACCCCTAACCTAAACACTAACCCTAACCTAACCCTAAACACTAACCCTAACCCTAAGCCTAACCCTAACCCTAACAACTTTTATTTTTTGTTGACATTGCATTTGAAGTAAAAAATAGCGGTAACACAAAAATATCCAGTAATAAATTTGCAATTTACTTTTTTTAAATACCCTAAAAAGCATATCAAAAAAAAAGTTTAAAGCCATTTATTTAATATCTGTTTCTCTGTAAAAATTAAAATGTAAAACCTAGATTAAGAAGTTTTACTGTTTGTTCCGATTATTAATTTTTAAACAACAACAACAAAAAAAAAGGTCTAACTCCCAAAAAAAATCCTGAATTAAATTGAAATTTGTTTATTTTATTTTACATTTATTGTTGTCATTTAATTTCTTTACGTTAATAAAAAAAAAGTTCAAAAAACGTGATTTTGTGTATTTTTTTTTTTTTTTTCACATAACAAAAAACACAGAAAAATGGTTAAAATCAATGGCCTGGGAATGTTCATATTTTATAGTTTTTGCGTAATAATGGCGCCATCAAACGGCATCTTTGTCCATAAAACTATAACCCATTATTCTCACTAATATAAAAAGTAAGTTTTGCTTTTTTATCTTCATAAAAAAAATTATAGTTTTTGCTAATTTTTTTATTCATTCATTTATGTTTTAAAATAATAATAATTTGTTTAAATGTAAGTTTGCATTAATTTATTCATATTTAAGGCCACATGTATAAAAAATTAAATATTGTAAAAATAGCATTCATTTAGTTTAATGATTTTAGCCAAGAAAGGATTAATGTTTTAATTGTATTTTGGTATACAACACATTTTCAAAGACAAATTATAAAAAAATAATTTATTATATTAAATACACTTCAGGAAATAAAATACAATGTGCATATAAGGTTTTAAATGAAAGTATTTTTGCAACTTTTACTCCATTAAGCATTATTTATGTTAATGCACAAATTTTTTATAATTTAATTAGGTAGCTCAATATATGTTAAATTTTAAAATTAGAAAATATATTTATTTAAAATGAATTTTGTAGTAAATTATAATACATATTTATATATAGAATTCTATTGATAAAATTTCAACACAAATTATGATCAAATTAAATAGAATTACCCATTTTTTAAAGCAGATTTTCTTTCATTAAAACAAATATTATTGAATTAGATTATGTAATACAACTTTATGAAAATATTTTAAAGTTATTTTAATCTTTGGTAATCATGTGTTCAATTCTTATAAATTTGAAAAATCATGATGTATTGTACAATTACATAAAAAAAATATTTACAGCTTCATGAAATTTTATTAGATAAACTATCAAAAAAATACATGAATAGATCTAAAAATATGGTTTTTTTTTATCAATATGAGATTGATTATCATGATGCTAAAAATATTTAATAATTTTAATTTTAATAAACTATATTGTAAGTAGAAATGCCAATAAATATTGAATTTCTATAAATAGTAAACAAAGAAATCATTTATATTTTTAATATTATGCAAAATGGTTTATAAACATAATGAACTTTCTTTTTAATCATAAATGGCAAGTGAGGTCAAGTAGTTGCTAGATTTTAATAACATCATGTGATATAATATACAAACCCTTCTTGTTTCATTTTATAAATTGTAAGATGAATTAACTTTTTTCTTTAAAAAATATTTTATTTTCAATACTTTTGTGACTAGAATAATATAATTAAAATGAAGCTAACACTGCAAAAGTTAATTTTTTATATATATTGCCTTCAATATGAATAAAGTTTTAAAAGATAAAACTAGCTTTAATGAAATGATTATTAAAATTAAATTTATACATAACTAAAGGAATATCAATACCATTCCAACAGACAAGCCATCTCCCACTAATAAAGAGTGATTCTGTTCTATAGCATCCCTAATCAATGAATATACTAACATAAATAATCAAGGATTCAAAAAGAAAATTCAGTACTGGGAGGCTTACCAAATCATACATCAAACAGAACAATCAGCTCAAACATTACTAAATTTCTCTAATAGATGTATTATTTGAGGGTTTAGGCTTTGGTTCTTGGAACATAAATACCTGGACTTTCTAATTAAAATTAATCTAGAAGTCTTGCCTACCATTTTTTCCTATCCTTCAGGAGAGGAATAACTAAGATTGATCCAACATGCACTTTGTGTCACCAAGCAGATGAAACTACATATCATTTTTCAATGTAAAACTCTATAGCCCTGCAGGAACAAAATTCAAGAAATCACTAGATCCAATAGAGCCACATTATTTGATCTGATACATAGCATCAATAAAGGCCTTTTTTCCATCGATAAGAGATACTGTTTTTCTCCTGTTTACTTTCTGGCTGACCAGATGCCACCTAGTGTTCAACAGTGGTTCAAATAAAAGCCTACAATAGTATATTTATACTATCAACAAAATCAAAGACAGAGACCATACAAGAGCACCTGCAGACATTTATTCAGCCACCTGGAGCCTACTGAAAATTTCAGATGCACAATAGAGCTCAATTATGATCAAAAGATTCAGGAGCAAAGATAATAAACTGCAAAGTGTCTAAATATTGATATATGGTCATATAAAATGAAGTTCTAGTTAAGTTAGCAGAATAATAGCATCATAGATTTGACCATGGAGAAAGAACTAATGACTACTTATACTTCTTTATTAAAACATGTAACAATCTAAATAATAAAGTTTTGTATTAAAAAAATTATCTTATAGCTGTCAGTCAATATATTAAATTAATAAACTCCTTTTTATAAAAAAATAGTAAAAGATATAAATTTATTTAAGAAAATAACAAGAACAACACTTACTTTTTATGTTACCTAGAATAGCGTTTTTTTTTTCTTATTTGCATGATATGAATTTAAAACCTTTAAAAAACTTCATATAATTATCAAAATAAAATTATTTGATATTTATTAAAGACATCTTTCAAATTGATCAAAACAAGACTGAAGCAAAAAAAAATATTCAAAATTTTTTGGATTGGTTTTGATGTTTTATTTTTTCTGATAACTCTTTCCATTTAGTTATAAAACTAAAAACTAAAATATATAATATTTATCATTTATTTACACCTATTACTCTGAGATGTTCAAGTGCTGTATAAGTTATCTTATATCTTAAAAATCATCAGGTGATGACTATCCTTAGATATTGTAGTGATTTTTCTTAAAATTAAAAATCAAAGCGCAAGTCAGAAGTAATTTAATTTACATTTAGACATCTGATTTTTAATATATATATATTTGACATGATTTGATTTAAAATCATTTAATTTTTGTATATTGTTAACACTCCCATAAAGTGTAACAAAGATATTCCATCAAAAAATTGCTGTTACTGTGTTCACTTAAGATCACATTTATATGGCCATTTATTGAGATATTTTAGTCATTGCTTTTTTGAAAGTGGAAAAATTACATACTTTCAAATGTTGATTTTTTTAAGTTTAAAATATCTGAAGTCAACATAATTGAATATGCAGTATAGACAAAGTATTTTAGTCCTGCCTCTATGTATTTGATGAGTTTAGTCCTTTGTAATGCATTTTGAGACAATAAGATTACTTTGAAAAAATTTTTGGAATAACTAAAATTTTGATTTTTGGGGGAAGTTTATTAACTTCCTGCTCTGTGACATATTTAATAGTTTTCCTTGACGGTAAGTTTTCAATTTTAATTTTATTATTAAACCATTATTTTATATAAAAATATAATAACAATGAACTTGATTTGATAGAATTTTATGCTTACAAATGAAACAAGTTCTTAAAAATTATACTTCAACCTTGAAAATAGTAAAAAAAAATAGGTTCATAATAAAAATACAGATTGATTAATCAATGGTGAGCAGGTTAAATTTATAAAACCAACTAAATGTCTTTAGTGACATTTGTTTTTAAAATCTGAATAAAAATACATGAATATCTGATAACTGTTTTAAATATTTTTTACAATATTGCAATACATTCTAACAGACTGACAATAATAACTTATTAGCAAAAAGTTTGTGTCTTTCCAATCATTTGCATTATTAATGTTACTGTAAAAATTATTGCCTTATATTTTTAAAAATGAAACATATATGTATACAAAATATATAATAATGTATAGATTTGATTTTTTAAAAATTATTACAGAATAATTGTGCAAAGATAATTGCAAATCTTTAAAAAAAATTAGCAAAAATATCAATGTTTTAATCATTCATAATAGTTTGTCAAAGTAATCTCATGAAACCCATGAAATTCTTGTCACTAAGATAGGCAATCAAAGTAAAGATTTAAAATGTTTGAAGTCACTACATTTTTGAATATCTTAGCATCTTTAGAATGTTTTGAAGTTAAAATATTAGAATAAAATATATGTGAGCTTTGTGTTTTAAAATAGTAGCTAAGTTATGGAAGAATAAGTATGAAAAAAATGATTATACAGAAAGTGAATTATTGTTTTTTATGCTGGATTTGGAAAAAGATAAAGGGATTTAGATATAAAGGTTATAGAGTTGACAAAGATTATGTTGTGGAAATGGGCTGGAGCAGAATATGGGAAAATTTAGAGTGGGAAATAGAAAATAAAGTGGCTAACAGGTTTATCTGGGCATAATTGCTGAGATATTATTGACTTCATTTAAGAAGAAGTGACAATACATCACATCACATCACATCTCAGGAGAATGAAAAAAATTATTAAAATTCATGATTACTTTTTTTGAGTAATATTTATTAAAGATCAGCAGTATACCTGATTACAATTTAATTTTTATTACAATTTTATTTTATATGTATATGTTTTATTTTTAAAAATAGAAGTTTATTAATTTTAGCATAATGCAAATAAAAACTCATAGCAATTACAATCATCAAACTTATTAGTGACAGTGTGTTAGGATTCTTTGATGTATTTTTAAAATTATAAAGCAATTCTAACATTTTAAAGCAGAAGTTGAGAGATTCAAAAGAGATTAACATTTATTCATTCATATATGTAATTTCAACTAAAAAAAGTATCTATTGCTGATCATTGAATAATGAAAACATCCTTTGTTTTCATTTTTTCCAATTTTTGCAATATTCAAATATTGTTTTAGAATGTTTTTCTGTTGTAAAAATATATTTCTATCAAATTAAATCAAAAATTGGAAGATTACAAAACATGTCACCAGAAAGAACAATGGATCTGTCACTGTGTGGATGGTTAATAATGATTACTATATTTCTAGATAAATATATTAATCCTACTAATCTTTGATTATTAGACCAAGTTTGTTATGCCATTTTATGTCAGTTGTAGATTCTAAATCTAGTTACATATCAATGTACCTGCTTTTTATTAAAGGATTCAGCATAGTTTAGCTAATTAGGAAAGAGCAGTAGATGACACCACTTGCCATTCTTTTAGCATCATTTATTTAGAATCTAACACTAGTGAGACCTTTATATTATTAACACTCAATTACCAAGCATTGGTATCCCCTTCCAGCACAAATTTGTGTGCTGTTAATATAAAACATACATGACATGGAGTTGCACATATACTATTAAATGCAAAGAATTCCTTGTAGGGGGATTTCTGCATGGTTTAGTTTTCAGTATAATATTTGATATCAGCACATAGTATTTGTGTAACAAATTTAAACTTATACTAAATTGCGCTTTGAAAAAATAATTTGAATTTATTCTCTGCTGGTGATAATTTGTTGACTTTCATTAGGAAAATGAGGGTTAAATAACTATGCAGCAGAATTAATTTACTATTTGAAATATTTATAACTAATTACCAAAACCAATTTTTCACTTGCAGATACAGTTGCATTACAATAGATTAAATACTCATGGCATTTAGAGATTGTGGCTCATTTTAAAAATAATATCACCAAAAAAACATGATTTTAAAATTTATATCATGCATGAAAATGTTAGTTTATTTTTATTAATACAATTATTTATAACTTTAAATATTTTATTGATGCTATATAATTAATTTCTTAGCAGTATGTAATATCTGCATGTAGTAATAGGATAGTTTTTATAGAGTGCAGCAGTTAAGGATTAAAAAAACTAAATTTGAACTACGTGTGAGTAATTTGTAATCCAAATCCTGCATACAGTCTTTTATGACTTTTGCATTGAATTTTTTATATTAAAAATAATTTCAAACATTTTAAAAAACATTATAAATCAAAGCCAAATATTTTCTATAAAAGAAC
Organism: Epiperipatus broadwayi; assembly: GCA_028023455.1. NCBI lineage: Eukaryota > Metazoa > Onychophora > Udeonychophora > Euonychophora > Peripatidae > Epiperipatus > Epiperipatus broadwayi. The sequence continues at coordinate 21,926,212 of JAQFVV010012395.1, read as the reverse complement.
TCATATGTAACTGAACAGGAAGTAACTCAAGCTTTCCATGAGTTATATAACGTTTGCAATTTAAGTGCATTTTCCACCTTTATCTCAAGCCTATTACAACCAAGGGTATGTTTCTAATGTATCTATAGTGTGGGAGGTTGGTCTGACTTCTGTGATGATGGATGGTTGTGATAGGATTGAGCCAAAGGTTGAAGTTTCACCGACAAAAAACGTTGCAAACGTTATATTCCTTATTGGAAGCTTCAGTTACTTCTTGTTCAGTTACATATAATCTGAGTTATTTATTTAATAATTACTTACTTATAATAAATATAAAGTGTATAAATTTTGCTAATTTTGTGTCAAAAATTAAATTGCGTGCATTTGGGTAAATTCTGAGAATAGTTTATTAAAATAATTTTTTTTAAATATATATATATTTTAAAGAAGCATAATCATCATCAAACATTATCAACCCATTGCAGGATGAAGGTCTCTCCAAGTTCAATCTATCTTCTCCGATCTTTAGCTTCTCTTCTCCACATCACCCCTGCACATTTTGTTATTTCATCCATCCATCTCATATGTGGTCTCTTTCTGGGTCTTTTACAATCTCTTGGAATAATGATAAAATAATTTATTATTTTTGGTTTCTCTATTCTTACATTTGATCGCAGTATACAGATCACGATAAGTCAATATAATTTAAAAAATGTCTTTCCGCCACATTATTCAAACTGTAAAAATTTTACATTCAACAAACAGACTGTTCTATTGCTGCTCTTCTTTAAGAAATCTGATTAAAAGTTTCAAAAACAGAACAACAACAAAAAGACTTTTTGAAATGTTGTCTGAGTAAATTGTTTTTACCAATGTAAAAAAAAAAAAAGACTGTTCAAGTAGCAACATCTTTTCACCTTTCTTTGACCACTTAGCAAATCTTAAAATGGTTTCTGTCCACACACATAAATGACAAGAGGAAGAAACTCTTTTAAAAGATTTCCAATAGCATTCTAATGATCTGTCCAATAGGTTAATAACTTGACTAACTTATATCAAATTGTGTCTTCTAATTTATATTTAAATGCTTAAATAAAGTTGTAAAAATTAAAAATGCATTGATTTAATAGTCTTTGTAATAAAGATTAAGATTATAATAATATTATAAGACAGTGATAAATCCTGTAATACGTTGTCATGTAGTAATATAAATAATGTATATAAGATTAGTAAGAATCACTAATGAAGGGTTTGGTGCAACAATGGTGGGATCAGAAAATTTAAAATATCAGTTTTATATTTTAAGAATTTTTATTTTAGTCCACCAAACATTTAATTTTGTTATATGTGGTGTTGCTTGTAGTAATACTCCAATGTTTATTTTATCTTTTTAAAAAACTATTGATGGCAGATGCATCAGGCTTAAATGTCAGTAGAATAATGCCGTTAAATGTATATAGATTACACAGACATATATATATATATCATTATCATTTTCAACTATTATTGATTCCTTGCAGGATGAAGGTCATTCCAATTTTAATCCATTTTCCATGATCTGTAAGCTTTCTTCCTTACATCATCCCAGCAATCCATCTCACATGTGGTATTTTTCTAGGTCTTATATAATCACATGGAATCCAACTTACAATTTCAACCAACCATATATTTTCATCTCTTTTAGCAATGTGTCCAGCAGTCTAACTGCACTTCAGTCTCTTAATTCTTTCAATGATGTCAATGACAACCAATAATTCTTTCATCCATGCATTATATATATAATTCAGCTGCAATTACTCTTTATTGAATACTTTGTGATGCTGTTTCATAATTTCTTCAGGGAACTTTTCTTTCTGAAATATTCCAAAACTAAGATTAATTATAATTATCCAATGTATTCTAATCTCTGTCATATCTTTCCAATGAGAATAACCAATATGGTATTTCTTTAGAATGACTTTGAGATTATCTCTATAATGCAAATGGGGGCTAGCTATGCTATAAAAACCATTCTCAAATTTACCATAAAACATTTTTTCAGAAAATCTTGTATTGTTCATTTGATTCACAAACTAAATCTAACAAATATATGATTTTATAATGATTGACTCTTTTGTATCACATCCAGTAAATAGAAGAACATATTAGTTTTTTTTTGATTTTGTCATTATAAGTTTAATATTTTACAGAATATTCATAAATGAAAATTTTCTATTACCCTAATGTTGCATTGATAGGTTTTCCAAGTCTTACTGCCATACAGTAAGTTAGTTAAAATAATAGTTCTATATTCAGATAACTATTGCTAAATCCAGCAATAATGTACTGGAATCCGTTTTATAACTCAGTATTTAAGGTCACCTTCTTTCTTATTATACTATCAAAGTACATAAACTGGTTTACATTTTCAAGTGGATAAAATAATAACTGAATATTGTTGAGGGGGTTCCTTCCATCACTGACTAATAGTTGAGTTTTTGCCCATTAATCTTTCATATGTTACATTCAAAACATTAATGTATTGTCTCTATAATATTTTTGAACTGGCAAATAAAGCACAATGATCACATACTGTAAATCCAGAATGTAAGAAGATGGAGTTCTTGTTTTTGATTTTTACTGATTGAAAGTAAACATTCCACCATCAAACCTGATTACATCTTGGTTTCTGTTTCATTAATCTGCTTGCAAACAGTTCCAAAAACAAATGTTATAAAAATTGAAAACATGGTGAAGCAAGTGCATATGCTTGTTTAACACCAGTTTTTATTTCAAATACCATAGACTTTCCACTTATAGAAATAACACTTTTTATCATTCCATCATATGAGAGTTGCATAATATGAGTAAATTTTGGTAGACAATTATTGTTCAATTAACTGACTCAAATGCCTTGACCAAGTCATTAAAAGCAATATATAAATATTTTTTTCCTCATACTTTTCTTGCATTTTTCTGGCAAAAATGATATACTGCTTCCTGTTTCTGTTAAAATACATTGGGTTTATGTGAAAGTGATCTATTAAAAGAAAATATCTTTTCTGAAATGGATAATAGTGATATTTCATGATAATTATTACAATTTTGTCTATTCCCTTTATCTTTTAAACTTCAAACAACAGAAGTATCATTCAGAGGTGACAAAACTTCATTGAGCCCACATATTTCTAAAAGATTCCAATATTTTTGAAACTAAAATATTACCACAATATTTTGCAACATTTCTAGGTATTTTATTAGAAACTGCATCATTTTCATGCTTAAGATTACAGGGATCTGTTTTGACTTTATTAACTGGATGTCTTTGTCCAAATTTAAATGAGTAGATAAAATGAATATATCTCAATTCTTGTATCATTATTTAAAAGATCTGCAAAATTCTCTTTCAATCTGATTACTATGCTCATATGTTGCCTTCAGTGCACTGACAAAAATCTAGATGAAGGTCAATCAATGAACATTTGGCATCTTATTTGTAGTTTTAATCTATCAAACATTTTAAAGCCTTTCTGTCAATTGTTTAATTTTTTGTCTTTAAATCACTATATATATTACAAAACTTCACTTAATTTATTATTCTGCTAAACAGAAAGTGACAAATGTTTTCTTTTATCAAAATCATCAAAATTAAGATCAGTATGAGAACAACTCACAATTCTTCTTTTTAATCAACCCAAGAAAAAATGTATTTGTATCTATAATATACTTGTTATGAGATTTCTTGCTCTAATAATACAACAATACTGAAGATCCATATTATTAATTTTATTGATTGATAACAGTAAATTTTGATATATCTAGTAGATATTTCTAAAGAATGGATATTATTTTTGGGGTGAATTACTTTATTATTTACAATATACAGAACAGATTATAATTTCTAAAAGATTGAGCATTAATGAGTACAGAACATAAAATGTGTTTATGCTTTTGTGGTAAGTGATGTAATGACAAAATCATACTAGTACTAATAAGATGTACACTTTGTGATTTGTTCTGATTAGATCCATAGGTACTTTAATATTATATATTCAGGGAGTGTTCATTATACAATTGACTATATAATACCAATTTTAATTAATTTCTCTATTAAATATAAATTAAAATAAATTAACAACAATTATAAGATAAAAATCCCACAACATTTTTTAGGAGTTTATGAAAATATCTAAGAACTGCTATTGCTAGCATAATTTAAAATTTTTGCTTACTTTTGAATTTATCCAGTGTATTTAACAATAGGTTTAAGCAGCCAATAAGAAAAGTAATTATTTTCTAATTATAAGTAAAAATAAAATATATATACTTATTTTTATCATGTTAAATTTGGGTTCAAAGAGCACAGGTTGCCATCTTTTGAGCTTGATATCATTATTCATGTGTTTTAAGTATGTATAGAAAGTGTTGTTGTATATCTCAAATATCATGCATGACTATAAAAAGAGAATAGAGATAAATTCATAATATCATGTTTATTTGTAATAATAGATGTATTAATCTTAAATGAAGTTTAAAATTTATATTTGGGCTAACATTGCTACTTATGGTCCCATCTTTCCTTTATAAACTTATATCCAAAAATATGAATGGATCATTAATAGAAAAGCAATCTAGAAATGTCAGAATATGCAGTGATTTCTGTAGTAATCAGTATGAAGTATACTGGTGGGAAATCAAATGAGTATTATACACATTATTAAAAGAATCTCTGAAATGGATGAGAGAAATATGTTAATAAAAAAAATGACAGTATGGAGACAACTGAAGTTTTAATGGTTCATTTGAGATTATAAAAAAAAATCTAGAAAGATACTATATGTGAAATGGATGATGGCTAACATAAGGAAGTTTCTTGGGTTGATTAAGAAAAAAAAAGCTATGGACTGGAAAAACTGGTTTCTACTTGGAGAGATTTTCAACCTAAAGGGGCTTGATAATAATTGGAAATAATGGTGATGACAGTCAAATTTCTTTAATGCACTGGCAAAGTAAAAAAACTCTTGATCTCAAGGTTAATGAATCTTCTTATCATTTCTGGTGCCCAAATCATTCAATTGTTTATGTTTATAATAGCTAATTAATATATAATTATTTTTTATTCTTTGTATATATTTTTTTTAAAAGTTCTGAATAAAAAGTTAATTACTGTATTTTTGAAATTATAATATGATACAAAACCAGTCTTCTTTTTTTTTTTTTGGTACTAATATAAACTTAAATAAAACTACAAAGGTTATTTATATATACAAGTATAATGTCCATTAATTAAAACCTATTGTAATAACAATAAAAATAATAAATATAATGGTAATTAACCATTATATACAGTCTTTCAATCCACAAAAGTACTTTTGGTTAATTCCTTAATCTGCCTCAACTGCCATTAAATTCAAAAAACAAAATGAAAGCAAATGTCATCAACTCAAATTCAATAAATCTCAAATTTTAATATTAGCAGCTTGTCTGTTAATTGAAGAAACTTTAATAAAAAGAAACAAAATAAATATAATTAATAGACAAGCTGCTTTGTTAAAATTTAAGATTTGTGGGATTTGGGTTAACGACATTTGCTTCCGTTTTTTTTTAAATTTAACTGCAGTTGAGGAGGGATAAGGAATTAACCAAAAATACTTCTATAGATTGAAAGACTGTATATAATAGTTAATTACCATTATATTTATTAGTGTTATTGTTATATATATCAAATTAATCCTAAACTCATTATATATGTAAACAAATGGAGTAAATCATTCTCCTTCAAGCTATAAACTTTGCTTACATATACATTAAGTTATGATTAATTTTTTAATGTTTACATTAAATCTTACTTAATTATTATAATCAAGGTGTTAAAAGAGAGATTCTGTCTCCAGTCTTGTATAATTCTTATGTCATATTCCATCTGATTGATATATTAATTTCACTCTGAATTACCAAAAATGTAGACAAAAGTATACTTATAAATATCAGAACTCTAAGATGATTCTATTCTTGATCCTTTGTTCAATATTTAGAGTGCTTTTAATTTATGGTCTGAGGGGGTGGGGGTGTTTTACTCCCTTTGCTTACATATATAAGGTTGGGGGGGGGGGTTCCTTATGGAGATATTTTAAATGCTTTCTCTGGCTAAGCATTTATCACAAAGCTTGTTGAGAAATTGGCAATGCTCATTATTTATACTTCTTAATAGTTTAATATTAAATAAATTGTTTATAAATAAAAAAAATTAGTGATTTTAATTTTAATTTTGAAAAATGACAATTACTATTGCCTTATAAATTGAACAATTAAACATTCTTAGATTAAAAAAGATATGTTTTTAGTGCTTTACCAGAATATATATTGAAGTATCCAACCAATAGATTACTGGGATTAAGCAACACTACTTGTACACTGACAGAGGAATCGGCCATTCTGTCAATAGCGTAATTTCATATTTGAGATTGAAATTATAAAAGAATCCTTCAACATATTTATTAATAAACATTACACATATTTATCCCTCTCTATACAAGTTTTCAAATTATAACTTGCTATTCAATATACAATAAGCACCGAATCATACATGTTTTGGACTGTGAAATTAAAAATCAAATAATGACAAATTAATTTACGTTCATGGATCAAAAATAAATAAAAAGTATTTGAAAAGAAATGTGTATACTTTGAGTAAAAGTAAAAATTTTAATCTGAAAACTGATATGATTAAAAAAGTGAAACATATAAACTTTAAGGATTCTTTTGAAACAAGAGAAAAAGAAAGCATTTTTTTAAAAAAAGACGCAAGAAATCAATAATAATGCCAAGTTATAAATCAATAATGTAAAATGATGTTTTAATATATAGAGTAAAGGCTTTATTGATTTTATAGTTTTGAATTTCAAAAAAATATATAATTCCCATTTTCTCTCCACATTAAAAAATCCATGTGTGTGTATATATATATAAACATAACTACATATTTGACATGTATGAAAATAAAACTATAAAAGTGAAAAATTTTATAAATTGAAAGTATTGATTTTCTATAATCTTTTAGTTGATTTCATTTTATATACTAATAGAGTCAATGTAAAAATCCATATCCCAACGAGAATGCATATAAGAACAAAATAAACTCTTCTAGTGCAAACATTTAAAAATTAATTCCATAATATTAAAAAAAAAAGTTTTTTTTTTTTAAAATTAAAATGAACTGGGCTCTGAAGAAGACTGCAGGACAGTCAAAACGTAGGTGTATGTATAGATGTACTAATAAAGAGTTTTGCTAAAAAGTGTTCGAAGTGGTTTGGATAAATTGTATTCAATGCTTTAATTAAGATATTTCATGGAAGAATGCCAGATCTTCCCGTATCTGCTAAAATTATTGGAGTAGTGTATACATTTGTTACTTTTTCAGCCTTAAATAAGGTTAGAATAATGAGGGTATAGAATAGTGTGATCTAAAAATATTTTATCATCATTGATGGTAGTTTAAAATTGCATTTGTTTTAGCAATCTCTTTATTTAAAGTTATAATATAAGTAATAATGAGTTCTTTATGTAAGACAAATTACTGAAAAATACTAATCTGTATTTTACAGCTAAACTTATCTTCATCTAGAGAAGTAATTACTTCTTCATAGATTTTAAGATACATTCCACAAAATGAAGTTTATATATATAGACCAGATGTAATTGGCCTAAATAGGCCATGGTTTTTTAATTAGTTGCTTTATCATTTTTTTAAAGATTTAATGCAATTTAAACAAAAGATTTTAATATTATAAAAAGAAATGTGAGAATTGTATACAGACCTGAAAGTCAACTTCAAATGTACACTAACCAAAATTAAATATTAATACTTTACTATAGCATCTATTTTTCCCCTCACTAACTATCATTTTCAAATATAAATTTATGCACTGTATTCACATTTTTTTCATGATTTAAATACTATACCTCTGTAGTTAAAAGTGTATGTACTGATCTTTTTCTGAGAGTTTATTATTAATGGCAGAATTATTTTCTTTGCATAAATGTAGTATTTTTTTAATTGGTTGTGAACTTAACATGTGACAGCCTTATAAACAAACATGCATTCACCAGTCAGACAACAGAGAAAATAGGGATTTTATATATAAGATATTAGAGAAAACAAGTTCAATCATAAAACTCTAATTGATGGTTCTAGCAAAATCAAGGGTAAAGATTTATCTAGTTGGTTATATGGAAATAATTCTACACTTCACTTTCTTTACATTATATATATATCACCCAGTAGATGACTTGCATGATCAAGTCGAAACATTGGTTTGTCAATATTTAAATTTTTTAACATGGATGAACCTGCAAAATATATCTTTTATATATGCAACTCGTGAAAATGTTTGTATCATATATATATATATATTATAATAAGCAAAAAATTGATCAACAATTAGTTTTTCTGACTTCAGTTATATTCAATAGCAAAAGACAAGCATATGAGATGGATATTCTGCATGGAAGTGCATTTGCATAACTAACATGCAAGTCATATATGTTCTATTTTCACATCAAATAAATATTAATGCTATTTTATATGTTAAAATATGTAAAATTTGAAATGAAAAATTTGCTCAGGTTATTTAAGTATTTGTGTCTGCTACTACTCTTAATGTGTTTTTAAGTAAATATTTCCTACTATAATGTTTCTTACTAAAAGAACTAATAAAGCATAAATTGACTTGTGTTTAAACTAAGGCTAGAAACTTTAAAATAAAGTTAGCTAATGATTTATTTTATGGTTACAAATCAATTATAATCATTTGCATAAAATAAGAAAAATAAATGTATGGATGTGAAGATTATCCATTTATATTAGGATATAATAATATAAAAGGAAATTTTATGTACATCATCTTACTTTATACCTTTGTATTTCAGATAGCAACAATAACCATAATGATGTATTTAATCCAAATAGATTTATGGGTAATCTAACATCTTAAATATAACCTTTATTTTATAAATATGCATTTATGATGTTTCTTTAATAATGACAAAAAATATTAAAATTAACAATTGCTTTATTATACAATATAAAATAAAGGTACTTGTGACTCTTGTCCAATGTGGCTACTCATGGTGCTGTTTCTCTGCAAAAGCAGAGAAATATGCCATTTACATGGCCTAAGTTACAGCCTATAGAACAGTTCTCTTCATATTAGCCATTAGCATTGCAGACATGCTTGGTGTCACTATGGAAATAGTGCACATGTCACAGATCACTACCGTATGATGTGAGATTCTATGGACTTCAACTGGCCATAAGTGTTTTAATGTGCATTTGAAGTAACAATCTTAAAACTTACCTGACATACTATTACATACTAATAATTGTAAGTCCATTGCCACATTTCCCTACACATCTTGGAAAGTGAAAAACATTTCAAAAGGTAGGTCTTAGAATTATTTCATATAAATCATGTGAAAAGGCATATTTGCAGAAGAAGAGCTACAAGAGTAATAAACTGGCTGTGTTTGTAGCAAAACCAAACCATCGTATCCTCCACCCACATATTCCAGTGCATGAAAGCTTTTTTTGCTCATCCGAGTGCTACGCACTGAAAATTTTGTTTGCTCATACACGTGCATGCATTGACTGATCCTTTGAATCTGCAAACCATTGGTCCCCCCTGCACATTCCAGTGCTACACACTGAAAGCTTTGTTTATTCATATGAGTGCATGTATTGATTGATCCTTCAGATCTGTAAACCATAGGATCCCCCCCCCCGCACATTCCAGCGCTACACACTGAAAGCTTTGTTTGCTCATATGAGTGCATGTATTGACTGATCTTTTGGATCTGCAAATCATTGGCCCCACCCTCTATACATTTCTGTGCTACATGATGAAAGCTTTGTAATTTATGAAATAATGTTGTTTGGTAAATTTTTTAAAAATATTTTTAAAAATTGTCAGAGAACAGAAAGCAAAAAATTATCAGCCCGGTAACATTACATTTTATTATGTTTCCAAGCAACAATGCCATCGAGTGGCCACAATGGAGAAAGTGCACAAGAACCAAAATAAATTATAGATGTATAATAATAAACATGATTAATTATACAAATTTTAATAAATATTAATACTTCTTCTTTAATTCTAATCTAAGCTTGAAATATGAAAATGTTTAATTATGCAATGTTGCAAAAACACTAACACTCAATGGGAGTAGGTTGCATATTAATTAAAAGCAAATCCTCAATTTAAATATTGGATGATGATAATAATAATAATAATAATAATAATAATAATAATAATAATAATAATAATAATAATAATAATAATAATAATAATAATAATAATAATAATAATAATAATAATAATAATAATAATAATAATAAGAAAATAATGAAGAATAAGAAGTAATGAATAATAATAATAAGAAGAAGAAAAAATAATAAGTAAGAAGAAGAAGAAGAAGAAGAAGAAGAAGAAGAAGAAGAAGAAGAAGAAGAAGAAGAAGAAGAAGAAGAAGAAGAAGAAGAAGAAGAAGAAGAAGAAGAAGAAGAAGAAGAAGAAGAAGAAGAAGAAGAAGAAGAAGAAGAAGAAGAAGAAGAAGAAGAAGAAGAAGAAGAAGAAGAAGAAGAAGAAGAAGAAGAAGAAGAAGAAGAAGAAGACAAAGAAGAAGAAGAAAAGGAGGAGGAGAAATAAATTAAATATGAAGCAAGTTCACTAAGTAATCTATTGGTTTATACTCCAACATTATAACAATTAAAATTTTATCCTAATGACATATTGATACATGTATAATATTCCAATATTTTTGTGAATTCACATAAATATTTCCAATAAAAGTATCAAAGATCATATTAAGCTCAATTAAATTTCATTTTATAATTTAATTCTTACTGGAATATAATATCAAGATTAATAAATTTTATTAAGTACATTTGTTAATCCAATGTGAGTTACATTTAAAACATTAATCCATTTTATGACTTGCTGATAAATTTGACTTTTATAATACTCAATATATGCATTTATAGTCCATAATCCATTAGCGATATTAAATATTTAGCATTTATAATTCACTATCCATTTATTAAAACACTGGAGCTGAATTGTAGTTTACTGGCAATTTAATTCATTTGCAAAGACATTATAACTTTATATCCAAAGGATTGGCATTAAGTATTTTTTTCATTTGAAGTTCCATTAGTGTACAGATATTTAATCCTTATTGTAAATAGTTGAGGTTGTATATATTATACATTACCAAGCAAATAGACTATAATCCATAAATATGTTGAGTCCATAGATTTTAATTAAAGTCCAGTATTTCATTAGGCAATGATGTTTATGATGATCTATTTGAATTGAAAATTACTATTTAAACTTTTCTTTCAATAATTTATGATGAGATAAACCATAACATTGAGACAAAATACGCACACTTTTTGGAGAGAAAAGTTGTTTCACCATTATTTTCAGTAGATACAAATGATAGACATAATTTTATAAATATATCAGCTATTTATGATTACTTTAAAATGAAAAGACCAGCCATTTAATTAAGGTCATTAGACAGTATTCCATTAGAAAATTTATCAAATTTTCACTATTAGTGGGCTGTAATGAATGAAATTTTCTTAAAATAATAATCAGTGATAGATGGTTTCTTGTCTTTTGTCATTGACTATTCTTTTCCTAGTCCAATGAGAAGAAAACATTTTTTTTGCCAAAGCTAAGGCAAAAAATTTAAATTGGGTTAATCCACTTGACCATGAAAACAAACATAATGACTATTTTAAAGTTTTAACCTGCTTAGGCTTTGATTGTCATAAAATTTTGTGAAGACTGGCTGATTTTTTCAAATATGGCATTTATCAGTCAATCATGCAATGTCCGAACTGTGTCATATTTCCAATTATATTGTACTGCAAATGAATCATGTTACATGCTTCATATTTTTTTAAAAAATATGATTAGTTTTAAGATTTTTAAAATAAAATTTTGCAAAAATAAAAATATTGCTGATTTTTCTTTTAGAATAAAACTTCTTAGCAGGAGGGGGGGGGAGAAATGTATAATAGAATTAAAGAAAATTTAAAACTTTTTTTTTCTGTCTCTTTTTTTAAAGAAAAGAGCTTTTATAAAGTAACAGCTAAATAAATATGTAAAATTTTAAATAAAATTAGTCTGTAAAAATTTGTTTGTAAAAGAAAACTTTTGAAAATGTAATTAATTTAAAAGATTACTGATTAAATTGTATTAATTAAAAAAGACTGTAAATTGTCTTGTAGAGATCTTAGATGAATCTGAATGGATTAAGATTAAGGCAAATTTAAAAATCAATTAATTAAAGAAATGTAAAATTAATTAAGACAGATTTAAATCAAGATAAAATAAAACAATGAGAGAGTTAAGATATAAAAGTTACATCTTGGTTGTTGTTCTTCAGTCTGGTTTGTGATATAGAGTCTGGTCTGCATTTTGTGATCAAGTTATTCCAGTCATCAATTTGTTATTAATCTGGAGTTTGGGTTCTTTCTAAAGAGTGCAGAATATTTGGAAATTGTAAATGCAATAGTAAGCCAATCATTAATGCTGTGGTCAACATTAATGGAAAGGCCACGTAAGCCATAGAAGTGTCTGACAGGTCCTCATGCCCTAAGCCTTCAGCCATCAACTATTACACTGAATCAGGACCTGGAATCAATGCCAAGGTTATGAAGTAAAAGCTGCCACATACCCTTTCCCTCTCTCTTATTATTGGACATAAACCCAGAAGAAAAACCATGAAGCCATCAATGGAGAAATAAAAGGCCAATCAGATGGAAAACAAAACCATTGGACAACACACACAAAATAAAACCTGGGTAAATATACTTTGTACACACTTAATTTTAAATGAAATGAATTTTAATTAATGGACTATTATAACTATAGCCTAAAGTAATCATTAAAAATCTTCTTATGTAAAAATTTATCATTTTATATTGTATTAAACATATGTGTGCATAAATAATTAAATATTAATGTTTGCTTTAATTGCTATTTTGTCTATTTTCTTTTTTCTTTTATCACTGCATAACCAGTAATTTAATGCAGAGTTATGTGTTAAGTAAATGTGCTGGACCCTGAGACAGAGTGTGAGCTAGTCATGGGATATTTCAAGCACTGGATTGTGTGCCTGTCATCCAAAGCATGCTGATTATATAACTTATGATTGGCTGGCACCTGAAGTTGATCCTCAAAATAAATAAAATTCTTTGGATGGCAGAGATTTGAATCTAGCAGCTAAGGTGGGCCAGGGTCTGAAAATGTGATCATATTATGCTTTGCATAACTCAGTCTGACCATGGGTATCCTTAATGACTCTGCTATCAATGGTATTCTCCTCTCTCTTGAAGGGCTAGTCCATTCACATAATATTAAAAATATAAAAAAAATTAAAATTATGTTAAATAAGATCATAACCCAATAAAACAACTTCTTTTAAATGGACCCAATTCAATACATTAGTGTTTTCTTATTTGTTTCAGGAAAATTTGGAGAAATTTCCAAAATGACTAAAATGCAGATTACCAATGCTGTTTGATTTTTGAATTAATGTGATAATTTTTATGGATACCATTCAAAATGAAGAGAAAAATAATAATAATAATTTCACACTTTTCAATCATTTCATTTTTTTTTCTCTCGTGTGTCATAGCATCAGCTGGGAAGTGAATCCAATATCCCGGGATAATTGCTTGTAAAGCAGCTGTCACTGACCTCTTGACCACCAATGCTTGACATTTCATTTTATTTTCAGATTTAAAATAATTTGGTTGTCATTTATTTACAACACATAACTTATAAAACCTGAAAGTTCTCAGATATATGTATAAGTAATTTTAAATTGACATTTAAATAAATTATATTATTAAATAAATACACTTTTAAATTAAGCAACTAAATCAATTTTTCTAAATCTAAATACATAAACTTACATTCTCACACACAAAATATATGAACTATTTGTAGTTAATAATGCAATCTCAAATGTACTCCCTTCAAATATCCCATGTCATAATGTATTCTATTCTATATGTTTTTAATCAAAATATTTTGTTTATGTGTATGTGCATGTATTTCTATTTGGTTATAGAATTTGATAAGTTTTGCCTTAAGAAAAATGATGAAAACACAAACGTATGTATTTTTATATAAATGTAGACTAGAAAATCTGTTTGGGAAGACATGTTTAAATCTTTTAGAAAGTTATATTTTTTCTTAAGCATTAGGCTTAGAGACTTTTTGGACTTGCTATTGATTGTATTATTTGCTATTTAACCAAGGGTAATGATTAATATATTTGCTTAACCATAAAAATAAACTCATTAATTTTTTTACAGTTTTTGTGTCACATTAAGTAATTACAATTGTAACTGTAAGGATAATATATATCATTAAAAACCAATCAACACTTAGACAATCCCAATATCAATAAAATATGTAATTTCAAACTGTTGTCAAGGCAACCACCTTTATTAATGGTCTAATATAATTATATAGACACTAAAAATTGCAACTTTACAACAGAGATTGAAATTATTGGTATAAAGAAGTTTAAATAAACATTTTTAAACAGGTAAATATAACCTGTTCTTAATGCAGACTAATAAATAGACAATTGTAACATTAGAAACTGCAATTATAAATTTCAAATTTCACCCTAAGTATTACTTAAATAATAAGTGTAATAATGCTCAAGACTAAATTGTTTGTGAATAATCATTAAAAATCAGTCAACACTTAGACAATCCCAATATTAATACAATCAACAATTTTAAACTGTTGTCAAGGCAACCTCCTTTTAACAATAAAAGTAGAATTCACTTTTATTAATGACCGAATATACTTATATAGAGATTAAAGATTGCAACTTGACCATAGAGATTGAAATTATTGATACAAAGAAGTTTAAATAAACCTCTTTAAACAAGTAAATATAACCTATTTTGAATGCAGACTAATAAATAATCAATAATAACATTACAAACTGCAATTATATATTTCCTGTTACTTATGAGCCTCATTTTCAGATAAAATTATCTGTCTACAATTTTTTTTTTCTTTCTCTTGTAACTATCTTTAACATCTTTTCCATCCATGGATTATTTATGTTCATTTCGTTAACATTAGTATCCTGGATTAAATTGGTTATTTCTCATAATTTTTCCAAGCCTTCTGATTTGCTTCAAAAAAATATCAACACTGAAACAAATCATCATTCTTTCTACTTATTATGTAAAGTGATGTTAAAGTTATAAATAAACTCTGAATTTATTGTTCATAGGGGTAGCATTATATTACAGTATCTTTTTATTTTACAATAAGCCTATTCAAGCTCATCTGACTGTTCCAATTATCTTTAAACTTTTCCCCATATCTAAAAATAGTATTATAATCAGTTCTTTCCTAGGAAACAGATTGAACTGACTAAGCAACAATTAACATGCAATATCAATTTTACTATTGGTGGTAATTATATTTCTTGTCACTCTATGAAATAATATATTATATATACTTCAAGTTTAGAGCTGTATATAATAAATAGTAAAATATCTTATGTTATTAATATCGGTACTTAACGATGATGTATTTGATCTACCGATTTCCCTTCCGGTAGACATCGACGTTTTTTGCATGACAACATTGTCATGGCAACCAAGTGACTGGCGTGATTAATCCATCAGAAAGTCAATTTTTTTTTTTACCCGCGAGATTTAAAATTCGGAGAGAGGTTTGGGAAATTTTTTGATTTTTCTGTCTATTGTGATTTTGCTATCCACGGCATCACAGTGACTTTTTTGAGCTCTTCTACTTTGTGATATTTGCGTTATTTGTGTTTATGATGGCTGAAGCTACAAGAACCTTATTTAATTTACCAAGTACAGAGGAAGAAGCGATCATCTTCTTACAAGACTGCAGACTTCTCCCCAAAAGGAAATTGTGTCAAAATGGTGATGAAATGAAAAAGTATGTTCACAATTCGGAATCTAATTCGGTAAAACAATGGCAATGCAACTTGAAAGATTGTCTATCCCAAATCGCAATGAGAAAAGGCATGTGGTTCGTTGGCTCCAAAATTACTTTTGTGACTGCTATACGTTTCATCTACAGTTGGTCCAAACAATTAACATCCATAACATTTTGTGCAGAGGAATTGAATATTTCAGACAAAACTGTTATCGATTGGAACAACTACCTCCATGAAGTTTGTACCTGGAGATTGTTAAGAAATGAAAGGCAGAAAATCGGAGGTCCCAACACAATCATGGAAATCGACGAAAGCCTCTTCACAAAATGGAAGAACAATGCCAGAAGAGTCCTACCACAGCAATGGCTATTTGGTGGTGTATGCAGAGAGACTGAGGAATGTTTTATTGTAGCCATTTGAGATCGAAGTGCGTCTACTCTCATGCAAGAAATTTTGCAAAATGTACATGAAGGCTCAACTATCTACAGCAATTGCTGGAAGGGATATAAGAGCGAAGTGTTAGATGAGGCTGGATATGAACACCATCATGTTAATCACACATACAACTTCGGAGACCCCACAACTGGCGTACATACACAAAATGTTGAAAGGTTGTGGGGTTTGCTCAAATGGCATAATAAAAAACACAGAGGGACAGCACATCAGCACCTGTACTCATATTTGAGCGAGTTTATGTGGAGGCAGTCATATAAAGCTGATCCTTTCGCTGTGATTTTGGAACATATATCCCAATTCAGTCCTCCACAGTGAATGCTATTTGTAAGTAATTTTAATTTTTTTTCTAATAATTATAATTTTATAGTTAATTATATTATTGAATATAGACAATAAGTAATCCAAATGCATGTAAAAGTAAGGTTGCCATTAATGCCATATTCGCATTACATCTTTATTTTCAATGTACAAAAATTTTTTGGTAATATTTCTACAATGATCAAACTTCCACTTAATTACGTTTACTTTGTAAATAATTTTCAATAATTTTTTAAACTCAAATTACCAATATACAGTACATTTTTAAAATTACCAAATGTATGTAAAACTACAGCATGTCATGACATGTTTTATACAAGATTGCCATTAATGACAGATTTGCATTAATTCGGGTAAAGTGTTTTTTAAATCAAATTAGCAATATACAGTACGTTTTTATATTTTGGGTGTATGGACCTTATTTTGTATTTCATGCATGTAAATTTTCAATAATTTTTTGTTTTTATATTTTGTATTGACCTTATTTTGTATTTCATGCATGTAACTTTTCAATAATTTTTTGTTTTTATATTTTGTATTGACCTTATTTTGTATTTCATGCATGTAAATTTTCAATAATTTTTTGTATTTTTTTTTTCAGGACCAAGAAACATGGTGGTGTTCATTTTCTGCCCACCAAGAAGCCATCTAAAAAACCACATGACTGTATATTTTTTGTTAAATTTTTGTCTTTTTTTTATGTTTTCATGTTTAAATTTTTTTTAAAATTTCCATATTTTTTGCCATTTTTTTTTTCTTTTTTATCACGTGACCTGCGTCACATTTTTGTCTTTTTTATGTTTTTTATCACATGATCAACTGATGACGTATTACCCTGAAGGCATATCGGTCTAATGTTGCGCTTTTTAACGTGACGTGTTCACGTGATCTGCGGACACATTTTAGTGACTAAATGTGTCCGCAGATCACTTGGAGACATTATCTTAAAAATCGCAACATTAGACCGATATGCCTTCAGGGTAATATGTCATCGGTTGAATTATCCGCAAGTACCTTAATATTATTATGGATATCAATTTATTGACCAGTATTAGATATCTAGTTGTTCAGGGTATGAATCAGTTACTTAAAAAATTGTGTAACGTACTTGGAAAATTTTAAGCTATCTAAAATAATTTTTAAATTCTACCTAGATTTGAACTAAGGTCATTGACATGGCAGGCAGACACCAAAAATTGCTCCATGGTAACGCATGAGGTAACAGTTATAAACATAATGTATATCATCATCATCATTTGCAAACATTATCAATGCGCTGAAAAACCACAGTCTCTCCAAGTTTAAACCAGTTTCTTTAACTCATGGTCTCTTTTCTCTAATTCACACCAGTAAACTTGAGTTATTTTATCCATCTAACATGATATTTTTAGATCTTTTAAATCTATATAAACAGTACATAAATAATATATATAGACTTCCTAATTTCGATTGCAATGTTAGCGGTGAATGTTGTTTGTTTAATGAGGATCAGGTTTTGAAAGAGTGTAATATCAATGACTACAATTCTATTTATTTTCATTTCGCTTTTTTTATTGTAATCTCTTTTTTAAAACTGATTCTTTTTATACATTTAATGTATCAAACCAGCAGATGAGTGATAAATGATGGTCATTCTTTATAAGATAAATCTCAGGAGATAAACAAATGTTTCACAGAATAATCAATTCCATTCTAGGAAGAAGAAAAACGTGAACCAAGATGAATGATATGTTTACAAACCAGCTGATATTACTTTTTTATATATATTATTATTCTCAGCAACTTTCATCTTTTTAATGTTCTTTGTAAACGGCTCAGTAAATGTTTCTGATATTAATAAGCGATGGAGAAACATAGGTAAAAACAATTATGTGGAATATTTAAAACGAAAAACACACATACATATAGCTGAGCAACTAATTTGAATGCATTATCAAATAATAAAACTTAATTTAGCAAATAATAATAATAATAATGTGTGAATAATTTAGATAAATTATTTTTCGATTGGTTTTCTAAAATAATATTTGATTTAATGGAGTAAAAAAACTGCATTGTTTAAACTATTTGCATTCCAAACGAAACACATTTTGATATTTTCTTAATTCTAATATTAATAGAATTCTAATTATTAGAAAAATAAAATTATCAAACAGTATACTCTTCCATAAACAGACGTCAGATTTTAACGCATTCTTTTGCATATACAGTATATATAAATTTTAAGATTACCGGAAATTACCCTAGTAAAATAATAGAACAATTCTCTCACATTATATATAATATTTCGACGAAACATATTCTTCAGATTTAAACACCCACCACCTTGACGCTGTTGCTGGCTGAAAAGTTTTACGTTTTGAACTTACATTAAGTCTTATATATATATGAACAGGCATTTGATTCTATATAAACATTATTTTCAGTGTTTAAAGCATTGGATCATCAAGGTATAGATCTAGGGTATTGTCATATTTTAAAGAATATTTATAAAAATGGAACAGCAACGATTAGATGACATAATGATACTGGGAAAGTCAACATTGAGAAGAGTACATGCAAGACAAGGTGACTCCATATCTCCAAAACTTTTTACAGCAGTGCTGCAAGAAGTATTTTGTGGATTAAAATGGGAAACTAAAGGAGTGAAAGTAAATGGAGATTATTTAAGTCATTTAGATTTTGCAGATGATGTAGTCGTTTTTGCAAATAATGCTTCAGAGCTACAGGAAATGTTGCAGGAGTTATCAAATGAAAGTAGGAAAGTAGGACTAAAGATAAATGTTAAAAAGATTAAAGTAATGTTTAATCGATTTGCTCAAAATATGAAAATAAAGATTGATTATGATGAATTAGAAGAAGTTAACAGTTACAAATACCTTGGTCAGATTATTACTACAGATGAAAACATAATGGATGAAATTAATCATAGAATTAAACATGGTTGGAGTGCTTTTGATAGAAATAACTTGATACTAAAAGGAAATATGCCTATGTGTTTGAAAAGGAAGGTTTTTAACAAATGTGTTTTACCAGTTCTTACTTTTGGATCTGAGACTTGGACACTTAATAGAAGAGCAATACAGAGACTTCAGATCACTCAAAAAAGTATGGAGAGATGCATGTTGGGGGTAACAAAAAGAGATTGAAAATGCAATGTATGGGTGAAGAGAACAAACAGGTGTTACTGACCTCATTGTAAAAATTAAAATATTGAAGTGGAGTTGGGCTAGACATATTGCTATAAGAGATGATAATAAATGGACAATTGAAATCTTAAACTGGATTCCAAGAAAGAGACCACATATGAGATGGATGGATGAAATAAGAAAGTGTGCAGGGGTGATGTGGGGAAGAGAAGCTAAAGATGGGAGAGGATGAATTAAACTTGGAGAGACCGTCATTCTGCAGTGGATTGATAATGATTGATGATATATATATATATATATCTCCAATGTAATGTTCTAAAAATCTGCATATTGTTTTTTTACACATATTTTTAATTGCTGTTAATGTTTGTTATATGTGTGAGTACAAAATTTCTACATATTTTCTTTTACAAGTTAGTTTGCAAATTAAATTAAATAAAAACAAAACGTAAATTAATTTTAGTATTTTTATTATTTTAAAAAAAGAATATCGAAATATATGTGATGACCTTTTCATTATCGCTAAACCCATAAACACTATTAACGGAATCAATTGTAAAATTTTATGAAAAAACGACAGACTTACTTATACAATTGTTTCACAATGCTTAAACTTTTAGAGAGAAAAAAAGATTTAAGAACATAATTCTTTTTTTTTATTATTAATTTATGAATGATAATAGAATCGTGAAAGCCTTGAAAATTTTAATCTAGTGTCTTTTGTGGTGAAATATGATATCATAATGTATAATAAGCAATGATCATAAGTTATGTACAATATATTGTAATGTAAACAAATAAAAATTTGCATATATAATATCAGCAAAGTTCAAGATTAAATCTTCAAAATGACAATTAGCATATGTTTTCACCTTCTCTTTGCCATTTACCAGATTACAGTGCTTAAAGATCTTCATCCTATGCTTTCCAGTCGAAAATTCACAGACTAATTTCATGACTTTCATTAACTTTGAATAGTTCATCTGAACCTTTAGGATCTAATGAAATCTTCTGCTTTCTATCATTTGCCACTATATTATACTATTAAGCTACCAGCTGAAACTGAAAAACATAAAAATGGCTTCAATCTAAACCAACCTGCTTGAATAATCATATATATCTGAATCCAGTTCAGTTTTTGTATTTTGTAAGTATCTTTAATTTTTTAATAACCATAGACTATCCTGTTCTCAGGATTTAATATGAACCAATGGAATAACCCATGGCCTATTGCATGACTTCAATTTGCAATTGTGACATTTTATTGGCTTATATCAAAATGGCTGTTAGTATTAATAGTTAATATGCCCTGCAGCCACAGCATAAAACAATAACATGTAGTAATAAAAGATTAACCATATTTTAATACCACATTTATGCTTTCTTTAGATGTCATATCAATAAAATAAATGAAAAGCTTGATTGCTCAGGAATTCATAAGATGTTGGAGCATTAGATATGTCAATATTGCAATTGATCTGAAGACTCTTCTGGAATCTTAACATTCTTCCACTATATTACACTATTTAGAGAATATCATTTACTAACAGAACTAATTGCTTCAGAAATTTAATCTCAAACTTCACATATATATTTAATACTGTAATTGTTTGTCAGTGCAATATCAGCATGTCAACTATACACATCAGTGTGCTAAATAGAAAGTGTGCTGAATAGTAAGCTTGTGGTTTTAAGACCTGTAGAGGTCCCTACTATCGCATTTTATACGCATGTGTTTGAGGCTACAGCCTTAATGAATATTATAATAGAAATCATATTTATAGTAGTATCATTTTTTATTATTATTTGTTAATGTGTGTCCAAGATAAATTACCATTTTTATGTAATGATAAAAGTGGGATGTATTCAAAATTTATATATTTAAACCAAATTATACACTAACGTGTATTCTTGGAAAAACTCAATAAAATTGCTCATGGTATTTAATGATAATGATACCTCATACTGCGAATCAAATTCTATAACAAAAATATCTTTTGAGAATCTAATCTTATCTAAATTCAATCTCTTTTATTATCAATTTCTAATCCCCGAATGATCTATTCTTATAATAAAACCATATGTTTGGAAAATAATCAGTCTTCAATATAAATCATGCTTGAACTAATGTCCAGTTATCTTTATAATTACTATTATCAGCTTTTATTTTTATGTTAATAATAATTGTTTCCTATGCCACTATAACTCAAGTGAATTGATTGGTAATACACACAATGTAAATAATTAAGCACACACACATTTATATATATAGAGAGAGATGTTATAAATTCTAATTGCTGAACTGATCAGTAGAAACTTAAGATTGTAGTATATTACTGATATAGATTAGAACTTGGATAAAGAGAATAAAAAAAGAAGTTAAATTTAATAACAAAACAATATTTCATTAATAATAACAAATAATAATAACACATGCATAAATTGAAATTTTTTTGTAAAAAGACAAAAAGATATGGTTATAACCCAATCACTAACTTTGATGAAATAAATGGAACAATATTATTTTTTTTTAAATATTAAAATTAAGAAAGCCTGTAATATGAATGGTAAATTGACTTGAGCATATTTTGCCAAATATGAAAATAATTCAAGTAACTATTGTTTGGAAAAATAATTAAAACAATGCCATAAATATTAGTAATATATGTTTTAAATAATTGTATTTGTAAAATAAGGATGATCAAATATAGAATGTCAAATAAAGGATAAAAAGTAAACGATTTTAAATAAATAATAACTTGTATGATTATTCAACACATGGCAGTTATCACATTTAAAATTATACCCACTTCCTGTTTTTTGATGAAAATTTAAAATAGGTTTATCTTGTGATATTTTTAGAATCCAAAAATAAGAATACTAAACTCTCCTTACAATAGTGCCTCCAAGTGCAATCCTAAGGTCTAGGTACATTGCTTTCAAATCCAAGGCTCCTTACTGATAAAAGCCACAAGCTAGAAACTAGTCTGGGGATGTCAGATAAGTAGGCATTAGATAGGGATTTATGCACAAACTTTCCTGCATCTATTAATTCCAAAGCTTGCACTTGTTGGCACTACTGTATGGAGAGTTTGATACTCTTATTAACAGTATGTGTAAGCACATGAGATGGTGATCATGTGATGTTTTGATAGTTTTAATCCCCAAATAATTGTTGGTAATTTTGTCTTGCCTTTAAATTTTGTAAAGCATTATCTTTGATTGCAATGTGTTAGCATTTAAAAAATTCTATAGAGAGATTTGCGTAGTTTTAAGCTTAATCTTTTTAATAGCAAAAGCAAATTACTGGAGAACATAACTGTAATGGCATCTACTATGGAAACTGAGATAACTTGTGTAGCTCAGTTAACATTTGCAGGATTTTGTATATTTCCATGTTATTATTTCTCAGTACATGAAGACTCTTGTAATGTTAAAAAGCCTCATTTATGCAATAGATCGAGAGTGTTTGAAAATGATGATGATAATGACATAAAATAGAAGATAATTATTTGAAAAAAGAAAGCTTTACAATGGAAGCCACTACTGGATATTAATTGTAAAATGGAGTTAAATCTAAAATTTATTTAAAATACAGTATGTAATAACTATAGTAACTTTAAATTATTTCTATACATAATTTGATATCTATTAACTATATATTAGCTATTCTCTTCCAATCTCACTTTATTTATTATATTGGTAATTGTGAGTTATGCCCAATGTGGAATCTTGATGGTGTTATTTCTCTACAAAAACATAGAAATATGCCATTTACACAGCCCAACTTACACCTATAGAACAGTTCTGTTCATATTAGCCATTAGCAGGCCAAGATGGTGTTGCACACTATGCTTCGCATCACTATGGAAATAGCACATATTTCACAGATCACTACCATAGAATATGAGGGTGTATGGAATTCAACTGGCCTTAAGTGTTTTTATGTGCATTAGAAGTAATGACCTTACACCTTACCTGACATACTATTACATACTAATAATTGTAAACCTGTTGTGCATTTCCTTATACATCTTGGAAAGTCAAAACAATTGCAAAAGAGTATGTCCCAGAACCATTTCATGTAAGTCATGTAAAAAGGCAAGTTTGCAAGAGAACAGCTATGAGAGTAATGAAATGGCTGTTGTTGTTCATTGTTTTGGAAATCACAATCTTTGTTTTCTCAGACTAGTGCATGTATTGTCTGATCCTTCAGATCATCAAAACCATCACCACCCCCCCACACACACACATTACAGTAATACATGCTGAAAGCTTGGTTTGCTCAGAGTAGTGCATGTATTGGCTGATGCTTTGGATCATCAAAACCATCAGACACCCCCCTGCACATTCCAGCACTATGAGCTGAAAGCTTGCTTTGTGCTACACACTGAAATGTATAATATAATTTAAAAAATGTAATTTAGAAAATAATGTTGGTTCATAAATTTTTTAAAAATACTTTAAAAAATTTTTGGAGAACAGAAAGCAAAAAATTATCGGCCTTGAGCATAAGTCACAACAACCATTCTATTTAGTGTAAGCTTTATTAGTGAATAGATGTCAGATGGTAGAGCATAATAAATCCCTATCCAATATCTCCAGACTAGTTTCTAGCTTATGGCTTTTATCAGTAAAGAACTTTTTTGCTTATTTTAAACAGTATACACCTGGGTCTCATTTTACGCGATGGATAGGTTCCTCAGAAAAACATGCAAACGAAATCATGCAAAAATAGATGTAACTTACATTGAAAAGGAGGGGATGCAGTCGGTGATTTTTCAAAATTCACATAAAAGCAAAGCACCAACGTAAAATTACTTTAAAATTCACGCAAAAAAAAAATAAGGAAATAAAATATGACTAATAAAAATTTTCAAATTTGAAAAAAATTGATACAAGACAAACTTTTTTTAACTATAATATTTAATTTTATTCAAAATAATATATTTTTATGCATAATTTACAGTACAGTAATTTATATTTTTTTTATACATATTTTAATTATTATCGCTATTCGTGAAAAACATGTTCATTTGCAAACTGAGAAAATACGACTAGCGCCAACTTCACACTCATGTTGTGTTAATGGTTGTCTGGTGACAAAGTAATTAGTAATTAATCTTTGAGATGATGATTTTATTAATTGTTTATGAAACTAAGAACTAAAAATTAAATTCTTATTTTTGTCTTTAATTTTTTAATTTTCAATTCCGTTTAAAAATCAAATTTCACATCACATTAATTTCAAGTCACCAAGTAATTTTTAAATTGTTAATTACAATTAAAAATCAGATTTTAATTTTTAATTGTCAAATTTAATTGTGCCCACTGCTATTACTGACCTTTTAAAAATAAACTTGTGATTAATAATTGATTACGTTCTTTTTTAAAAAGCAAAAACAGAATGTGATTTAAAATGAAAAATTAACATGCACAATGTTTGAACAAATTTACATTATAATCTTGTAAAATTTAATGTGTGTATACATAAAATGTGGAAATCATGATTTTAATTTCATTATTGCATAAAATCTTACTATTATAAAGCACTGAAAATATTGAAATTATTAAGATGAAAGTCGAATTTCAATAATGTGCTATTACTTTCAATATAATTAAGTGCACGAAATTTATTATTTAAAGTAATAGCACATTATTTTAGTTCGACTTCCGGTGAAACATGAATCGCGTAACTTCAAAATCATGTTAAATAAGTCCGCGTAAAAAGAGACCCAAAGTGTATATGGATTTTGGGATATCTAATATATCTTTCATCTAGCAATCATTTTTTATTTAGTCTTCAATTATCAAGCTAGTAGCTCAAACTGAAAAAATCTTATTTTTTTATCCAAGCTAAATTATTTGCATAGACACAAAGATCTGAATCCAGTTCAGTTTTTATATATTGCAGAGACCTGTTTTTTAATAACCTTGGGCTTTTTTATTCTTTGGCTGGAATTGCTGTCAAATCAATAAGACATCACATGACCTTCAAAACATTACTGGATTTTTGCTTATATGTGACTATATTTTTTTTTTTTTAGGTTAAATGATACTTTATAATTTGAGTTCATTCATAAACAGTAAATAATGTTTATAATTGAGATTATTTTTTGGTAGCAATGTTGTAAAAAATATCTACAAGAGTTTAAGTGATTTATTTACTTTAAAATCATCATTATATCTTCTAAATGAAGATTTATTATTTACCTTGTGAAAGAATGGTACAAATGAAGTATAATGAGCTATCAAAATGGGTATGGAGATTCAGGCATTTGACTATTATGTGTTAATAAATGGTTATGGCATGACAAAATTGAATAAATATCTATCCCCATCTATTAAAAGAAAGATCAGAATTCTTAAATTCTTATATGACTTTGACACTCAGAAAAATATTTTAACAAACAAAATCTCAAATATTACAATTAATAATTGCTTACATTAAACATACATATCTAATTTATTTTACATTAAGATTTGATACTTTGAACATTAAAATCTTCACTTTTGTTTCATTTGTTTAACACTTGTAATCAAGATTTTACTAATGACAATATTTTTGAATTAGATTTTAAAAATATATTACTAACTTTACAAGAAATTATGATACAGAGATATATTCATAATTTTATATTTATACTTGCTTATTTATATTATTGTATATTAATTGTGGTGGAATTCTGTAATTAGTTTAATGCTGTAATTTTGTACAGTAAATAAAGCGAATTGAATTATTATTATTATTTTATAAATACCTATAAGTTCAATGTATAAAGTTTTATTCACCAAAGTTATAGTCTAGTTTTGAATTCATAGAAGAAAAGTTTACCAAGATGTAAGTGAATACCTGTTTTATTGTTTTTTCATCTTTACAAGAAATTTTAAAGCAGTTTTTATTCAAGAATAATTGAAATTACCCATCGTTCCGTTTTATGTAAACGGCTGACATTAGAAATAAGCAAAAGCTAGGTTAAGTAATTCTTAGAATCATTAGAGTAACATAAATCTTTGAAAAATAGTTTTAAATGAAACCAAATAATTCTAAAAATAATAAAGATACTAGAAATCCTAATTTTATTGATATAATAAAAAGTGAAAGCATTTGGATATCAAATCTCATTGAATATGTTGAAAATAAAAATGTTAATAAAGATAGTTTTAAGAACTTTATCTTTGCATCAGATATTAATAATGTTAAACACGTTTCTATGGCTGAAAATCAGTCAGGGAAGACAGAAAACAGCCTAAGGAACATTATATATACAAAAATTAATCATAAAATTAAGAAAAAAAGAAATCCCAGTGTTAAATTGTTCATAGGAATAAAGTTACGATATCATTGTGTCAAATCGAAAGTTACCGAATGGGGCAAATCAGTGCAGGTCGAATAAATTATTTTGAATTTTAATTCGATCTCAATTTTAGAATTGAACATTATAGATTATGACTAAACTATCTTCCTGCACAAAAATCAAGTTTCTCTGATGATCACAACAGAAGTTATTAGCCCACTTCCGGTGCGATTGGGGACCACAAAAAATATAAAAAAAATTTCAAATCAACACAGAATTACAACGAAATGATTCCTGGGCTAAAAAAACAATGATTTAAAGGCAAAATTAGTACAAATGATGTTTTAGACCTAAACAGAGACATTGAAGCTACAAATGATTCATCCTCTTTTAATTCAACAATTATTGAGATTATTCCGAAGTTTAACAACAAACTTTCAGATTATACAACCGAATCCTTTATTACTAATTAAGTCCTAGAATTCAATCCAAAGAAGCAGAATCCAATTAATATCAACAAATAAGAATCATAGTGAATGCTGAAGGACTTTATAGTTGGGTGGTTTGAATGGGTATTGTGGACATTTGCAGACACAGGAGATTGATAATGATTACAAACAGACTTTCAGCTCCATTGACCTCAGTGTGCAAGGTGATATGAACAAATGATGTGTACTCATGGTGTGCAAGTAAATCTGATTTGATTCCAGACTACAATGAATCAACTGTTGCATTAGTGGGGGTGTGCACTCCTCTTCTTTTCCTCAGATGTGGTGGTCATGAAGGGCTTGGTTCATTTGTGAGGGTGATCAGTGATCATTGCCAAGCCCAGGGATACTTGTCGAGTGGGTGAAAGTCACTGCCCTCCATTGGACTTTGCCCCGAAAGGCTGCTGCATGTCCTTGATGGATTGTTTATTAGGATTGATTTGAGCTCATTATTATTTTGTTTCCTTTGTTAACTTTAAAATTAGAGCATTTGTAAGACAGTTGGACTGCTTTGGCCCACTGCCAATTTTTGTAACTTTGATGGTGTTTTTGCAGCAATACTTTTGTGGGCATGGGTCTGCACTCCCCCTTTTCTTCCTCGGGGATGGTGGTAGTCATTAGGAGCCTGGTTTATTGGTGCAGGCTGTTGAAAATTATTATCACTACCTGGAAAACCTGCCAGGAGGGTATCTGGTTAAAGTCTCAGCACCATACCTGCTCTGGTTGGCTGCTGTGCCCGATTGATAGGTTGGTTTTGGGCAGTGCGGATCTGTGCTTGTTACTTGTTACTTTTTTCTAGCTGGCTTTCCATTTCTGGGCAGATAGACCAAATGTGTTTCCTGAAAATTTTGACTGTTAATTGAGAGACATGAAGTACCTAGAATGGTCTTGGCATGGCTCAGCTGTGGGTCAAGAGTTTATTGTTTAATGGACTTGGGACTTGGGCCTTGCTGCCTGTTGTGGTGGTTGGCACAATGCTGAACTTGTTCACCTATTCTGCTGAAGCATTTGGGTATTCATTTTGGGGCTCCAGGGATGGGATCATTGGGTGATGGATAGCTTCTTGTCAGCCAGGCAATGTAGATCTATGTACAGATACACATTAATCAACATTATAGCAATTCTTTTATGGATATAATTGTTATCAAGCATATGTATACTTTATATAAACTGGTCAATAATTGTTTTACCTTGTAACAATGAACACTTTGTAATTTTCAACAGGTAAGTGTACCTGAAAATTTTTGTAATATTTTTTTAACTAATATAGGTTACTTTTGAAAGATAGATGTATTCATTTATGTGTTGTATTTTAAATAATTAAGTTAAATAAAAAACAAATAAATTTTATTTTAAATTTTACTAATTTATTAGGTTATAAATTTCTATTTATTTATATTTGCTTTGTGTATTATCTATATGTATAGAAGTTTTATTTTGTGACCAATACATGTGCTACATAAATCTTAATATCACATAGCATTAAAAGTTAGAATAAAAAAAAATAGGAAAAGTGGATGTAATAATAAGAGTTGATACACACTAAGAAGATGACTGATACTGGTTCTCTACCTAAGATATTTTTAATATCATTTCTGAGTCAACACATGTTATGAACAGACAGACTAGCTATTTACTATAAAAAAATTTAAGATATTACTCCATCAAACACCACATGATCTTCGGTTGATTATTCTGGCTTGCACTGAGTGCGCTACTCTATGGAGAGTTTTGCATCTGTGAAATTTTAAGATACTAGTGTATCTGAATAATAAATTATGATATAATATGTGCTAAAGTACTTTTTTCTTTAATCTAAAATAGAATAATATGCTAATATCAAATGAGTCAGTGCGTGTGTGTGTGTGGAAGGGGGAAGGTAAAGTTGAACACGATCCTGTAATATAATAATTTATTTTATATTATAATTAATATTTTTTGACTGATTAAAATTGATATATATATATATACCTTCTCCAGAGTTTAGTATTACTTCAAACTTTATACCAGTTGTATGTCAATGTGGTTGTGTGACTACCAGTCCATTAAACTTTTGATCCACAAATGTGGTAAGTTTAAAGGAGGCTGAGATGATGGTGATATTGAAATAAAAGTATTTATTAAAGGAAATTACCACATCCTGTATTGGATGGTAGTATCCACTGATTAAGTTCAATTTTTCCCTAAAATAAAATTTGAATTCATTTTAGTTAAGTCTATGTTACATTACATAAATTGATATATCAAGATTTTATTAGTTATAAGCACCAGTAGCCATTTCATAATTTCCTTTACAATATGTATTATAAATATTATTTCTTTATAAAGAAAAAAATGCATAAGTAAAATTTAGATATGTATTATATCAGTTTTTAAAGAGATGTGTAGTTTTACTATCAAAGAGGCAAAACTCTCCATACAGTAGCACCACCCAGTGTAAGCCAGAGTAAACAATGGATGCAAGAAGGTTTGTGCATAAAACCCTCATCTAGTGTTACTCATTCAATATTTACCAATTAGTTTCTTTCTTGTGGATTTCATCAGTGATGAGCCTTGGATCTGAGACCCTAGACCTTATGATGTAATGCAACTCTCCAGCAACCACCTTTACCTTTTTGGTTAACTATAAATGTTTTAGTCTAAAATATAAATACAATGATGTTTTCAATTCAAGCTTATTCACTTGTATAATCTTATAGATATGAACTCAGTTCAGTATCTATATATTTTTGGTGTCTTTGGTTCTTTCATAACCACAGAATATATAATCCTAATGATCAGGATTGGTATTAAACCATTAGACGTCACATGATCTATGACTCTCACTGATGAAAGCCACAAGCTAGAAACTCATCTGGAAATATTGGATTAATAGGCATTAGATGGGGATTTTATGCACAAACCTTATATCTACTAAGACTTGCATTGAGTGGTGCTACTATATGGAGAGTTATGCCTCTGTGTTAATAGCTTGTGTAAGCATAAAAAATAGTGATAATGTGATGTGAAGTTCTATTATGTGATGATATTGACTAAATGTTATTAATACCATTATTCCAAAAATTTGATTTTTATATTAAGAATTCCTTTATTAATTTAGTAACCAATTAATTACAATGAATGTGAATTATTTTGACTGACAAGTTTAACAAACTAAAAAAAATTATAATATTTAATCTAAAACATCAATAAATATATAAAAAAACATAATAACTATAAGGAATTTGTTAATGTTTGATTTTGAAATTCATTATAAGATCTTTATATGAATACAATAAGTGTTTGTGAAAACTTGCAAAAAAAATTTCCTTATAATATAAATATCTCTATATACATCCTATCTAAATGAATATTGTTATCTTTTTAAATTGTTGACAGAATATTTTAATTTTTTCAATTCTACTTGCATATAAACAAATAAAACAAAATTTCGACTCTAAGAGAAATCAAAGATAAGAATTTTCTCTAACTGACAATGTTCTTTTAATCTCTGATTATGCGTTGCATGTCAATATTTGGATATAACCTTGATTCCTTCTATTTTGTAAGATCAAAATCATACTTAACTTTTACTTCATATTAAAGCTCATTGAAATTAGTTTATAATTGAGATCATAATAATATATACATTAATTAATTAAAATCATAAGATGGATGGGTTGAAAACTGGGTATTAAAACTTGGATAGGATTAGTTAGTAAAATAAATAATTTAATAGCTTTATTGCTTAGAAATTCATAAAAAGTATAATCCATGTACTTTAAGCTTCAGAATTTGCTATCACTATACCAAACAATGCAAAGGTACATTAGATACTGCATTAGTATATAATGAAATATCTGTTTCTAAAAGACTTTTTTAGACCAAAGTTATAAAGTTTTGAATGCTGATATGCTCTTATATAAGATGATAAGTAGACATATACTAATTTACTCTACAAAATAAAGGAATGACATATATATATATATATCATTAAAACCAGTCAACACTTAGACAATCCCAATATCAATAATAATCAACAATCTCAAACTGTTGTCATGGCAATCTCCTTTTAACAATAAAAATGGAATATATATAAGGTTATAATTTCTTTTTAATTTTGTAATTTCATGTATTTATTTTAATCAGAATGTGTTTATATTTATTTTAATTAGAAAATCATAATTAAAGATTAATTAAGGTATTGTCTTATTTTTCATTATGTTTTCTTTTGTTGGCAATCTGTAGTCAGTTTTTATAAACAAGATTCTTTAAATTAATTATCTTTTATTGCATAATATTAATTTAATGATTTTGAATATTTAATGTAAACATATTGTATTAAAAAAATAAGTAACATATTGTTTTTGATAATCAATTTTGAAAAATATGTAAAAAGAAATAACAGTTAGAAGAATTAGGTTTTGGTTTAGAAAAGAAAAGAAAGAGATGCTGTTGTGAAATAATCTCATGAATACATATTTTGATTAAAGAAGATTATTTTGAATCAATGGTGAATACTGTCTTGCAATAGTTAGTTATTATGCCAGTAAAATTAGACATCAGATTTTCAGTATAAAAGCTTTAGCAAAATCTATATGAAGGTTTTTTTTAGAAAATGAAGAATTCCATGGATCAGAAAGTAAGTTTCCATCAATTATTCACTTTTAAATTTTGATTTATCATATCATCAACAGAATAATAACAACTGGATATCATCAACAAAATATACAGTAAAGCCAAAATATACAATAAATCAATGTACACTACGTTATTTACACACAACCCCCCCCCAAATGTAAATAGACAAAAAGTGAAAACACTATATGTGATAATATTTATTAAGAAAGTCATTTTAATTATATTGACAATATATACATTTTAGTTTTCACTTTGATTCATGTAATAAAATGTTTTGTGAGCATAAAGCTAAATATTTTACCAAATAATAGAAAATTCATGAAGTAAAATTTCTTAAATGATAAATTGGTTGTATAGAATGGAGTAGATGACCTAAAAAAGTTTGAAAGTCTGGGTTCAAATTCCCTCAAATTACATCTAGATTATATATATATATATATATATACTTGTATTTGAATATTAAATGATAAATGAAAATTATTTAATTGGAGCAGAAAATAAGAACAACAAAATATTTTTTGTAATGTATCAAAAAGCTATAAGTTAGAAGAGTTTAATAAAGAATTTTAATTGGGTAGTGCTACAAAGGGATTATTGTATAGATTCTGAAATTGATACAGACTTAAAAACATCAAAAAATTAGAAGTGTCATACTCGGTTGATCATGAGATTGCGATTAAATTTCCATAAGAAAAAATATTGAAAAATTAAAATATCCATGGAATGCTTAATTGCAATAAATATCTGATGTTTCAATATTTATTTTACTTAAAAAATATAAACATGTGATAGAAAAAAGACTTTATTATTATTATTATTTTGTTTATATTCTAATCTTAATTTATATAGGCATACTATATACATAAAAATTGCCTGTTTATTTGATGTTTTTGATATTGTCTTTCAATTTTTTCAGCAGAAACATTTCTTTCTAAAATCCTTCAATACTATGTCTAATTATAATTCTACAATGTATTTTATTTTCTGCTATATCTTCTGGATGAAAACAATTAACATTGATTGCTCTTTTTTAAAATATATTTGAAATAATTTAGATAAATGATAAAAAATATATATATGTATAAATGATTAATTTAGATATTTTCTCATTTATTTACAAAAAAAAACATTTTTATTGCCATAGCTGAACTATTTCAAAATTTTGCTCCCCATTCTGGTATTTGAATTTTCTGCAGTATAATGTAACAAAGCGTAGCAAATCATTACAATAATAATCATTTATTTCTATTCCTTTATTTTTAGTTATTATACTGGTCAATCTTTTTAAATATATATATATTGATAATTTTAGCAAGGTAAAAGTTAATAAATTATACAAATTTGTACTAAAATTAGTGATAATGTTAACATCAAATTATAAAATTAACCATAGCTGTTTTATTTAGCTTTTATTATGAGATTAAATGAGGATTATAAATAGGTTTTGATATAATAAAATTTTAAAGATTAAAAAACTTTTATATGATATCAGCTTACATAATATTTACAAAAACATATTCGATATATTTTATACTAGAAAATAACTCTTATTAAATCTACATTTAGGGTTACCCTACCTATATCTAAACTTAAATCACTAAAGATCACATGATCACCATCTCTTTTACTAGCACCTAATTGTTATTAAACAAGTCAAAACTCTCCATCCATTAATTACTCTGATTGACACAGGTTGGCACTACTGTATGGAGAGTTTTGCCTTGTTTATATCTAAACTTGTTTTTGATTTATTCATCGTGATGAATTGGATCTTGATCTAATGAACATGTATTTATTATACTAAAGATATTTTTTATTCAGAAGCCATTTTCTTAATTCATAATGTTTTTCCATTATCTCCTGGATTAAATGCAGATTGGTTTTGTGATTATTGCATTATACATTCTAAAATAATATGAAACGACTATGCAACAATGCCAATTTGAAGTTCTTTCTACAATATTGCAATAAATGATTGCAATGTAACCATTCTAATTTTTGTTCTAGATAACATGCATAATTATGGTGCAAATGCTTTTTGCATAATTCAGTATATTTTATGATGTTAGTAAGGATGAAAGCAGGATTTTAAAGCTATTAATTTTATACCAGTTCAGTAAGTACATATTTTAGTGTCCTCATTTTATAACAATTGTGAGTTCTATCCTATGTCACTATTCAAGCTTATAATATTTGGCAGTGCTGAATAGAATAAACTAACATTGCTACTAATAAAATTTTTGGCTTAATTTGGTATCTGAGAAGGGTTTACTACAGTGTTCATTATAGACAATTTATATACAATTTCAGTTTAAAAATTATGCCATTAAAAAATGTCTTATATCCATACAAAACTGTCTTGGATGAGACACTTAATTATTATTACCATATTCTGAAAACCAATATTATGCCTGATGGATGATGTTAATTATTTTTATATTTTTTTATAAAGTCAAAGCATTTGATCAAAGAAACAGGAACACAGAGAGAAAATAAAAAATATTTCTTTTTTATAAAATACGCAAATGAGAATTGCTTCCATATTCAGTCATATAAAAGTAGTATTATTACATTAGTTTTAGTATTATATTTAGGGCTAAGGTACAAATGGAGCACTGCACTGAGTACCATTTTAGAAGCATGTGAAACAAAATTATTTTTATCTATTAAAAAGCAATGATGCACTGAAATAAAAATATATATTTATACCAATAGCAATATCACATAATCTCTCATATATTAAAAGGAACAGATATTTTCACCTTATTCTAGAGTGGCTATTATAATCTTGAGTAATCAGACATACATCGTTTTTAAAGCTTATAGTGGATGATTATAGAGTAGGGTAAAAAAGAAGTGCTCTTGAAATATGTATTCATATTAAATTTTATATATTTTTTAAAATTTTTACAGCAAATACATTTGTTTGTTGCATCTTTAAATATAAGAAATATCTTGCATAGTTTAAAGAAATGGTAAAGTGTAGGACTTTGGACCTCAAATCAATTCTAGTGATGACACATTGATTGCTCAAACTCATGAATTTCCAGACAATAAGTCTATTTGATTTTTTTTTTACTATTAGCAATATAAAGCAGTGCCACCTATCAGCAATCAAAATAATTTAAGGTCAAATAAAGTATTTTATTGATTTTAGATTCTGTGCCATTCTGATCACTAGAATTTACTGTAAACAATGAAATTTCAATTTAATGTTTATTACATCAAAGGCAAAACAAATTAGTTTTCTAATGATTACTTTATAATTCTGATGACTTATAGATAAATTTGTCTCATTAGTGTGAGTTATAATTTTTCATTCCATTTTTTATTATATATATATCGTTTAATTATTAATTCATCTGATATGTTAATTTGTGTTTAAAATCTTAAGCTATATGAATTTCAGTTTTTCCATCATCTAATATGAGTATTGAATGTCTTTAGAAAAATTTAACTTTAATACTAATATAATAAAATAATTCTTTTATTTTTAATACCTACTTTTACTTTTTTTGTATTTATATTCTCATCCTTGTATATTATTTATATTTTCTTAGTTAGTACAAGGTTTGTTTTATTTAAAAAAATTATCAACTACAATGGAGTTATAATACACACAATATTTTATTCCAATCCTCTCTTGCGTACATTGTATATAATATATAATTTTTCACAGTTTGTTAATAAACTTTGGTTAGAACAGAATATAGATTATTTATTGAACTGATGTACAATACTTTTAAGCACACCCATATGTAGAGTATGCAAATATAAATTAAAATATAGTATAAATAAGATTTAAAAAAAATAAAAATACAATAATAGGCATTTTGTAATATATATATATAAAGATTATTAGTTACTTAATAAAATTCATTTAACTCTAAAATAATGCCTATATTTTAATTCTCTATTTTTTTTCTATAAAGTTTTGAAATTTTTAAGAACTATGGTGGAATATAATTTTCATTTTAAAGTGTCTAAAATTTAACTTAAATTGCATAACAGATACAATTGCATACCCAAACATACAATAAATTCAATATATATAAAATCAACTCTCATTAATCTCATTTTTATTTTTTTCATAATACATAATAAATATATTATTGTGGTGTACTATAATAAAGGTTTGCAGTAAGAAAAATATCAAAATCATAGTGAGAATTGAATAAACGCTAAATGATTGAATTTAAGCAAAGATGGATGCATAAGTTATCAACTATCTTCTATGAAATTAGAATTAAAAATATTTCATAAATGTCAAAACAAGATTATAATTTTTCAATGATTCAGAAGTCCCTGCCTCTAAAAGAATGAATTCAAAAGATGAAAAAACAAATCAATAAAATTCATTGGCATTACAGCTGTTTATCTTAGGTACTTCTTATAAATTTCTGTGTAATTTGGTATAACATATACAAGTGTTATCAGTGGAATACTGTATACAAGTGCTATTAGTATCATAAATATACAAGTGTTATTGGTAACTTAGCATATGCAAGTGTTATTAGTAACATAGCAAATACAAGCAATATTAGTAGCATAACATATGAAGATGGTATTAGTAGTAGTCTTAAAATATATTTAGAAAAATGAAAATAATTTTAAAAAATAACCATAAATTGAAAACTAAAAAAAAAAAGAAAAAGAAAAAAGAAGAGAAAAAACAGAGAAAAGGAAATATGAGGGGAGAGAAGATTAGCATTAATTTAATCACAGATCTAATAATAATAAAAACGTAAATTGTTTATTAATTAGTAGTTCATAAGAAATTAGAATGACTTCCACAATTTACCACATTATCATTGCAATATATCATGCAAGGCTTATTAAATAAATAAATTTAAAATTCCCATCATAATAATATTCAAAACTAATACGGAAGAAAAAACAAAAGCCCTTTCTTTGTATTTTATGAATTTATAAAATTATGTAGTACGTTGTAAAGTTAAATACTTTTCTTCTTTTTATTAACTCCTTAACAAAAGTAAAAGTAACAATTAAGTAAAAATTAAAACGTATGAACTAAAGAACCAAAAATAGAAAATAAAGTATCTAATACAAATGAATGTTTGCATAAGTGTTTAATAAATTCAAAAGATATGTAATTTAATTTCTTTTTCCAAGTCTTAATACAATAGATTCTTCATTACAATAGACACTAGGATGAAGTTTTATTTAATTTATCAATAGAAATATTTTCTCTTTTATTTTCAAGCTCAGAAAATAACTTTTAGTTAGAATATTAATAAAATATTTTATTTTCTCGTGTTAATATGAGTAACTTTTTGTCTTCATTCATTAAAACACAATTGTTAATCATTATATATATTATTAAAATTATTTATATATTAGTTATGTTTAAAACTTCCATCTATCACACATTCTGAAACATAGGAATAAAAACATCTGAAAAGGCAAATGACCCCAAGAAGCAAATTTTTATACTGAACCAATTTAATTAAAATTAAAAGTTTATATCTATCTGGTGAGGGATAATCTTTAGTTTAATAAATGATTAATAATAATCATCATTGTATTTATCTGAAATGGTTAGTTTCAAAGTTGTGAATGTAGAAACTTTGACACTTGTAAATCAAAGGATAGGTAGGTAGGTAGGTAAAAGATAGGTAGATAGATAGATAGATAGATAGATAGATAGATAGATAGATAGATAGATAGATAGATAGATAGATAGATAGATAGATAGATAGATAGATAGATAGATAGATAGATAGATAGATAGATAGATAGATAGATAGATAGATAGATAGATAGATAGATAGATAGATAGATAGATAGATAGATAGGTAGGTAGGTAGGTAGGTAGGTAGGTAGGTAGGTAGGTAGATAGATAGTGATTTCCTTTTTCTAGGTGATAACTGCCAGATGTAGAATTGAGAAAATACATACATATATATATATTCTTTTTATCTAGTTAATTAAATACACTATAAAATACATAATATATATAAATAGTACTTTGTTGGCTTTGTCACAACATTCTTCAAAGAATTTAAATGTGACAAAGATAATTATAATGTATAAACAAAATCATGCACTAGCTGACATTTTTGCGGAGTGCTGTGTTCAGGCTAAAATGATGAGTTCCACATGTAGGAGATAATGGAGTGAGCTCCATATATGAAGTCTAATTGTAAGAAATAAATAGTGTCTGACTAAGTTCTGCCATATTGGTTCATTAAATATTAAATACTGTTTAATAGAATAAGTCTTTTCTGGCACCCTCTTGTTCTTCTGTAGCTATTTAAGTTATTTTAAGGTTTAGTCAACATGAGCCTCTCATGTCATCAATCTTATGCTAATTTTTACTATAATATTCTATGTTTGAGCAACAACTTTTCTATTTTTAACTACATGCACAGCAGTTTTCACTCCCATTTTTTTAATTTTTTTTTAGCTCAAACTCCCAAGATTTAAAAAAAAATGGTGGGAACAGGGTTAGTAATCTAGAAATTTTTGTGATCTTTGATCAAGGACATTACCATAAACAATTAGTCAGTTTGGGATTAGATTTTACCTAAGACAGAGTTTTAATGGGCAAATATTTTTTAGGAAGCTCTACTTAGGAATTCCCATGACTTCTATGGAAATAAAAGTACTTAGAAAATGAGATATAGAAATATCTTGACTTACATAATCTAGTTAAAATGTCTCACCTGTGGATTCCCTAAATATTATAGATGTAGAAATAATAATAATGGTAATATTAATAGTGGTAAAGCAGAAGGCAGTGTTAGTACTATAGATATTTATTATCAATCTAAAGTTTTTTTTAACATGGAATACATAAACTTTATTTAAAGCAAACTCTTTAAAACCAGAATAGAGGACTGCACCAGTTTCTGACCAAAGGGTTAACAGGATTTAAGATCAATATAGCTGCTCTTAATAAAACTCATCATTCAGTTCATTAAAATAGATATCTGGATACATGTTTTTTTAGAAAGACAGATCAGCAACTGAAAGGATAATACATGGTACTGGATTTACATTTTTCATTATCATCTATTTTTGAAATTCCTCATTGTAGCAATGAAGCTATTGGTGTGAAATTTCTCTTTGCATTATATCAATGCTCATTTTATCAGTGTTTATGCTCTAATCTTAAATTCAGAGAAATTCAGAAAAGAAAAGCTGTTAATCCTTGTTGGTTTGCATTATTAACCATTAAAAGATTGAATTTTTCTTTTTGAAAACTTTAATAAGCATGTTGGTATAAATAATAGATTTTGGCCAAATGTTATTAGACATCATAATAAAAGTGTTGTAAATTAAAATAATTTATTATTATAGAATTCTTGCACAACTCATAGGTTGACTATCATAAAGACTTTGTTGAGGCAGGAAAACTATTATAAGGGCCATACCTATATCCACATTCTAAACAATGGCATTTAATAGATTATATTATAGTTAAGAAACAGAATGCAAAAGAAGCTCATTTTATATAAACACAAGCTCAAATTGTTGGATTGACCATAGATTAGTATGCATCAAGATTAAAATGACAGTTGTATTAAAAACATTATTTCAATCATATTTACAAGAAAATTGACATTTGTTCTTTAGAAGACTATTATTTATATATATATATATATATATATATATATAATAGTGAAATTTACTATATATATATATATATATATATATATAGTAAATTTCACCACCTATTGAACACTAAAATTGCTAGTTTGATCTTCAATACTGTCATATCAATGGTGCATGGGATTTTTTTAAAAATTGTGTCATGGATACAAGTAAATCTATTCTTGGGTTTATTAAAAAAGAAAAATCATAACTTTTTTTCTGACAGTGATCATATTATTGATTATTGGGTTTAAAAATACATGCAGCACTCTCTGCTTGGCAAAATTTAGATTAAATGTGGAACTTCATAATAAATATAAAGATCTGAAGACAAAAGTTTAATGACTGACAAGAAAGCTTAAAAATGATTGGTGGATTAAAACTGCAAATATTATGATTTATTAATTAATGTTTAAGAAATACAAGTTTTAGTGTCAAAAAGGATAGAAGAAACATCCTTAGCAACTTCTTGACAGTTATAATAAGTAGAAAGGTGGACTTCCATCGTGAGGTCAAAACAGACTCCAATGTGCTGCTGATTTCTTTAACAGTTAAACAGTTAAAGGATAAATGTTTTATTACAGAAAAATAACTGTAGTCACTAAATTAACTGGAAATGAAGCTGGTATTTTAACCAATTTAATAGGTGGAAGTAAAACTTGATGCCCCTATTATGCAGTTTAATTGCATTAGAAAAGTTTCATTTAAATATGTTCTATAAAACTTTTTAAAATGCCATAGGGCAAGATCATAAAGCTATTTAATAATTTTTCAACTTGTTGGAAATAATTCTACAGAGTCCACTATTTCAAATTGACATTTTCATTGAATTGGACATGTAAAATGAATGAATAATGCAAGACATTTTATAAGAGTGCATTATGGTAAATTTGAGCATAGTTCTCATGGGAGACAAAATCCTGTCTATATTAAAAGAATCATCTCACAGATATTTAAAGAAGTACAATATTTCAATTGGGAAGACATTACAGAGAATAGAATTTTGAATGATGCATATATTATAAAAACATTCCTATTATAACCTGTGGTTGTGACTATTTAACACTACTTTTAACAAATATAATTTTCTTCTTCTTTCTTCCTTTTCTTATACATATTCAACAATATTATTTTTATATCAAAAGTTTATTCTTACAGTTTGAAAATAGAGAAAGAATATATAAAGAGTGGAATGGTCAATTATAAAAATTATATAATAAAAATAAAAAAGACTAGAAGTTAATTAAAAATAGAAGTAAAAAAGATAAGAATAGAGAGTACATTCTAAAGAGGTGAGTAATTTGTAATGTAAAAAGGTTAATGGTCAGTTATAAAAAAGTGTATAATAAAAATAAAAAAAGGTTAGAATTTAATTAAAAATAGAAGTGAACAAGATAAGAATAGACTAATAATTACTGAATAGTAGAATTCAAAAGTTAAGGTTTTTAAAAACTAAAATTATAATAAATAGACTTAAAATAAATTAAAAATAAAATAGTATAAATAAATGTAACATAAAACTAATTAAGAGAAAAATAATAAAATGGAAATGATTATTTATAATAGTCAGGTTAAGATGTATGCTTGATTATGTATATAAATATATGTATAAGTGTATTCATTGTATGATTATATATTTGAATATTGTAGTTCTGATGATGACTGTAGTACAGTTGAAACTGTAAAAATAAAGTTTTGATATAAAAAATAGTATTATTCAAGAGTATAAGAAAGTTGGAAATGGTATGATACTTTTAACAAGATTGTGTGTAACAAAACCATGCATCTGGGCCTCAATCTGACATTGTTTATCAGTTAGAGTTACATATCTTCCTATCTGCAAAGGAGGCTGTTATTTGATATATCCTAAATCTTTTGTAACCTATACTAAAGGTATAATATGTCACAACTTTAGTTATTCCGATCTTCAGTGACATTCTTCTGTTCCCAATACCATGCTTGTTTCACTTTAATATGTCATGCATTTTTTTTACAAAATAATATTTTCAAGAATACTGATCTATTAGACCAATATAATATCAAACATTTTGTTGGAATTTCATTTAGAGATTTAGAGCATATAATTTATTCTTCTAGATATCTATAGCAATCTTGCCACATGCCATTAAAACTCTAAATAGGTTCCAAAACCTTTGTATTCTTCATCATAGTTAACATTTCTATTTAATCCACTATAAGATGCAATTACAAACAAAAAACTTCCTTATTAATCAATTCAAGCTCAATCTCCAACCCATGCATATCTTATACAATAATTATCCAGAAGAAAGGCTACAGTGAATCTGCCCATACTTTTATTTCTATACCTATTTAAGTTTTATAAATACAATTGCTTAAACAACTTGTAAAACACTCTCATCCCTATAATTAATTAATGATTGTTTCCACACTTTGACCTGCATCTTACTCCATTATATTTGACAATCAAAATCATAGCATACTCAAAAGAAATAGAAAAAAAATGGATTAACATAAACTTATATTTCCTCAAAACATGGCAATTGACAATTTTATTAGTTGGGAAATATCATTTACTGAGATTATCATTCCACAAAACCATAAATTCTCAAAAGAATTATATAGTAGTCGGAGATTTGTCCATATAAACTAAAAAAACTCCTTCTATTTACTCTATTTTTGTTGGTATTTTACAACATATTGTATTGCTCAAGTTGATATGTGTAGTTGTTTCATCATAAGTATCTTTGTGTAATTTAAGCATTTTTGTACATATGTCAATATTTTTAAATAATATATTATTAACAATAACAACAAATCAAATATTACATATTAAATAAATACTTTTTTTGATATTTAATTTCAAATAATTTTAGTACTTCAAAAATATCAATAAATATTATTACTTAATTGATATTTTAGCCATTCCAAACTTTATTTTAAATAATTACATAAGTAAACATTATTTGCATTCATTTCTACTTTTCATTTTAAGCTTTAAATATAACATGTAGATACAGACTATGTGTTGCACTATAAGGCAAATCTGTCTCAATTTTTATATATATACATATGTACAATGTGTCCCCATTAAAAAGTAATTAGTTCTCACCATGCTCTCTACATTTCCATTTCTGAAGCAATGTATATTTATGTAGTAACATAGGTTAGCTATTTACTATAAAAATTGTAAGATGCTAGTAAAACTGGATCACAAATTATCACAAGAAATGTGACAGTATGCATGATACCTTCATCAATCATCTTCAATGCTCTCCTTTCCATCACAAAATATTACAAGGCAGTTGAAAACATTCTCCTGCCATACACAGTATGAAACATTTAAAGGATTTCAGTAGCATTTTTTTTCAATTTGAAATAAATATTAATGTTAATATTATAACTTATAAATCAGAAAGTCAACTGCCTTAAAATTTTCATGGTGAATAGCTAAAATTATGTGTACATACCAGATGCATTGATTCAGAGAGGACAAAAATGCTGATAGCTTGGATTGAGAATTTGTGACCAATTATCTTGTCACTAGGGCACACTATATATATATATAGATATTATAAATGAAATAATAAATCTAACGGTTTACAAACTATTACAAACAATCCTTAATATCCGCAGAAGTACTTTCGGTGAATTTCTTCAACCTGCCTCAACTGCCATTAAATTCAAAATCAAAAGCGGAAGCAAATGTCATCACTTCAAATTCCACGAATCTCGTATTTTAATGTTAGCAGCTTGTCGATTTATGAAATGCATTTTATTCCTGTTTATAAAAATTGCTTTTTTAATTTTTCTTTTACAATGGTTTCTCTCTTCATGAAGAATTTTTACATTTTCA
Organism: Epiperipatus broadwayi; assembly: GCA_028023455.1. Classification (NCBI taxonomy): domain Eukaryota; kingdom Metazoa; phylum Onychophora; class Udeonychophora; order Euonychophora; family Peripatidae; genus Epiperipatus; species Epiperipatus broadwayi. The sequence continues at coordinate 21,882,453 of JAQFVV010012395.1, read as the reverse complement.
AAATCAAATTTAAATTTATATTTACATGTTTTTTCATGATCAAAAAAACCGAAGAAGATCACAAAAAAACATGTAAATATAAATTTAAATTTGATTTTGAAAATGTAAAAATTCTTCATGAAGAGAGAAACTATTGTAAAAGAAAAATTAAAGAGGCAATTTTTATAAACAGGAATAAAATGCATTTAATAAATCGACAAGCTGCTAACATTAAAATACGAGATTCATGTAATTTGAAAGTGATGATGTTTGCTTCCGCTTTTGATTTTGAATTTAATGGCAGTTGAGGCAGGTTGAAGAAATTCACCGAAAGTACTTCTGCGGATTTTAAGGATTGTTTATAATAGTTTGTAAACCATTAAATTTATTATTTCATTTATAATTACAATTTTGTTTTAAATTAACTGACATTTTATTTATTTTATATATATATATATATTGTAATGGGATGGGGTATCTAGTGGTCAAAATGATGTGAACATGGGCTTATGGTAAATCATCATCAACCCCAAATCAAAACAATTTGAAATGAAATATTAAAGCAAGCTTTTAAGAAAAATAATGATATTAACGTGTAATGATATTAAGTAATGTTAATATACAAATATATAAGTAATTTTATATATAAAAGAAAGGATAAGAGATCTTGAAAACTTTCTCTGAGAGATCAGTTCAGTTAACTTTTTAGAGCAATTAAAGATATCATAAACTATATTCACCAGCTATCATTATAATAAGTAAAAGTAAGTAATACTCAAAATAACCATTCATCATCATGAATGATCAACAATCAAAACATATCAATACAATAAATCAACAGTCCATTTTGTGGCTGGATTTGAAATGGGTCTATTATAGACCAGGCCAAGGTTGGGGCATTTATTTAAACATTAATCTGGATGCACCAACTTAAGTGCCAATACATAGGATATACAATCTTATAAACAATAATGCTGGGATATTAAAACATGCTGATCATCATCAATGCTCTGGCCACTTAGTACCATTAATGTACTGGCCAACTATAAATTTAAATTCTAATAAGACTAAACTTAATAAAATGTAGTGCATGAGATTGAAAAAATACACTCTTAGTGCCAGCCAATACGATGCTGATGATGATTTATGAAATATCATCATTACTAGATATCAAAAACACTAATATACAAGCTGGATTTAAAATTGGATTTAGTACAGTAGATAATATCCAGGTATTGAGAGAAGTTATAGAAAGGACAAATGAATATGAGTTGCCATTATGCTTAGGATTTGTAGATTATGAAAAGGCATTTGATTCTATAAACATTACTTCAGTGATTAAAGCATTGGATCATCAAGGTATGGATCCAGGATATTGTCATATTTTAAAGAATATTTATAAAAATGCAACAGCAACAATTAGATTACATAATGATACTAGGAAAGTCAACATTGAGAATAGTGTAAGAAAGGGCGACTCCATATCTCCAAAACTTTTTACAGCAGTGCTGCAAGGAGTATTTTATTGATTGAAATGGGAAACTAAAAAAGTGAAAATAAATGGAGGTTATTTAAGTAATTTAGATTTTGCAGATGATGAAGTTTTTTTTTTCAAATAATGTTTTAGATCTGTAGGAAATTATGTAGGAGTTATCAGATAAAAGTAGGAAAGTAGGATTAAAGATAAATGTTAAAAAGACTAAAGTAATATTCAATGGATTTAATCAAAATATAAAAATAAAGATTAATTATGATGAATTAAAAGAAGTTAACAGTTACAAATACCTTGATCAGATTATTAATAGATATGGAAACATAACGGATGAAATTAATCATAGAATTAAACTTGGTTGGAGTGATTTTGATAGAAATAACTTGATACTAAAAGGAAATATGCTTATGTGTTTGAACAGGAAGGTTTTCAATAAATGTATTTTATCAGTTCTTACTTATGTATCTGAGACTTGGACATTTAATAGAAGAGCAATAAAAAGACTTCAGACCACTTAAAGAAGTATGGAGAGATGCATGTTAGGAATAACAAGAAGAGACTGAAAATGCAATATATGGTTAAAACAATGAACATGTGTTACTGACCTCATTGAAAAAAATTAAAAGACTAAATTGGAGTTGGGGTGGACATATTGCTAGAAGAGATGATAATAGATGGACAATTGAAATCTTAAACCAGATTCCAAGAGATTATAAAAGACCAGAAAAAGAACACATGTGATATGGATGGGTGAAATAAGAAAATGTGCAGTGGTGATGTAGAGAAGAGAAGCTAAAGATCAAAGAAGATGGGTTGAACTTGAAGAGACCTTAATCCTTCAGTGGATTGGTAATGGCTGATGATGATGCTGACATTCCCTTTTATATATCAGATCATTAGGCACAAATCTAGCTCAGAGAATATAAGGTCTATTATGGTATTGTTATCAAGAAATGATGCAAACATATAATATTCTAAACACTTTTCAGAATTAAGTCACTGGAATAATTTTAACAATTGAATACAAGTTTATTAATAACAATACAAAAAAGTGAAATTAAGGATTCTAGAATATGGTTATACATATAAAAAAATATTCTGATTTTGATTAATATACAAATTAAAAATTATTACATTATGTTTTATATATATGTTCATATAGATTTATTTAAACACAATCAGCATACAGACATGTGGCTGAACAAATTTGGATTGACATTTAATAATTAAAAAATGATTAAATTTTACATGTGTCTATTTGACACTCATTGATGTGTGCACAGACATGTGCAGTACAATTGATTTATATTTCAATTATCATATAAATATAACAAATGTTAAAAAAATTGGTTATATTTTTAATAATACAAATATCCTATGCTAGGTTTACTTAATCTGCATATATATATATATATTGTAACGATATATAAATATGTTACATTAATTTAAAATAAAAACTTAAAAGTTCGCAAATAAAAGTAAAAAAAAAAACTAAACGCTAAAATTAAAAATGTTTGTTATACGTATATACATTCACACAGATGCTAAACTTTAAAAATATTTTTTTTAATAAATAAAAAAAGGTATTTGAATGTATTTTTTATAAAAAAAGATTTATAAAACTATTTTAATAAAAAAATAACGTAAGTTAAAATAAAAACAGGTATTAATTAATTCCTGTAATCTATAAATGGAAATGATTGTTTATTAATTATCTAAAAGCTGTTTAATTAATCAGATGGAAAGTTAGATAAGAGAAGAAAAAATTGGGAAAAAAAAATTTTTTTTGTTTTTGACTTGCGTCTCTGCCTACTTTATAAATTTTTCTAGGTTCAAATGCCTAGATGGCACCCTGTAGTGCAGTTTACATAAGTCTAGCTTTCTCCGGATCATTACAATATATATATATCAGTGAGATATATTTATTTACATAACATATTTGAATTTATCAAAATAATAAAATTACATTAATTTTTACCTAAATATGTCTATTTGATGACTATATTTCAATCATCATAAAATAACAAATATATAATTAAACTTTTCAGTTGTATGAAAAATACTATAAATGATTAAAATTGTACATATAAGTGTGTGCATGTTGAATTGTAGCCACACACTTATGTCACATATTTTAATGTGTTACAATAATAATTTTATAATTTCATAATTGGTTCAATATTGAAAGTATATAAAATTCATTTGTTATTTTAATAACAAGTTTTACTCTTTGGTGATTACAGTTTTGTTGTTTTCTTTTTAAACAATAAAATCCCTTTTCAACTGGTAACAGTTTTTATTGATTAATTATCAATGCATTTAAAATGTCTTTTTTTTTTTCAAACAAATATTTTTTAATCTGAACTCTTGAAATCTTCATGTTTGTCTTTTTTTTTTTCAAAATAAAACTAGTCTATGGGTAATCATTACTTCTAGATTTTGACTCAAGCAAATTATTTACTTGTTTATTTTAAGTTATAGGTTAAAATATCATTTTAAAAAATATTAAAATAACTTCCTATTGTATATATGTTTGTCTGTTCTTCTCTGCATACAGATATATCAGCATACACATAATTACTTTTTCATCAACTGATGGTTTCTCTTGAAAAAGCTGGTAAATTGGCTTGTCATCATTGGAATAGGCATAATTCAGGCAAATTTTCAGCATCTGAAAAGGCATAATCAGGTAACTTGTTGGCCTTGATCATATCCCATCTATCTAAGATTGGCAGGCTTTATGAATCAAACTGTTTTGTCCACATTTAAGGCTTTAAAGACAGCAAACTGGGTCTTCCTTCTAACTGCTCCCAAACTCCAGTATAATGAACCAAAAGCAGCTCCCTCTTGTCAGACTTCAGCTACATTTTCAAAAGAACTCTCTGTATAGCTCTGGGAATCATCTCTGCTACCCAACTCTTTCTGTCTACTTATTTTTTGCCAACTACAGCAAACTAGTTAACTTTTCTACAGCTAAGTATATGTTGCTAACTGCTTCTCAAACATTTTAAAACTAGACTATTCTGGCCATCTCTTATAAAAACTATTATCCAAACTAAAATAATATTTTTTCTAACCCTTTTATATTTGATTGGGGTAATAAAAACACATTTAATTAAACACAGTGTTTTTTCTTATTTTTTCAAAAAGATCACTAATCCTTTTAAAAGAAACTTTGAAATTTTATTAAAGATGTGATTTACATGTTTTTACTTAGAGAGAGAAAGAGAGAGAGAAATAGTACACAAGCATTAATTAAAAGATTTTAAAAATAAATCATGCGTGTTTATTAATTTAAAAATCAGAATACAATAAAATATTTATCAGACCTTTTTAAATGTTTAATTTATAATAAAATTCTAATTTAATTTCAGAATTATTCAGTCCTTTACTATGCTTATTATATTAGGAAGATAGAAAATATCTACAAAAATTTAGGTCTGTGTTTATTTTTATTTTTCATTTATTTATATATATGCATACACATAACTATGTTGCTGCATGCTATGTAACCCAACTTGTTGTATTGCCCCCCTCTGAGAAAAGGAAAATAGAAATGAAACACCTATGTAAGAATATTTTATGTAATAGACATATATGATCAAAACTAAGTTCATATCTAAAACTATGTACTCATCAATTTCTTTAGAGACTTGACAGACATCTGACAGTTAACAGAATGAACAGTGAGCTGCAATTTTGAGATAGATACAGAATTCAGACATCAGACTATAAGGCATAATGCACCATGAACACCAAGAGGACTACCTCAATTGATACACTATAAGCTGTTATAGTTCTTGATAAAGGTAATCCAAAACTCTTTGCAAAGTCCTACTTCAATGAAGGGTCTGGAAAATACAATCCTATGCCTTGCTTCTTTGAGTTTTATGGGCTAGAAAATACAAGCTATGCTTTTCTCCTTTTTCTTTGAAGATTAAGGGGATAAAATCATGGCAGAACTATGTTGACTGCTCTGTGATTAACAATATGAAATACAAAAAATGGGTTGGAGCAGAAAACCAAGATAGAACAGAGTTTCATAAAAACAATGCATCCTCAAGTCAATGACAAATATCTCCATCCATCATCAAAACTGAAAATACAGTTAAATACACTTCAACAATCAAACACCTATCCATTCTCCAAAATCAAAGATTTTAGATTTTCTATTTAACTCTCAACATGAACTTCTTTAAACATACATGAAAACTATTATTTTATAATTTATAATCATTAGCAATATTCTTGTCATGCACTTAACAGTAATTTTTAAAATTAATTCTGCATAAAATGCATATTCTTTTCTTCTCAGTTGTGGTTTGAGATCAAATTATATGAAAACTTTGTAGTGATGATCACCAGTACAAGGTATCATCATTAGCCCCACCTTGGGAAGCATTTGTAACAGGATGGGGTATCTGGTGATCAAGGTGATGTGAACATGGGATGATGAAAATAACCATCAACCTAAATTCAAATAAAATTTAAAATTAAATATTAAAGTAAGATTTTAAAGTAAGATAATGATATTAATATGAGAAGGATAAAGTAATGTTAATATCCAAATATATAAATAATTTTATATATTAAAGACAACATGAAAGATCTTGAAAACTCTCTCTGGGAGATCAGCTCAGTTAATTCCTTAAAATAACTAAAGGTATCATTAACTATATACATCAGCCAGCATTATAATAAGTAAAAGTAAGTAATACTCAAAATAAACATTCATCATCATGAATGATCAACGATCAAAATACATCAGTGCAATAAATCAACAGTCCATCTTATGGCTGGATTTGAAATTTGCTTACTGTAGACCAGGATAACTATTTAGCCTTTGACAACTTGGGGCATTCATTTAAACATTAATTTGGATGCACTGACTTAAATGCCAATCCATAGGTTATATAATTTTAAAAACAATAATGCTGGGATATTAAAATATGCTGATCATCATCAATGCTCTGGCCACTTAGTGTCATTAATGTACAGGCCAACTATAAATTTAAATTCTAATAAAACTAAAATGTAATGCATGGACTTTAAAGAATATACTCTTAGAATCAACCAGGTGATGATGTTGATTTATGGCAGTATCATCATCACTGGATGCCCAGAGACACATATACATTCCCTTTTATATATCAGACTATTATGCATGAATTTAGCTCAGAGAACATAAGATATATTACTATATTATGACCAGAAAATGATGCAAACATACAATATTTTACACTCTTTTTAAAATTAAGTCACTGGAATAATTTTAACAATTGAATACAAGTTTATTAATAACAATACAAAAGAATTAAAATAGAGGTCTCTAGAATATGGCTATACATATAAATTAAGCCTTCTGATTTTGATTAATATACAAATTAAAAATTATTACATTATGATTTACATATATGTTTATATAGATTTATTAAAAACACAATCAGCATGCAGACATGTGGCTGAACTCATTTGAATTGACATTTAATAATAAAAAATGATTAAATTTTACATGTGTCTATTTGACACTCATAGATATATGCACAGACATATGCAGTACAATTGATTTATATTTCAATCATCATATAAATATAACAAATGATTAAAGTTTTTGAGTTATATTTTTAATAATACAAATACTCTATGATAGGTTTACTTAAATTGCATATATATATATATATATATATATATATATATATATATATATATGCAATTTAAGTATATATATATATATATATATCAGTGGGCTATATTAATTTATTTACATAAGATATTTGAATGTATCAAAATAATAGAATTACATTAATTTTTACCTAAATGTGTCTATCTGACATGCATTTGATATATATATGCACACAGATTGTAGTACATTTGATGACTATATTTCAATTGTCATAAAATAATAAATGCATGATTAAACTTTTCAGTTGTATACAAAATATTATAAATGATTAAAATTTTACATATATGTGTATGCATGTTTAATTGCAAGCACACACTGGCATCTATATCACATATTTTAATTTCCTACAATAATAATATTATATTTTTATAATTGATTCAATATTGAAAATATATAAAATTCATTTGTTATTTTTTTGGAAAGAATAATTGTAAATTTTTATTGTTTGTTGGCTTGAAATATCATGTTTCAAAATGCAAAAAGGAAATAACTATGAATAATGAACCCAAAATTAAAAAATCTTTAAGAACCTCTACCTGGAAAACCTGGAAATTACTAATGTAAAAACAAATTCCAAAGAAAATTAAAACTATGGTATAAGGCAGGGGTCCCCAACCTTTTTGCATTTAAGAGCACATTCTATAATACTGGTCAGGTGGTGGGCACCATTTATTTTTTTCAACCAGATGGCAGGCAACATTTATTTTTTCAAAGTAAATTTATAGTTGGATATTGTTAATAATACACAAAATGTACAAAAAAATATTTATTTCAAAAATAAAATTTTAACATATAATTAATGTTTATATTTTTACAACTGTAAAAGTATAGTATACCCTACAATTTGATTACAATATAATACAATAATTTATAACAAATTTTAAAAATTAAATTTATTTGTATCAGATAAATAATTTTTTATCTTGTTCGGATAGTGGTGGGCACACATAAATAAAATGGTATGCGGGCACTGTGGTGCCCATGGGCATAGGGTTGGGGACCCCTGGTATAAGGTACTTTTTGGTGTGCACATTAAATTTAAATGTATCCAGGTGTTTTTAAAATTAAGTGTCTATTGGTATTAATGAATAATTTTATTAGTAGTTTCTTTTCAGTTGAATATGTTTTTTTAATTCATGTGATTTTTTTTCACAATTATAGGTTTATTTATGTAACTTAATTTTATAAAATTTGACATGCTTTTTCTTTCTTTGTTTTTTATTATCCCTCACTCCTACCAATATTATATACAAACAACATAAGATAATTTTAAATTCTCTTATCTCTGATTGAAAATCAATTTTCCAACTTTTGTTATTTAAAGAAATAATTTAATGAAATCAAAAGTTAATTGATTTAAGAAATAAAAATCAACTGATTAATTGATATTTTTATGGAACTATACTTCTTGATAAGAATGTGTAAATTTGAAGTATCATATTATTATGCCTTTCTTTATTTTTTAATTATTAATAAGTTAGTTTATTAAATAATTGTTTTAAAATATTCTATCTTTAATGGCTTTACTCCTCCAGCTATCTGTTACATGAATTAGCAGTTTGCGTGACTTGATTTTAATATAGCTTAGAGTTTGAGAGATTGTTTTCAAATTATCCCATTAAAGTTATTTTAAAATAAATTAGAATAAGTTGTTATAGTGATTTATTTTTTGATCACAGTAACAGTTCACAGAGTTCTTGATTCCTTAGCTAGATTAGAAAAGAATGATTAGTTGTATGAATGTAGGCATTATGTTAGTGTTTGAACAGACAGATGATAACCCTGGATAATGCAAAATTATCACTTTAAAGTCTATGCACTGCATTATTATATTTTTATTAAAAATTTAGTTTATAGTTGGCTAGTATGCTAATAGTACTACCTGGCCATTGGTAATGATCACCATGTGTACATATCTTAGTATAATGTTTTTATTATTATTAATGATAAATAATCTAAGTTTGGCACTAACTAAATAATTAGCCTGGTCTGTAGTGGATCATTTTCAAATACAGTCACAGGGCTGATTGATTTTTGACTGTTCTTTGTTGATGATTAATAATTATTATTATTCTGTAATACTGGAGGTGCATATTATCATTTTGTAATGTTGACTTTGGTTATTAATTTATTATATATCACTTCCTGTAAAATAATTAATCCAATTAAATATAAATAGAATATTAATATATATATATATTCTTTCTATATTTAATTTGATTAGTTATTTTATGAGAAATGATGATGGTTTCCCATCTCCTCATATTAACCCCTAAATTGTCTGTACTGTTACAATATATATATATATGTGTGTGTTTAAAGCTTTATGTTATTATTACACTTGTTAATTTTTAAGTTTTGGCAAATTGCATTTACTTCACCTTTTAGCAGTAATAAAAACTGTGATAAGAACTTTTAATGGAGAAGGATTGTAAAAGATAATTCATTGCAAAAGTTGCAGTAATAGCTAGATTGACAAGGAATTTCTACGAGTAGAGATAACATATCTTCCCATTCAATATAGGAGCATTATTCTTTCTATTCTTTATTTAATTTTAAGTGCTAACACTTTTAATCTTTACTAACATCCTGTATTAGATTTTCAAAAATAAGTATTTTCTTTTATACAAATCGTTTCTGTGTTTACATTAATATATATATTTTCATGTATATATTATGGTATATTGTAATATATCATTAATAAATAAATTTCATTATGCTTTAGAATATATTTTTGAGAATTTTTCACTGTCAATGCATGGCAAATCAATACTTTTAAACTGTTTAACTTACAGTGAAATTGTTATTGCTTTTATATTAACATGTATTCCTAAATATATATATATATATTAAACATATAGTAATATATCATTAATTAATACAATTCCAAAAAACCGTATGGAAGAGATATGAAAAATTGATCTAGAAGTGAGATTTGCGATAATTAAGTTAATACATTGTACAGGCTTAAACCTGCATTTTTATATGTAATATATGCAGGCTTTGAACTCAGACTTTCACACCACCCAATACTCCCAGTGCCATCTTTTATTGCTGACCCACCTGATCACACACATGTTGAAAAGATAAATAATCACCAATATAGTATTTCATGCTAAACTAGCAATCATCAGTTGGTCTAAAGTATGAGGATTGGCTATCTTAATATAAAACTGAGCACTGATTATATATGTGTGTGAGGATAGTAATCTAAACTTACTGATGATTGCTGGTTTAGCATGAAATACATATATTGGTGATTATTTATCTTTTCAACATGTGTGTAATCAGGTGCGTCAGCAATATGAGATAGCAGTGGGGGTATTGGGTCATGTGAAAGTCTGAGTTCGAATCCTGATAACTAAGTTAAATAAAATGACTTTTTTACATATAATATATACATTATTATAAAATGTTAATAATTTTTTATTCACTTTTACTTAATAGAAAATGATTCTGCTTTTAGATTATAATATATGAGTGTGAGTTTCTAAACATATAAATATGTATTAAATAAATAATATATGTTTAATATATTAAACTGTTTATTAGACTCAAATAATGAAAAAGGGTACTGATTTAGATTGCATTCATTGCCATTTTGAATTTTAAGTATCACCCAAAAACCATCACTGACATATCCAAGTGACCCCAGTATGTATTATTTCATTTTATTTATCACTTGATGTACCAGTGGTGATTTTTGGTAGTTCTTAGAACTCAAAATAGTAGTAAGCATACTCTAAATCAGGACTTGAAAAAGCTCAGGTAATAATGGGATTATAATAAATATCTTAAAAAAGCAGAAGAAATAGAATTTTTTTTGATAAAGTTGTATATCAAATGACTAAATAATAAAGATGTTCCAGATGATTGGAAGAATGCAGTATTAATACTAATATTTTAAAGAGATGATAAAACAAATATCAGATATTACAGACCTATTTGTTTTTCATCTGCTTTATACAAAATTTTGGTGCCAATTTAGTTTGTGTTCATAGCCATTTTGAAATCTAAGGACCAGCCAAAACCACTGCTGACACATCCAACCGATAAATTATATAAATATTGAATAAAAGTACTTTAAATTTATATTTTATAAATTATAAGCTAGTAAAAATAATATACTTTATTTCATATCAGCATATAGTATAATCTTTTAGTATATGGAAATTATAAGCTTGGTATGATCAGACTTCTGTAACTTTTGGACAATACTTCATATTGGCCAAACCATCCCTCCTGTTCCCTGCAAATTATGGTGCTTTGCACTGTCATATTTCAAATATTTTATGAAGTAAAATTTTTAAAAATTTTCTAATAAAGTAAAGCATATTATTTTTATTAGCTTATGATTTCTAAAATATGAATTTAAAGTACTTTTATTCAATATTTATGTCATTTTTCAGTTGGATATGTCAACAGTGGTCTTTAGATTTATACAAACTAAATCAGAACCAAAATTTTTACCAAGATAATTACAACTCATCTAGAGTGAATTTTGGATTCTAACTAATGAAAAGAAAAGGCTGAATTTAAAAATGATCTTAGACAAGTGAATCACATGTAAATATTAAGAAAAGTTATAGAATGAATCAATGAACATGAGTTGCCATTATGCTTTGGATTTGTAGATTATAAAAAGGCATTTGATTCTAAAAGATATTTTTTTAGTAATTAAATCATTGGCTAATCAAGATATAGATCCATTATGTAACAGCAATGATTATAAAATGATAATAACAAGATTAACATTATCTCCAAAACATTTTACAGAAGTTTTGCAAAAAATATTTTGTGGAAAAGCTAAGGAGTAAAAGTAAACGGAGATTATTTAAACCAACTAGAGTTGGAAAATGGTGTAATTGTTTTTGAAAATAATGCTTCAGAATTTCAGGAAATATTATAATAGTTATCAAATGAAAATAAGAAAATAGAGCTAAAGTAAATATTTAAAAAGCTAAAGTAATGTTTAATGGATTTTCTCAACAACAAAAAAATATATATTGATAATGATGAGTTAGAAGAAATTAACAACTACAAATACCTATATCAGATTATTATCACATACAATATAATAAAAATCATAATAGATGATATTAATGATAGAATTAAGCTTGGTTGGAGTGCTTTTGGTAGAAATAACCTAATATTAAAAGGAAATTACTATGTGCTTTTGAAAAAAAATGATTTTTTAATACAGAATTTTACTAGTTATTATTTATGGATCTGAGACTTGGACTTTTTACAGAATGTTAATACAGAGAATTTAGGCTACTGAATAAAGTATGATGAAATGTATGTTAGTATAACAAAAAAGATACAAAATAAAAAATATGGGTGAGAGAGCAAACAGGTGTTATTTACATCATTGAAAGAATTGAGGAACGAAAATGGAATTGGGTTGGACATATTGCGAGAAGAAATGATAATAGATTGTGAATCTTAAACTGAATTCCAAGAGATTGTAAAAGACTTAGAAAAAAACCAGATATGAGATGGATGAATGAAAGAAGGACGTGTGCTAGGATTATGTGTAGAAGAGAGAAGAGAGATTGAAAAAACTAGATTAAATTTGGACCTTTATCCTGCAGTGGATTGATAATTTTAGAAATTATGATGATGATGATATCACTATACACATGCAATAATCTTACTTACTGTCAAACTAGAGCAATAAATTTTCTTAAATTCTTTTTACTTGATGCAAATCTTTTCAGCTTTTATATTAACACATGTTTTTAAAAATACATAGATTACAATGTGCAATGATATACCATTAATATATTAGACAGAACTATTATATATTTTACTAAAGAATATGTGTTTGTCAACATACAACAAATAAGGGTTTTTAAAACCTTTTAACTTGTGACCTTTTGATATTTTTAGTAACCACTGTTTAGATTTCATTTTAGAATTGTATATATTATTTTATAAATACTTTTAACAGTTGTAATACATACTGCAGCTTCTTTGTTCACAGCATTTACTTTCAAGTTTTTCATAAATGCTTGAAACAACAGATGATTTCACACTTTTAAGCAATTTATCAATAATTCATTGTTCAAACAAGAATGGATAATTATATGATGCACGTGAATGTATATAGATTTGTATAATGTACTATGTTTTATATTTATCTCTTTCTCTCTCTCTCTATATATATATATATGATTGTGTATTATAATTATTTAATTTTATTCTTTATGTATTATTATAAATATATACAAATTTATATTAATAATTAATAAATAATGTAAATTATAAATAGAAAAAAATATTACTTTTAACACGTATTAATAATAAATAATATCAACTATGAAAAAAGAAAAACAGAATTACTTTTAGCTTGTCAATGATTATAAGTGTATAATGATATTATATATATATATTATAATATCATTATACACTTATAATCATTGTTATAACATATATATATATATATATATGTTATAACAGAAAGCCAAACTGCTCAATATGGATAGGGATAATTTTGCATATTCATCAATTACTAGAATTCTAAAAATATGCCAGATATAGAAAAGGGATCATTTATAATTCAATTAACAATGCACTGATTAGTAACTATATTTTATTTATTCATAATTATTACATTTACTACATTTAATGGAACAATTTAATACCAACATCATAATCCCCTTTTAATCAATCTACAAATAGTATATTTCTTTAGTCAAACCATATCTTTATAGAGTTACGATTTACACCTAACCACCATTTCTAACTAAGAAATGATATTATCTGATTAAAGAGTAAATTTACATCTATATACCCCTCTACTATTGGTTATTTCCATACTCCTCAAAATTTCTCATCAGTAAAGCATGAACTTAAAAAGGTTTTAAATTTAAACTTATAAAACTGGAATGAAATGAAACTACGCACACAAATGGATTTTAACAATAAATAAAAACAAATTTATTTGATTAAAATCTTATGAGATATATATTTCAATACATATCCAAAAATCAAATATAAAATTGTTACTAGCAATTAATACCATAGAAAACTATATTTGGAGTTATTGCACTGCTTTATGGCATTTGAACTACTAAAAATAAGTAAAATAAAATTTTCTCTTACCCAAAATTATTATTTAATTAGATTAGATTGGTCTTTAAGCATGATACTATGTTTAGGATAATTTTATTTTTATTAATTATATTCTTAATATCTTCATGGTAAATAGAAATAACTATTATACTAACAGGCATAACAAAAATAGGGCTTATAATTTGATCACTATCTCTTACTAAGGCAGGTAACAGTTAATATTCCACATGAGGAATACCATTCCTACTCTTCCCACAGATAAATAACAAGTGATGTTTTAACAAGAGGGCTGTATCTCTTCTAACAGACAGGTAACATGTAATTTTACCACATGAGTTTACATGATCCAAGTTTCATATTGGCATACACTTTAGGATTAGTACTGCATTCTTTTTAATATCACTTTCTCTATAACTATTGTCATTCTAGAATGCTGGAAATCATAGTTCTTTAACAGGCAACCAAAACAAGCTGCTTGAACAAGATACAATAAATGAGCTGCTGTAACATGATACAACAAATGAACTGCTTTAACCAGAAAACAAGTGAGATTCTTTACAGAAAATCAGAGAGAATCTTTACAACACTAGTTATATATCCCATTACAACAATAGATGCCCTTTCTATCCCATCAAAATCTTAGTTTGAATAATCAAAAAAGAAAAAAAATATTTTTTACTTTTTTTTAAAATTGGTAATCAATTACCTTTTAATTAATATAGGAAAACATTTAATAAAACTTATATTAAAAACATTTTGGATTAAACATGACCTGGGCCAACTGATGAGTGCTGGTTCAGCACGAAATGCATCTTGGGAGTCATTTGTCTTTTATTATATCTTTATTTATATGAATTTGAAAAGAATGGGGAAGTGTGGATGTATTTATTATATCTATAATATACAACTCTGTTATGTTTCTGTTACCTAACTAATTTTATCCATAACAGAAAATCAGATAGAATAGCTTTTTCCTTATTCTTCAAACAATGCAAATTAATTAAATGATTATTATTCTTTTTAGGTACAATAAAAAAGTAAAATTTAAATATAATTTTTAAATTATAAAACAACAATGTATTTTCATGAAATAAAAATCTATCCAAGAAGCTACATTTTATCTTCTTTCAAGTAATAATATATAACAAAGCATTTTCTCAAAAAAAAAAAAAATCAATTATTGTTACAATATTAACCCATAGTTAAGTTTACATATATTTTTAGTCAATTACATTATTATGCAATTTGTAATAAGATCATTACAATATATATATATATATATATCTTTATTACTGTATAATGTATATGATAGTTATATGAGAAGACAAGGAAAGAAAAAAGTAATAGTTTAGAATAAAATTTAAGTGTTGCATGATAAATGTCGCACTGAAGAAGAACTGAAGTGTTGCAAAAGAAGTACTATTGTATTAAATAATATGATTTTTATTAATGCTTAACCTTTTTTTTTGTTTTCTTTATTTAATACTATGCAAAAAACAGTATAACAGATTATTAATTTAAATGCAACGATAATGCTGTTTTTTATACTGGGAAAATGTGAAGAACATTTACGTAAACTTAATCGCTTTTGGTGCCAAACATCTTTATAATAAGCAGGTCTTACATTCAAAATTTATATTTATTTTCAGTTTATGACTAGATAATACATGTTGAACACAATTTATATATATATTGTAATGCAACTATATATGATCTCTAGTGAGATAAAAGTATAGGATGCAGTTGAGATAGTGCGGTTGAGACCAAAAAAGTGCAAATACATTGGTGCAGTGGAAATACCTCCACCTAAAAGAAATTAAAAAGAATTTACTATCTCATCCACTTTACTATTAATAAATAGTAACTAATATACTCGTTTACTTGGCTATGTGTAATTCTACTTGTATTAGTGTCAACAACATCTCAGTTTATTGTCATATTCTCTAATAATATAATCTCAGGGTATTTTAATACACACACTGTGTGTAAACGGGATAAGTAATTTTTTCTCATAAAACTTTGTTTTATACTGAACATGGCATGCAAGTTAGTTCACACTTAAGTTATACATACCTAATTTGGCTAGTTATCTTAGGGTTATTAATAAAATTTAAAAATAATAATTGTTCTAGACAGAATTATGACTTGTCATTTAAAAGTGATATGTCCTTGATATGATTAAAAATAGCAAAGACATTTTATTGTATCTTATTATATCTCAATGTTCATGATTCTCAAGCAGAAACAATATGTTGCAAATAGTGCAGATAAATTCAATGAAAATATTATATTTTGAATAAGTGTAAGAATGACAATATTTATTTAAAAAAACATGTAGATAAAGATGATAACCTTCAATACATGACAGATAATTGTGGAATAAAATATAACACTTAATTTATTAATTATAAAACAATTGTATAATAAAATATTCAATGATAAACATGATTACAACAATAATAAGGTGTCTAAAGATTTCAAATTGTATTGCACTATTATATCTACTACATGTTTTCTAATCTGAGTTATGAATACCTGTGTGTTATCAAATGAAATGATGCAAACAACAAACCATTCTATTAGAGAAGGTTGTATAATATTCTTCCAAAATCTCAACATTAACTACAGGTAAAATATAATAATGTTTTATTGCATTCCTATGTGCTTTAACAAATAATAATTCAAATAATAATAACAACCTCTTATTGTCAGTATCGGAATTATTGCTTAATCCTTTTAGGAGTGAATACAATATTTTACCCAATTTATAGTACTATTATCCTTCAAAATATAATTTAATAAGAGCTGATAATCATGACTTACTATGTTTTCTAGATTATAGTATATGTAACTTCAAAATATTGTTAGGAGTCTGTCTCATCTAACTAATAAGGTTTATGATCATCAATGCCGTGAAACTCCTTTGATGTATTGCCTAGTATTCACTTAACCAGATCAATATTTCTTGAGTAAATAGAAAATGTAACCTTTATGGTTACCTATCTTTATTATAGAATAACCTGATGTTGACTTTAAAGGATCAATAAAACATGTAACAAGTTAACTCAACTTATCTGTAGTTTAATATAATAAATCTCCAATACAAATAGAATAACAAGCATACATTTATACCAATTTTACTGAGAATCATACCATTGCTCCCTGGAAAACTTTGTTTAAAATTACAACACTAATAATAATTTTAATACTAAAATAATTAGACAAATATTATAATTATATATCATCTTTGAATTTATATTCCATGATCTTTAAACAACATCCGTAAAAATTTATCTAGGTCCATTTAAATATTTCAAACCATATCAAAGGTTGTTTGGAGTTTTAATAATTATAAATTTAACTATAAGATGCTAGCACTTAATTCATGTTGGAATATAATCGATTTTGGAAGTTGATTTTTTTTAAACAGAATTTCACTAATAGCAATTTTTTTAAAAAAACCTCATCAATAGATCACAATTATATATTAATATTTCATGTATCTTGTCATAATAATTAATTCATTTATGGAAATAACTTTTGTAATTTATAAAAATATGATGTAGTATGAAGATTGAATACTAATGAATGTTAATCATTTATCCTTAATGCTTGCATTATATTATAGTATCATACACAAACTAATCCATGAATTAAAGCAGCATTAACATCATATCCAAGGATTTAAATAGCTTTCATAAATATAAGATGTAGAAACTTTATACTCCATAGGTTTGAGTGAGTTAGTAATATTCAGTTATAATCAGGTCATTTAATTATTATGAGACTAAGGATAATAATTAATCTAACAATTCAAATTGATTTAATAATACCAGTTTGCATGCAGATTTGGGTAGTTTTTTACAACCAATGCAAAATTAATATTAATTTTAATTCATACTTTTTTTTTACAAATTCCATCATGCTCCATGCAATCCTTAAGAATTTCTTCAACCAATTTTAGTTTTTTTTTTCCATATGTCATAGCATCAGCCAGGAGGCGAATCCACAACAACCTTCTGCAACCAACTGCTTTCTTACAAGGCGGCTGTACTAACCTCTCAGTTTTAGAGAAGAAATGAGTGATTATTGCAGTGCAATGTCAAGTAATAGTATCCCATGAGTGGTTCACAAATTTTACTGATGAATGAAAATGTTAAATTTTATTCCTTATAAGTAGTTTTAAGTGATTTTTACTGTTAATATTTCTTTATTTCTCTATTTAGGGTGATGAAAGGAAACATTTTCCAGTTAGGTAAATACTCCAGTAATTTTCTCAACTCAGCCATGTTGTTGAAATCTAATAAAATAATTGACTCCAGGTTTAAAACTTATGTGGTTCTGAAGTACACAGTCAAATTTTGGCAGTGGTCATATTTGTAAGTTACTAGCATGTGACCTGTGATACTGTAGAATATTACCCACAATACTCCACTTTTAGATTTGTAAAAGAAAACTCTGCTTTGGCTGCTATGATGATGATAAGAAGCAGACAAGTTTTAAAAGTCTTACGGATTTTGAAGCATCAATTTTTAGACAAATATTTTACAGTAATATGTAAATATTATTTTAAAGAATCAATTGTTACTAATTTTCTTCTTTTCTGAGCCAACATAATATTTGGTAAAATGAAAATGCAGAAATTGTATTTATGTATACATATATATATATTGTAACAAACGGGGTTTGAATACAAGCGTATGTAATATATTACTAATTGCGAGTGTTAATGTTGAGCGACTATATACGAAAAGATATATATGTAAATAGTCATTTGAACCCTGTTACAAAGAGTGTGAATGTTAGGTGGGTATGCTTATATAAATATATTTGTATATGTGAGTATAAAATGTGTGTATGTATTAACGGTGATGGTTACAAGCAATTATATATGGAGCTGTATAAGTTGTAATTGATTATTCATATATATTTTATCCGTTAAAATTTTTCTTTAAGTCTGGTTGATAATATTGTCGGTGACACATGTTTTCTTTTGCTAATTAATCTTTTGAACATATGAAGATAGAAATAGAAATAAATCAGTTGCTGTAGGCAGTTTAGTAATAACTGGTGTCAAGAAGTCCGAAAACGGGTCAGGTGGGTATCTTTGGAAAACAATAGAAGAACGGGACAGTGGTGTAGGGATATTGGAAGAAAATTTTACAAAGTTAAAGAGTGAAAACAAAAGAACTTTTTGTGGGCTCGAGAGCGGAAAAAAAAAAAAAAGAAAAGAAAAACGCGTCTTGGACTATGGAGTGTGTGGACGTATAAAATTTTCTTAAGAAGTTTATTAATATTTCTCACCCAAAATGTCGGGGTAATTCAATAGCGCTAGTTTTGTTAACTGATCCAGTGGACAGTTGTCGTGGAACCCATCTGAAGTGGACCTACGAACTTCACTATACAAAAGAGTTCTTGTTCATCAAGTGTAATGGCGATGAAAGATCTATGAAATGGGACCCTTTCATAAAGTGAGTGAATCATCTACTCCACCTCCGGAATAAGCTATTTGATATACTATATTGGAAATCCTTGCCATCCGTTATATCAACCAGACCAGTATTCGTGGAGAATTATAAATGCGGACTTGTCTTTGACCGTGTGAACGGTCGACGGTACTTAAGGTAATTGATGTTTACACTAAATATATGTTCAATGAATGCGTCTTGGTAAAGAAACTAGTGTTACCTCAATATTAATTCCTATAATAAATCTCTTTTAAATTAAATAAAATAACAACTTTAAATAAACAGCTCTGATGTATAATTGCACTATTTTGATGCGTATATAAATTATATATGTGGGTATCAGGGTAAATGGGCTGTGCGCTTGAATATTGATATATTTATATGCGTGGATAAATGAGATTTTGTCGGTATTAAGTATGGTAATAAATAGAGCAAATTGTATGATAACATTTGGGTATAACGGATAAATTATCGGACAGAATAGATAGACACATAAGACTTAGTTGGGTAGTGTTTAGCTTTGTTCTCTAGTTAGACTATAGTCCCCAAACCCTGAGATTGAGCTGGTATGGATGCGCTATCATAAATCGGGCATATATATATACCCGAACCCTTATTTACGTTTTCGATGAGATAATTCTTATCCATGTGTAAGATTGGCGCGTGAGATGGAATCAGACCATGCTCACAAATATCCTCACTCGAAGCTACAGGTAGAAGCGTACAATGGCGATATAAAATATAAAGGGTGGTATTATAATATATATATATATAGCTTTATTACTGTCTAGCATGCTTTCAGTATATATTTGCTACATCATATTCATAGCATATAGTGATGTGATTTCATTTTGCCAGATATTTTAAAGATTGCATTATACACATTTACCACAAAATAAATACAAAAGTGTTCATTTATAAATAATTAATAAAATATTAAACTAATAATGTTATTTTACTAAATTTTAAAGTTCTCAATTTTAAATTGATAATCTATTTATCCAATATTAATACCAAATCCACTTAATCATTTTACAATTATTCCTGCTAAATTGACAATATTTTAAAACAAACTTCTGTGTCGGTGCACATACACGTGTAAACATAATGTCAAGATTTACTATTCTGGTTAAGTATAATATTGGTTTGTCAGGCTCTCATAATAGGATTATTATGCTAATATTGTCCTAAGTACTATCTTTTACTGTATCACATGATCACCATTTCTAATGCTAGGACATGTTGTTAAAGAGCCAAAGACACTAAAATGTATGGGTACTGAACTAAGTTCAGACCCATATGATTATATAAGCTATTGTGCTTAGATTGAAAATATTGTGTTTTCACTTTTGTTCTCATAGTTTTGTAGTTATGTAGAGATAAAAGGTGGCTGCTGGAGAGTTGCATTAGATCCTAAGATCTAGGTGCAGTGCTCTCAGATCCAAAGCTCCTCACTGAAGAAGGCCACAAGCCAGAAACTAGTCTGGGGATATTGGATGAATAGGCACTAGATGGGGATTTTACGCACAAGCCTCTGGCTTCCATTGATTACTCTGGTTGGCACTGGGTGACACTACTGTATGGAGAGTTTTGCCTTTTACTGTATTTAATCTAGTATATTTATCTTCTGTATTTTTCTATAATATTTGTTTTTTTGTGATGTGTTGTTTTCATTTCATATATTAAAAAAATATCAACCCTTTTTTAAAAAAAAAAAAACAACAATTGAAATGCACATATTCTAGTGTGATATAATCAATAAAGTCTGTCTGGAAGACATCTTGAATAATCTTATTAATCTATTTATATTAAATAGTATTATAAGAGACATCTGAATTGCCTACAATAATATAGTAAAAGAAATGGAAATTAGTTTTATTTAATAAGACAATACAATTTTTTTGCAGTTCATGTCTATGATTACTAATACAAATGTTAAAATATAAGGTTAATATATATACATAATCTTATAATTGAATATTTATAATATAGTAATTAGATATATGTAAAATATAACTTTAAAAATTTTATCCACTTAGGACCACTTTCAACTATCCTTGTAGTCTTTGTCAACTAACACTTTGAAAGGCTAACCTTCCCACAATTATATAATCTTAATGTTTGCTGCCTTTTAAATTTTATCCACTTGGAAATGCTTTTGATTATCCTTGCCTGTATGTAACACTTTGAAAGGCTAACCTTCCTTCAATTCCATGATCTTAACATTTTCTGCCTGTCTTTTAACAGAAGGCAGCAAACATTAAGATTATGGAATTGTGGGAAGGTCAGCCTTTCAAAGTGTTTATTGACACAGACTACGAGGATAGTCGAAAGCAGTCCTAAGTGGATAAAATTTTTAAAGTTATATTTTATATATATATCTAAGTTATATTTTATATATATATCTAATTACTGTATTTACAAATATTCAATTATAATATTATGTATATTGATTTGAAAAAATACAGACATCGAATTATAATATTATTACATATTTGTACATTAAATAGAGAGGTTTGAACTTAAGATTTTCAGTCTGTATTCATTTTTCATTCCATCTCAAACAAACAATAAACATGACCACACACATGTAAAAAATATAAATGATGCTCAATATATGTATTTTATGCAAACTCAGCACTCATCAGTTGGACCAGATCATAATCTCCCACATATATATATATATACAATCAGTACTTAGATTATATTAAGTTAGCAATTTCTTAAATTTTAATGACTGGTTGAATTTTTGGGAGGGTGAGAAGATTGAAGCATGTCCATTAATGTTTAAGGGATTATTATCTTAATATAAGTCAAGCACTGATTGTATATATGTGTGGAGATTATGATCTGATCAAACTGATGAGTGCTGGTTCTGCATGTACTGGAGATCTTTAATCTTTTTCACATGTGTGTAGTCATGTGTACTAGTTGTTTGAGATGGAGTGGAGGATTAATATAACCTGAAAATCCTAAATTCAAATCCTTCTATTTCTATGATAAATATTCAGTATACTGAATGAATAGGTTAATTATATATATATTACATCAACAAAAATTGCTAAGAAAATACTAACATAATAATACAATGAAAAGAGTACTACACTAGAAAATTGTGAATAAAAAAATGATATAATTGAGAGCATGCTGAGCATAATCAGAGTGGTCAAGAGATTGATTGACAGATGATGGGAACACTCACTCACATATATAAGTTTATGAATAACATTTATGTATTTCAATTTAAAAATTTTACATTTTTTATTTAATATTTTCTCAGACTATTGATTACAAAATCTACAAATGGAAATTCTATGGATAGGAATACATTATAAGAGTAGTGTTGTACAAAGTATAATGTATAAATTTGCTACTACATCACATGATCATAATTCCCTGTGCTTACACAAACTGTTAAAACAGTAGCAAACTCTCCAGGCACAAACTTTTTAAAAACCATTGATTGCTATGGTTTGCATTAGGTGGTTCTACTGTCCAGAGGTTTGCTATTATTAGAATATATTGAATTGATCAAATTATTGCATAAAATTACAATCAGTGGTTTTTTATATGCTTTTTATTGTTTTTCTTCCTTTGTTTAAATAGCCATTATGCCTATTGTAATGTTTGTTATCTTAGTATATGGTTCATGTTCATATAGAGTTATAAAAAATATTAACGCTTTGGAACAATTGTGACTTTCTAATAACAGTTTTCCATTTAAACTTTGGAATTTTCCTTAACACTCAGATAGGATCATCCTGCATATGTGACAATAGCTTTATATGATTACTTTGTATGGTGGATTGTTTCAAAAAAGATCTGTAACTATTTCCAAGTAGCATATTGAGTACATGCTGTCCTGAATTATCTATTTTCTAGAACTATAATATTTTAGTGCTTTTAAATCTACTTTGAGGATATTATATGAAAACAATTTATAACTGTGTTTTTGTACACTATTTCAAATAAAAATAATTCAATAGCTATATTGCACAGGTGTATGTAAAGGTTTGAGCACCAGAAATACCAAATCGATCCAAAAATGTTATACTCCAATTCAGACACTTTGTCTTTGCACTTAAATCACCTAAGGCTTCTTTAAAACAATACTTTCTTTTTGGCATATTATTGACATCATACTATATAATTGTTGTCCAATTTAGATATTAGCCATAAAGAATTAAGAAAGTCAAATCAAATAGAAAAAGAAAAACAAAATAAAAAAATAATAAAAGTAGATGACAATAAAATACTTATCATAAAAAATTATTTAAAAAAAACAACAACTCAGCACAGACTTTAGTAGAACAAATGTTTCTGTGCATTTGTGAGCAATTCTATATTCTTTACTCCAGAGCCAGCTATTATATATCTGAGTATTAATTGTATTATATTCCCAATCACAGGCTAGTTTTTTATGACCTTCATTAATAAGACCATTTATTTTAGATGCAAATCCAATGCACTTACTAGCAGTCATTTGCAAATTCTTTATAGTGTAAAGCTCTGAATTTCAAAATCCTTAGATTTTAAAGTCAAAACAATTTTATTGTTTATTTAAAGAAGTCTTGCATTAGGCAAATAATTATATATTTTTATAATGTCAGCTTTGTAGATCTAGTTCACTCATTTTTTGACTATGCTGGTTATATTAATAAAACATTACATAATTTTTTTTTGCTTACATTATATTTTGCTTTCAAAAGCAGTTCCTTTCACTGTACTCCAGAACCATAAATGGTAAACATGAGAAAGCAGTAAATATTAGATGATAATGTGATTATAACATTCCCAGACTAATTTCTAGATTTTGCTTTTGTCAGTGAAAACCTTAAACCTAATCCTCGAACAAATGCCCTAGTACATCTAACAACCATCTTCAACTAATAAACTGAACTCAAGAAAAGACAAAAAATGTTGGTGTTATTGTAGAACCAATGAATAAAAAAGAAATAAACATAGCTATTGCATTTTGAATTTGTTTTACCAACATCAATTAGTTGTAAAACTACAATATTCACATTACATGTTTGTTATACTATTTTATTATTATTTTGTGAAACTAAACATTTTATATGATTCCCTATAAGGTCACAAGTTTTGTTTTTAAAAGACCTGCCATAAATGATAAAAAGAAATAATAAAAATTATTTTTAATGAAAGAATAAGAGAGTTATAGGTACATCAAACACAAAATGCTACACTAATTTTTATTAAGAAATAATAAGATGAAAATCATTTTCAGTTCATGACCACATGATTTTATTAAAGAATTTTATGAAATTATTATAGCTGCTTTAAACAAAAAAATATAATTTTCCTGCCCATTATTGTTTGTTTGTAAAGGATTGATGTCTTTAATTATTCTCCTTGTATTTGTCTTCTCAGAAAAATATAAAATACACATTTTGTTTTGTTACACATTTACATATTTATGGGTTTCTTAATAGGCAAATAGCATATCTTTTTGTTGTACTCATGTCCTGGGTTCAAATCCTGGACTTGTAAAAAAAAATTTAAATTTCTAATCTTCTTTAAGATTTTATTTTCAGACAGACATTTAATAAGCAAACTAATTATCTAACTATTTCACAATGGTCAGTAAATGGATATCTATATATTTTTAGTAAGAAAATAAAACAAAAATGGGAAATCACTGAACTTTTCACTATATGACAATCAGAATGTTTTTCTTCCAGTAAAAAAATAATAATAATCCAAATTTTATTGCTCAGGAGTTCATAAGAAGCTTGAATGTTGGATTTCCAGAGCTGTTATAAATCTAAAGGCTTCATGTTACAGAATCTGGCACTCTATTAATGCACTACACAAAGGAATCTTCAATGAGAGTTGTTAAAAAGAACTCCAACATACACTGATTTGCTTAAATAATGTTTTACCTTTGAATGTTAATTGAAATTGTATAGTGATAATGACTAATTTCCATGTACATATTTCATTCAACATATACAACTCTCTAAAAAAGTTTAAAATATTTGCAGAAAGTCAAGAAAGATGTTATTCTTTTAAATTCTCCCACCTATAAAAATAGGTTCCTACGTTTAAATCCATTTAAAAATTTGGGTTTGAAAAAAAAAACCTTTTACTTCAACAAAAGAGCTATTATATGTTAATGAGAAAACATGTTAGACTTAGGGGTATCAATTAGTAGTAATTAATAGTTTCTTGACAAAATCAAAATCTAAAAGTTATCCCTATTTACATGGATATAATCTTATTTTTATTCTTTATTATAACAACAGTCCATGGAAATATTTTATTCAATATACATATATATTGTAATGTTAGCAGATAGCTCATGTTATATATTTTTTCATTTAAAAATAAATGATCAAATTTATTAAAATAAATAAATAAATAAAATCCAATAAATGAGAATAGTCCAAAAGTAATAATTAATTAAGGAGTGGTTTTAAAATGTAGTTTTAAAAATAAAATAAAAAGATTTATATTTTGCTTTTAAAATATAATAAAACTATTTGTTAAGAAGTGGTGAGGAATAGAATGTTAGGAGAATGTGAAATAGAAAAGAATTTTGAAATTCATCCTTTCCTTTTTTTTTAAAAAAAAAGTAAATATGAAAAATTAGAATAAAATTTGTTTATAAAAGAAAAAACTTTCAAAAATGTAATTAATTAGTTTATAAGATTTCTGATTGATAACAAAATCAAAATCAATAGATAGTTAAATTAATTAAAAAAACTGTAAACTATCTTATCAAGGTAGAAGATGGATCTGAACAAAGGATTAAGATAATAAAAAATGTAAAATTAATTAAAAGATAAATTCAAGTTAAGATAAAAAATAAAACAATGAGAGAGAGGGGTATATAAAGTCATCACTTATTGTTATTCATTCATTTGTGATTGAAATCAGTCTGATCTTCATTTTTTGTGCATTACATTATTCATTGCTCTAGAGATCCAGATATTCAGCAACTGTGAGTTGTAAGCCAATCAATTACTGCTGCAATCAACATTCATGCAAAAACTGTAGAACTAGAAAAATACATTGCTAGATCATCTTTAGAAGTGTTTGACTCAGACCGCAAAGTCCTCTGAAATCAACCTTTGCCGGAAACTAATGAAATGGTGAAGTAGACACTGCTGACAACTCTCTCTGATTGTCAAGACAAAGAATGGAAAACAAGCCCTGAAACCATCAATGGAGACTAAAAAGCCAACTGGTTGGAATTGACAATCTATAGACACTTTATTTTTATATTAAATGAACTTTAGTTAATGAAGGACTATCATAATTTTAGCCTGAAAGTAATCATTTATATTATTATGCAAAATATTATATTGTGTTATTTTACATTATATTAAATATATGTGTGCATTAATAAATATTAATGTTTGATTAAATATTGTTTTGTCTATTTTCTCTCTCTTTCTCTCTCTCTCTCTCTCTCTCTCTCTCTCTCTCTCTCTCTCTCTCTCTCTCTCTCTCTCTCTCTCTCTTGTCACTGCATCACTAAATTAGTGTAGAGTTATTTTATGTTTAAGTAATGTGATGGACCCTGGTTAAGAGTGTGAGCTAGTCATGGGATATTTCAAGCAATGGAATGTGTGCATGTCATCCAAAGCATGTTGACTACAACCTATGGTTGGCTGGCATCTGAGGTTGATCCTCAAAACAAATAAAATGCTTTGGATGGCAGGGGTTTGAATCTAGCAGTTGAGGTGGCCACAATCTGGAAATGTGATCATGTTGTGATTTGCATAGCTTGATCTGACTGTGGGTATTGTTGATGGTTCTGCTATCAAGGGTATTCTTCCTTCTGCTTGAATGGCTGGTCCGTATCCCTGTTTTTTTTTTTTAATTATTATAAAGAGTGTTTAAACCTATTTAAACCTAGCAATAGTAAGCTTCTTATCAGACCTGGTTCAATATATATATATATATATATATATATATATATTGAACCATACCCTATATATATATATATATATATATATGGCAGGGTAACTATTTACAGCCATTTATTTAAAGGAGATCTAAAGACATCCCAAATAGAATATGATTTTCTTTATAGCTTTACTGTGACTTTCATTTCTTTTAATATGCATGGGATAAATAAACAGTCATTAAAATGTACTTTATTATTCATATTCACTACAGCTACATAAGAGGAAAATTATTAAATACTATTTTAAATCATATAATTGGCAAATTCATATAGTCTAGAACCGAATATGCCACTCCAATAATAATATCCAAAAAATTGAATGGAATTTGTTTTATTATTGAATCTTATATCATTGCTTGATACTTCAAATAAACATCATTTTTATGTCATAAATGTTCTATTTCCTGTCTCAACATGCATGTAGTAGATGTTAGATATTTTGAATATATTGTGTGGTCTATTTAAATACTTTAGTAGTTCTAAAAACATTTATTTTTCTTTTCTCTAACTAATGTAATTCTTATAAACTCTTTATGAAAAAGTACAAGTTGCGGGTTCGCCTCCTGGCCAATGCTATGACATATGGAAAAAAGTTCAAGTTGAAATTCAAGATTTTTACAATGTACTAGGCATGCTTGCAGGCAGATAATTCCCAGAATCATATTACTATATTAATTAGGCATAATTTTCAATGCTTAATTAATATAGCACTATAGTTTTGGCAGAGTGCATTATAAATATCTTAAAATTCTACTTGTACCTTTTCGTAAAACTCGATTATAATGAGTTTAATATAGGGTATATGAGCACAGAAAGTCTGTGCTCATATACCCTATATTACATATATATATATCCACAGGTATATAACAAGCCTGTGTTTCAGTTATTATAATGAGTTTATAAGAATTAAATACTTTAGATTAATTTTCCTGATAACTAGTAGGGATATATGACAGAATTGTTAACAACAGCAGAAAACGTTTTAGAATATGTATTTTTTTTGTCATGACATTGAATAGTTTGTATTATTAACTTGTATTTTATTTTTGCATGTATATAGATGAGTAGAAATAAATATTATATGATAAATGAATAAATTAACATAGATTTCCAATCCGATACCTCGTACTATAAAAGAGTGAATCAATTTATATGTATAGAATAACAGTCTTAAAATAGCAAATAATTTAACTAGCATATTCTTCACCGAGGATCAATAAAAGAAAATCTTTCACAGACTTTCTGTTTTTCCTTCCTTAATTTTTCCTGAAATTAGAAGCATTTAGACATCCATTTACTGACTAATGACTGGATGATTAGATTGTCAACGAGTGGATACCTAAAAAAAAAATACTAAGCTTGTTTGTTAATCTTTAGCTATCTGGAAAAAAATATGAAATTAAATTCGGTTTCAAACTCAGGTCTGTTTACACTAAGCAATTTCTCAATCTTTCAAAATTCTTTAATTAATTTTGCAATGTTTTATTAATTTAAAAGTTCTGATTTTTAATAGTTAAAACTGATTTTTCTGTTTTCATTCTTTTAGAAAACTTTTCCATCACGCTATTTGACTAATTAGGATGACGGATTCCTGCCGGTAAAATTATTACATTTAATTACTTTTTTGAAAAATAAATAGTCAATCTAATTAATTGTTTTTTTTGTAATTCTTTATTCTAAAACAGTAGATAAGTTTTCTTAAAAGATTTATTTTCCTCGTGTTTCTCTGGCACTATGTCAAAATAGCTAGCAGGAACATTCCTGCACTGACAAACACATCGCTAAGTTTATGATTCTTAACTAGTCTTTGCCTTGTTCTCTTAAAATTCTCAAATCATTTTGACAGAGTAAAATTGGATTGGTTACAACAGTGAATGCCAAATTAAAAACTTGATAAAATTGATAGTTAGTATGCAAAATGCAGCTTAAAAATAAATTAAAAAGTGGGAACTGATTACCGAGAAAATTTTAATTTTGCATTTGCTTAAAAATATAATTTACTTATATTTCCAAAAACTGCTATAATGTAGATCTTTAATTTTAATGCTCTCAAAGTACAATTCCAAATGTCTCAAGGATATTGCTAAGTAGCTCAGGCCTTGAAGAATTTTTTTTTATTGAAAAATCAATACACGGTTAGTGTTTATTTATATCTATCTTGGTATGAAATAAAGATTCTTCATCCCTCAAAGGTTATTCTCTATTCAAATATCGGAAATGAAGAGGAAATGTGCTTTGAACCAGAAATCTTTAACCCAATCTATTAGTCTTCTACTGCACTGTCTATATAGTAGTATGACTATTTATTTTTCAGCTCTTAATTAATGTTTAGCTTCTCTACATCACAACAATAACTTCTTTAATTCGTTCATTTTATAGATGATATGATTATAGTGAATAGCAAACCATCAAAGTTATAATATCAATATACATATACAAATTTTTATATTTTAAATAATATGTTGGTTTAAAAAAAGGCAATAAATTTATAGAATTTGCTGTAATTGATAAACATTCTCTGACGTATTGTAAATCTCAAACCCAACATTTTTAATCAGTCCCAACATTATATTCATTCTAGAGATGGTTGCAAGAATGAAATAGATTAGCCATAAGATAGAATAAACGAGTGCATTTGTGCACATACTTATGCATAGGATGTAATTACTTTAGATAATTACATTATGAGGGTATGATAGATTTTTTTAAAAAATATATGTTAAATAATAACTTTGCATGGCATTAAATGTATATAAAAATAGAACGGATATAATCAAACTCTATCTAACCATTAAATAATTAAACACTCCCATTACATTCATTACCTTTCACAAACTAAAGAATAGAATGAATATCAGTTTTATTTAAGACAGGAAATCAGTAGAAATTCTGGCCAAAAGATACATTTGCCAGTGGTTTTATTAAGTTCTTCAATTTTACTCATTATTTATTATAATTGGACCATGATTGTACAATTTAGAGGTCATTAAATTTTATTGCTGCAATAAAACATGAAATGAATATGGATGTTTCTAAACCTGCTGATAAGATTCTACTAACATCTATAGCAATGAAATCCAATTAACTATACTTTTAAATCTAGAAAAATACATTTTGTGAGAAACTCACAAGAAATTTATTGTTTTATACCATAGGTTTTGAAAAATTTGAATGCATTTTTGAATGAGGATCCAGAAAAAAGGACCTAGATACAAGAAAAATCTTAGAAGGTAGAACCATATCTTGAGTTAATGATAAGAATAATATGCTTAATAGCTTTTTATACATTTTCAGTAGCATAACTTATCTTCAGATATCTATTGAAAATAGATGATGCAAGTGTTCCAGAAATATTTTTCATTATAGTATACATTCACTCCATGACATGATAATATTTACATTAAGAAGTGCAAAAGTCTTAATGATGTAGAATAGACTTTATTATTTTATAATGTATTTTGAAGTTTATGCATCTAGAGTAAATTAGTATGAACATAATGGGAAACACTGACATATTACCATTAGTAAGACCAAATTGTTCTCATAGTATTGTTTAACATGATCTCTCTACTAATCTTATTTATTGTAAGCTTGAGTAATCAATAGATACTAGATAGTTGTGCTTACTAAATCTCTAACCATCAATTGATACATACAAGCCCATACAATGTTTACAGACTACTAGTTGTGCTTACTAAATCTCTAACCATCAATTGATACATACAAGCCCATACAATGTTTACAGACTACTTTCTTGCTTATAGCCTTCATCAGTTTCCCTTATAAAATATTGTATAGGGCATATGATGTTTTTGGTATTATTACTTAGTTACCTCAATTTGCCTTAGACCTAGAACTTAATATATATAAAAATAAATACTGCTTAACACTATACTAGCAATTAAACATAAAATAGAAATTCATATAAATGTTTTATCAAAATTCTTTCACGGCCATGGTTTCATCTATTAACAAATAGATTAAACCATGGTTGTGTAAGAATTTTGATAAAATTTTGTTGTTTTGTCTAGTATTGTAGGGTTAAATGAATTTATATTATATACCATATACGTATATACCCCAACCATGTGTTGTTGTACGAATATACTATTTAAAAAAATTTTGTCAAGCATTAGTGGTCGAGAGGTCAGCACAAGCAGTTGTGCCGGGTTAGCGGGTTCGCTTCCCGGCCGATGCTATGACACATGAAAAAAAATTTTTTTTTTTTTTAAATTTTAGTTCATGATTTTACTTTGGATTTTCTAGTTATTGGAATTGCTAATAAATATCTTCTTTAACTTTAGGTATGTATTATCTCTAACAATTTTTTTTTTATCGAGATTTTGTCTATTTTACAAGTAAAGCAATTAACAATTTGCATTCCTTTTTTATCTTTAGGAAAATAAAGCGATATTAATTCCCTTGGTTGTTTGGGAATTACTAATAATCTTAGAAAGGCGAAAACACATATATGTCTGCTTTTAATACAAATCGTAATGTTAATTAATAGTAAATGACATTTTGAAATCTAGACAGCAATATTTTATATTTTTTTTATAGTCAAGCAGACAAATGATCTTTAAATATCTTATTTTCTCAAAATAACTTTATTTGTATATATAAACAGATAACTGATATATTACATTTGAACTTGTACAAGTTTATGTATATGTATTTATATAGTAGTTTAGAAACCTTTTGTTAATGATAATTATTTAATGTAAGCTGCAAATGATTATCTGCAGCTTGATAATTAACAACCATTTAAATTTTATGTTATTTTAAAAAGAAAAATAATAAACAAACTAGAGAAGAATCAGAGTTACTTAATGGGAGTTTTTTATCAGTGTTATTTTTTGGATTGCATTTGTATGTATATATTTCACCTACATCAAAAGTAATAGCCATACTTTTAACCAATGTGTTATTTAAAAAGATAAACAACATAATGTGGGTATTCATAAAATTGTTTAATATGAAACTATATAGCATGGATTATTAAAGGACAAAGTTGACATCTACTTTTGGATTACTACAAAAAAATGAATTACGATTTAAATGAGAACTAAAATACATCTCCAACCATGTTCTACAAGTGCTATGTTATATGAGGAGTGAGTAAATCATTGACAAAGGCAGTATTGACATGGTAAGCTGACAAATAGTTTAATTTAAATAACGTACGGGAATATTTACAAATTTAAATAGCTTGTTTAAGGTGCATAAAAATAATAAAAGATCATGCTGACCTGCACTTAATAAATCCACATCCTGCTTTTTGGTTTACAAAGGCAAGAGTCTCTGAATTACATTAATACCAGAACCCATATCCAGGTTCTAGGAATTTATATATCCCTCAAGACTTCAGGAGTCTTTAAAAACTTTACCAAATGCTGCATTTTTAAATACATTACCATACATAGTATTTTTATATACACATGGTATTTTTTACATACCTCACCATGCATGACATTTTTTACAGTTCTCTGACTTTATAAAGCAAGATATGTAACTCTAAGACCTAGCATTGCTCCACGTTAATAGTTACAATATTACTATCATTGATAATTCCACATTTCACACAACCATTATATATAATTACTGTATAAAACTATTATTTTTATTCTTCACAATTATTATACATATTTTTATACATTTATTGTTGCACACACATATATGTTTCTTCCTTAACATTGAACACTGCAATCCTCTCCCATTTTAGAAGTATGGTTCTTCTATTGTCTTTGAGATGAATAGAAGGGTTTCTGTTTTTTATTGGATGCTGGTGATCTTTTTGTGCCTCAGTGCCACTATCTCATTTTTGAGAGGGTCTCCAAACATTGACAATTTTTTCAGTTTGGATTTGTAGATCCTCAGACTAATTGATACTGTAGTTTCTGCTTCAACATTGTTGTCAGTTGTTTCTTCTTTGTCTCCATTATTTATGGTTGACAAATATCATCTTCTCAGCATGTTTTTATGCTTCCAAAGTTTTACACCCTCTTCAGTTTCAATTTCTGCTATTTGATTGGGAATATTTTTCATAATGGTTGTTTTCTCCTAACTCTTTTTTAATTTATTTAATGACCAAAAATTGTTACCTATTTAAAACTTTTCCCCTACCATGACTGTCTCATTAATTCTTTGTCAGGTAGTATCAAGATTGACATTTTATTCTTTATTTTTCTTTGAAACAACAGTTCAGGTGGGATTTCCCAGTGACACCAGAAGGATGGCATATGATGTTTATGAAATGTTATTACAATTTTTGTTTTTAAACTTGCTTAAGCTTTTTCTCATGTTTTGACCTGTCTTTTCAGTGATTCCATTTGACTCAGAGTAATACATTGATGATTTTATATGTTTTATTGCCTAATTATTAATAAAATCTTTGAATTTCTCTGAAGAGAAAATAGTACCACTATCTGACACAAGGATCTCTGGTGTTCCATGTGTTGCAAATATTTCTTTGAGTTTCTCGATAGATGCAGATGAACTAATATTTTTTATCACTCTGTATTCAGTACAATAACTATATGAATCCACCACTACTAAAGTAATAATGTCCATTCGATGGACTGGCATGGTAAATATGGATTTTTTTCACAAGCTTTCTTCAGGATATGTCATGAAATATATTTTTTGGCAGTTGATTGACTGTGATTTGACACTTTTCACATTTTTTAATATACAGTTTAAGGTTTCTATTTATTCCTGGCTACCATACATATCTTTATGCCAGAATTTTAGCTCTAACTATTTCTGAATGATCTTGATGTAATAAACTACTTTTTCATGACCATAGCTGAGTACAGGTATTTCTTTTTCATAAATATGCTGCCTTTATTACAGAAAACCCCTCACATATTTTCAATAGCCTTTTATTCAAGTAGAGAGGACATCTAGTGAGCCATTTACTATACCTATCTAATTTTTTTAAGAATTATGTAACCAGAATATACATTAGTCTTTCTGTGACTATTGATAGCTTTTGATACTAACTGATCAAGCTCCTGACCTAGGCAATTCTGCTTAATTTAGACATCTAGATAATGCATCTGCATGTGATATATTTTTACTTTGTGATTTTATAATGATTTTCTTAATGACACATGTTCTTATGCCTAAGACACAAACCATTCTCAGCCTATGATCAGGTTAATTTTCCCACTCACTGTGTACAGTGGTAATATTTCTATTCTTTGTTTCTACTTTTACTTTTGCAACTCCTAGTATTCTTATGGAATTTTTGTTAGCATCCCAGGGTCTTAAGGTGAGTTTTCTCTGCATTTGGTGGACAATTTTAAATTCTTAATTAAACTTTCCAAACTCTTGCTTTTTAGCAGTGATATTTTTGCCCAACTAATTTCCAAGGTTATTGATTTGATGATTGTTTTCACATTTAGCATAATTTGATTTGATTCATCTATGGTGGTATTTTCTATATAACTATTTTTCACTGCATTGCATGTAAATTTTCTACTCAGATTGATGCCCTCTTTTGGGATTAATTGCAATTACAGGATTTATGACTCATTTATCTGTTTTAAATTCAACTCCCAATGTTTTATAAATTGTAGCTTGAAGTGGTTCTAGATTTGTAAAACTTCTGAACTCTCTCACTTGGTCAAATAGTAGTCCTTGAGCTGTTCATGTGATTGCTTCAACATGAATTAAGTCTTTAACTGTTATTAATATTTGACTAAATTGATCATCTATTATCCCATATAATAGTTATTCAAGGAGAGCTTTCTCTAGGTATTTGTTGTAAAGACAACATTTTGACATCTCACATAGGCCCATATCATAATCTTTTATTTTTTCCATCAACACCTTACCTTCTGCCCCTAAAATGTAATGGAGCAATAAAATTTGGATGGCTGGAATTGAAATAATTATTTATCTTTGTTGCAACCTCATTGTATTTCTGTGTTTCTGGTGAATTGGGTTCACACAGTTTGTTGGCAATCTCAATTACCTTTTGGCCTGTGATGCAAAATTATCAATAATACTATTTAGTGTAAAGAATACAATAGCCAATCACTCAGATCATCTACATTGAATTCACATATATTATCATGTGATATGTCTGCCATTTTCTTTGTTAGTTCAAATTCAGTCATGAATGAACCAGTTTGCTGTTCAGGCAATTACTTATGATTTGACTCCTATGATGACTGCACTAATTTTATATGTCCTGTGAGTAGCAGGTAAATAATTGACAAAGGCAGAATTGAGATGAAAAACTAATACTTTAATTTATATAATGTATGAGAATATTTGCAAATTTATACAGTCTGTCAAAAGTGCATAAAAGTAATAGAAGGTTGTGGTGACCTGCACATATAAACCCTAGTCTTACTTTTTGATTTACAGAGGCAGAAGTCTCAGAATTACATTAATACTAAAACCCATAAATTAGGTTCTGGGAGTTTATAAACCCCCCAAGACTTCTGGAGTTGTTAGAAACTTTACCAAATATAGTATTTTTTACATATCTTACCATACATAGCATTTTTTACATTAACATGGTGCCCTACATGGCATTTTTTACAGTTTCCTGACCTTATAAAACCAAATTTGTAACTCTAGGACCTAATATTACTATACATTGATAGTTACACATATCTTGAGTTATTGTATATAATTATTATATAAAATTTTTTACACAATCATTATACATAATTATTGTTCAAAGTTATTATTTTACACAATTATTATCTATATTTTTTATACATTTATTCTTGCACATGCATATTTCATGTTTGACTATAATAAACCCAAGAAGATTGTTCTTATTTTCACCAAAAATCGCTAAGTGCTTATTGAGATATAAAAACAAATACATGTGCATATGTTTGGACTACGATATTAACACTTATAGATAAAACTAAGGCTATTGTTAAAAATATTCAAGTGCATTTTCAATATGCTATAAAAAGATTGTTCATTTATTATGTTAAAATATTGATTTCTGCATTATAGTCACTAGACCTCTGACATTATTTATCGGGAATAATCTATTTTACTATGTACCATGGTTCCAACATATATATGTAATTTGTGAGTTGTGTTGCACATGGAAAATAAAATGATGATTAATATTAAGAGAAGCCTATGATAATAACATTGAAAAGGAACAATATATTTTATCTCTGTTGATAAGAATCTTTAAATGTGATTTATCTTAAGTTTAAAACTGTGATAGTAGTATTGGAAGAATCATACAGAAATCTATTCATATAGTATCTAGTTTTAACGTCCATATATGTTGATGTTATTTAATTCATGGAGTAGTATGTGTGTACAACCATCTAAAAGCAATTAAAATTCTCAGTGCTCTCTTGAAATCAGAATGGATAATTTGAAAAAGTAGTTCCCAAACTACTATAGTAGTATCGGAAGAATCATGCAGAAATCAATTCATCTAGTATCTGGTTTCAACCTCCATATATGTTGATGTTATTTAATTTGTGGAATAGTATGTATGCACAACCATCTAAAAGGAATTAAAATTCTCAGATAATTTTAAAAAGTAGTTTCTGAATATCATTTTATATTAATTTTGCTTCACAATTATTGTATTGGACATTAGAGGAAACGTATATGAACGCTATTTCCAAATCAAATCGGATCAAAATTCTGAATCCTAAAGATTTCACTGCAATATTAGAGTGTCTAGTTTCTTTAAAGTTTTCTTATTATATGTATTTGGATAGTTATTTTACATCTGTATGCTAGCATGAGACAAATATATGCAAAGTTATAGCAAACCATAATAACTAATAGAAATTGTAAGTGGCAACAAAGTGAACCTCAGTGGGATAGCTTATTTAGGTCTGACACCTTTAATAAGAGATTGTGATAAATAAAGGTTTATATATCAATCTAATTTTAACAACAGTTTTAAACTTAAATCTTTCTCTAATTTTGGAATGAGTTTATTGTTCTGCATCACTCATCATACAAACAAGCACATACAATCACCTATATATTAAACTTCTGTCACACAATATATTTATTTTAGTTATTTATTATATTATTTAATATAAATAAAATGTCATCGTTTTTTACTAAATTCTATGTTGTGATTTTCATTTACTATATATTTTTAAAGATAATGATCATAACCAGTATTCAATGGGCATACATTAGTGAACTAGATAAACAAGCCAGGTATTATTACACATGTTTATCTTATTTCTTAACAGAATTATAGATTTGTAATCTACAATTTAAGGCATATCCACAAAAGTTAGCATCTTTATTATTTCATTATTCTAGATTATATTGATGTTGATAAGGGATATGAAACCAGGATACTATTGACATCTCATTTAATTTATTTTATGTTTGTACTTACTGAATTTTATAATTAATTAGATGTAATAAGTTTCTGTCTCTGTGGTACTATCCTTATCAATTCTGTTATTTTCATATTAACTGATAATAGATTTATCTCAGTTTATTTAATTTTCCTTTTACAGAAAATAGTTATTTTGATCTCACCATATAATATTGCCTCACCTACTATTCCATTTATACCTTTACAATATATATATATATGGATGTGTGTGTCTTAGGAAAAAAGTGCTTTGTAATCTCTCCAAGCTACCTGAAATATCACTTCTGAAACAATTCATGTGATCTAATGAGATAATGTAGTTATTCATCCCAAAATTTTGAAGCATCATCATACCTGGATCATAAATCATGATATAAAATATGACAGAGTGTGTTGTATCTTCATTAATTATCTGGGTTGCTACCCATGCCATCATAAAATCATGAAAAACAAAAACTTTCTTGCAATTCATGCTTTCTCTAATATACAGATTTTATTATAAAATTTCATGGTAATGCATTATTCCATCATAGGATAAGATACAAACTACAATGTCATCTTTCATGTCATGACTGGTGATCTCACTGTTATATTCATATTATAGTGTGTAATTGTGACACACTAGCATTTTAAGATTTTTGTAATGAATAGTTAAATTATATTACTATATAGCATAAATATGAGAATCAATCATTAGTTGCATTTTTATTGGGACACACATAGAAATACATAGAAATAGTGTCTTATAAATATATTAAGCTTTACAAATAGTAGATATAAATACTATGTATTCCAAAAACATATTATTTGATCGTTTTGTAAAACAGCAACAGCTCTCTATGAGTAATTTGTTTCGAAATCAAGACTATTATTATCAATAACAGAAGCTATTATAAAACCAATATTAGAATCTTTCTCAATCATTTCTTTTGCTGAAAAGTATACTGTTTGAAGATGAAGTGTATGATATTCACCATGGATGCTGTAAGATTATTGAAAAAACTATAAATACATATACTGTTACATTTTCAACAATATTCACCAGTTCACTCCATATTGTTGCAGAAAAAGCACAGTAGAGATTTCAAAAGTTGTAAACCACACAAATTCAAATTACTTTTTAAATCGTATTAAATTTAAAAGTGTTTATTATATCTTAGCACTTTTCATAACTCTTTATTAAATTCAATTATATGACAGTTTTGACTACAGTCTTTTTCAGAATTTTATGGAGATAAATAAAGTATCAAACAGCTTGAAAAACTATTATTATGGAATGGTGTTTATAATTGGATACTAGTAATGATATAAACTGGCATTATATCATTATCATTTTTGTGGTACATGCCACCTCATTTACAAATGTATAATAAACTAAATGAGTAATGACTTAGCAATTTGTAAAGATTTTTGCATTGTATTTTTGTTTCTGTTTGATATTTTAATAACACAAATGATTTACAATCAATTTAAAGGATGTTGGAAATTCTGAAGAAGACTGCTAGATTGTTGAAACTGAAGGAATAATAATAATAATAACAACAAAAACAACAACAACAATACTACTACTACTACTACTACTACTACTAATAATAATAATAATAATAATAATAATAATAATAATAATAACAACAACAACATCTTTTTACATTGCCAATTGTATTTATAATATAGATTGCTTTTTAATGTTAACACTAAGTTATTTGATTTTATTAACATTTTAAATACAACAGAGTAAGATATTTTTGTTTTGTTTTTTTGTGTATTAATGTTTGCTAATATTCTTGTTAGTTTAATTCAGTATTAATTATAACTAATATTTATAGTTAAATTTATCAAGACCATTTTTCTATCATTTTCTCCAATTTTTATGCTATTGGTTATCTTTCTACACTGACTGAACTAATGGAATTATATGCTTATTCAGTCACATATTCATCTTTTATATCAACAATTCTAACTCAACTCTTTTTTTAATCTTTTTTATTTCTTTTTCAAGTTAGAATTTTTATACTTGTTTAAATATGGCTTCTACTGATGTTGATAATGATGATATAGGGATTTAGAGTATTATAACAAAATATTTAGTTACAAAATTTGAAAGAGTTATCAACAATCTAAATCAAAGTCATCTTTCCCTGTAGTAGTTAACTATAAATATTCAATGACTTGATATTACAAGTTATTGTAGTTGACAAGGTTTATTATAAAACAGTGATGGTAATACTTCTGAAAGATGTTACTAACAAGATCAGTATGCATAGACACAAGTTATACACATAACATAAAGATTAAAAAAATCACATGAATATTTATATTATTATATGATAATACATATTAATAATTATTAATTGTTTATATTAAATAGTGCTTGGAAACAGATGACTCAAATCAATTTCCCTTTAAAATCTTGATTGATTTAGCATTTACTCTGATAGCTGTTGTGATTCAAGAAAAGCTCTTTTTTTAATATAGTCTCAAGCATGTCATAAGAAGAAGTAATTGTTTTCTTGCTTTATAAATTTCATGGAATTATGACAGCTAGAAGGCAACTCAATTTCCTATAATATTATTTTTATATTTTTGACAGTTTGTTTTACAAAATATAACTGTTTTATTTTGATGGATAAAACCACAACTATGTGATAAAACATCCCTGATAAGAAATTAATATCAGTTTTGCATGTTATAAATTAAATGCTAAACTTCTATTTACCAGCTCTCTATACCTACAACTATTACTAGAACAAATTTTATGGTCTTAATAAAAAAAATACAGTATAGTATTCAATAACTTATCTGCATTTCATCAATTTGAGTTTTGCATTTCAATTTTTTCAAGGCAGGTCAGATTTGAAAAATGAGGGAATTGTCCTTAAAGTTCAATTTAGTAGCAGTTCAGAAAGTATCATACCTATAACTATGCTAAATACAATACATTGTAGCAGGATCATTATTTCCTTGTGGATGTTCCAATTGGTTGTTGCAATTTTTGTTTATGGTAGGTTATACAGTTATTCAAATTACTTTGGTACAATATTTTTTTAGTAAATCTGCCATAAAAGCTATGCTATTATTAGATATCATAGTTTTTGGAATATGATGAGCTACAAATAGTCTTATTAGTACTTTAATAAATGTTCAGCATAAAATAGTTTCACAACCACATGTAACTACTTAAAATAAGCATTTTCAACTATTACTAAAATGATCAAATGTCTAGTTAACAAAAAAAAACAAAACATTGGGGCCAAAACAGACAGTTATTTAATTTTTCAAGATTGGTTGTTTCTGCTTTTACTAATGATAGGAAAATAATATCTTTGATGTCAAAATTAAACAGACTGATAAAGAAAGTGCACTTCAGTGTCTACTAAAAGAAATCATTATAAGTTTAACCAGCAGCAGGATTACATCTGAGCTTCTGTTTTAAATCTACTTTTCTTGACATAAATATTGCAGTGCAATACTTTTTTATTATTGACTTTCTAATCGACCCTACTAAAATAAGTTTGCACTTTTAAAAATATATCACAGGGTACTCCAGCATGATCAGCAAAATCTTAGCATCTCTTGCTTTAATCAATGCTTTTTATAACACAATACCTTCAATCCATTTAAACAACTTAAGATATTTGTTTAGAGTGTTTATCACTAGTCAGAGAAATAATATAAATTGAAACATTATGTTCTTAATAACCCAAAAATTGCTTTTAGATCTTATTATCACTTTCTAAGATGATTAGTCTCCAATCATAAATAGATATTTAATTATAAGATTAAAATACTCATACATAGCAATACAGATTGAGTAATTAACAGTTCTATTCAGATAGCCTGAACCAATTTTTTTATATATATTATTCAGCTAAGAATCTATACTGTAAACTTTAAATGTGAGTCTGCCACTTTAAGATTGCATTTTTAATTTACATTGAGGTGCATTAAATATTGATTAAATAAACATTTATGTAGTGGCATGTATTTCCCAATAATCTCACAAATTACCTAATTAAAATATTATTGAATTAGCCACTATTTTGGCTTCAAACTAATGAAGAGTAACCAAATTATAGGCTCCCATTTTTCAAAACCATTGAGTTACATTCATATATCAAGTATTTAATTCCACATGTTCAGTTACAAGTCTTATAAATTTAAAACCTATTTTTATATAATTAAAATTTTCATTCTATTATATATTTTTGGAACATATGAATAAAGATAACTGAAAAAGATAAATACCTCTATTATATTTCTCATGCATAATTGGGAATAATCCTATAATCTCTACCACTATTAAATAATTAGTAATAATTATTGATGTATTTATCTAACATGAATAATGTCAAAGATATAAATGAAGAAAGTTTACATTTTTGTAAATTAAATTGTGAGAATTTGGTATTGATAAATCACAACAAATAATGAAGATGTAAAAAAAATAGTGACCTGAGTCAATTAATGAATGCTGTTATGAATACATTGAATGTGATTAAAAAGGCTAATTTCTTTAAACATGATACTAACATACCAAGAGGACTAAATAAACATAGTGACTTGTTTAAAAATCAAGGCTTTATTTTGACAATTTCTCCAGGAAATTCAAAATCATTGTTATACAGAAAAACAGTGACATATTATATCAATATATACTATCTCAATTATAAACTATCAAAATATGTATATTTATTAAATTTTATAATAGCATTTTTTGTCTTAGAATATCATATATGTTAACAATTATTAATAATGGTTTCTTTAATTATGTTGAAAGCACAAACATTTTATTCTTCACTTTTTTCTTTCAAAAGTTTTATATAGTTCACTATTGCATATAATAAAATGCTTTTTAAATATAAAACAAGACATTTTATAAAATTTAAGAAAATTATGAAGAATTTACCTGGCAACCTATAATGGATAATTATAAGGAGAAGTGACTATCTAGATTCTAAAGTTGATATGGACTTTAAAACATCAAAATAAGTGGAGGAATGCTATTTATTATGTTTCCATAAAAAATAAATGTTATTGAAGAAAAATAACATCCAGAGTTTAACTGCATGTAAACTGGGTTCTGATATATTTGCTATTTATTTTATGAAAAAGTAAAGATAAGATATAGTAAGTTTTTTAATATTTTTATTTTTTGAGTGAATGTGAATGAGTGAACAACACTAATTTATAAAGAAATGTGTTCTCCCAATTTATTATTAACAATTATTTAATCTTAAGTTATATACATATACTATACATATTTATAATTAATCCCACTCTATGTGTGCTTCCAATATTTGTGCCTTTGTAATAAAATACATGTGTACTTTTTAAAAGTTGTCTCTTTGTTTTTTCTTTTAAGTTCATAAACTTCAACCAACACAGTCCTATTTTAAACAATTCTAATTCATGCAATATTTTTTCCCATGGGTATGATATGCAGCTATTATGTACATAAATAATTAGTTGTCATCAAATTGTTGTATTTATAAGTTTCTGTCATGTGATGAATGATTTCATAATTTTTTACCCACAATACTTCACTTTTTGGGTTTGTATGATAATATTCTGCTCATGTTACTATGGAAATAGTTGGAAGCAAATGAGATTTGAAAGGTTCCAAAGATTTTAGTTAATATTATTTTGAATAATAAAGTAAAATACACAATTATTTATTTTACAAATAAAAATGATTTATAATCATAAAATTTTTAACTAAATAATTTTTATTTTATTTATTTTTAGAGTTCTCATTTTTAATTAATAATAAACCCATTTATTTAATACTAAGAATAAATTTATTTAAGCATTTTATGACTATACCTTTTTAAATTTACTATGTATTAAAGCACGAACATTTGTGCACACACACACGTTTAAATATAATGTTAAAAATTATTATCCTTGTTAGGTAATTCTATACTTCTCTTTGAATTAAATAATGTAGTCCTTATAAACTTATTATGATCGAGTATTATGAAGGGGTAAAATTGAAGTTCAAAAATTTTATAATGAACTAACCATGCTTTCAGCAGATTACAATTCAAAAGACAATATAACACACTCCTCAAATTGTTTATAAAATCACACGCAGTACCCCATCTTGTAGTTCTATATATTATGGTGAA
This sequence comes from Epiperipatus broadwayi, assembly GCA_028023455.1. Lineage (NCBI taxonomy): Eukaryota > Metazoa > Onychophora > Udeonychophora > Euonychophora > Peripatidae > Epiperipatus > Epiperipatus broadwayi. The sequence continues at coordinate 21,838,345 of JAQFVV010012395.1, read as the reverse complement.
TCTCAAGCAAATAGATCCACAAGAACTGCCCTGCATACATGCTTGAACAGCAGAACCAAACAGAATAATGAATACAACTCAATCTTTCTTAATCACAAGTTTACTACAGGACACACTTTCGCTCTCACCAATGTGAAAACAATCTGTGTCAAAAAAGATGACAGAAAAAGAAGTATAAAGAGATTTGGAAATCATAAAAGATCGACATTCTATCAACATAAAAGATCATAAGTTTTCATTATTGCAAAAATGGAACATTTAAATGCCACATTTACATATTAAGCCTCAATTATTTATCAAAGCACTTCCATATTCTAAACTTTAAATAGCATTGTGATTCTGGCATTAATATATCAAAAAGCCAGCTTAGTGCATTATAAAATTTCAATTTTACTTTTCATAATACTCGATTATAATGAGTTTTAAAAATTATAACCTTATTAGGATGTAACATTGCTTGTTAGCTATCATTAAAAAATACTATTGTATTAATACTATTTTTAAATACTTTATCTTATTGTAATTAGCGTAGTACTTTTAATCCTGCGTCTTATTCCTTTTAAAATCATTTTTATATGCCTGTGTTTATTTTTTTTAAAATTATTAGCCCAGCTTTAAAAAAATATATTCAAAACCCATATTCTTGGGATGTTATATTTGATAAAATCTGAACGGAAGACATCTTGGATAACTTTAATAATCTACTCTAATAGGAAGAAATATAGGAGAAAATATGAATATCACTATCAATTTGTGCTTTACTTGATAAGCCAATAAAATATTTTAGAGTTTATAATAATGATTATTGATTTAGACTGAAATTAAATGTTACAATATATAGATGTAAATAAAATCTGTACATCGTTAAACTGGTAATAATATAAATTAAATATTCCTTTACAAAAATTAAACCATCAATTAAAATTAATTCACTGGAAACTAATATCAACTCCCACAACAATGTAAAATAACCAGCCAATCAATTTTTCCAAGTTGTTTTAAAGCTTTAAGATCCAATCAGACTTATGTTTGAGATTTTTGATGGAAAATTTTATATATATTATGGTAGGATAATTAACAATGGATTGTTTAGTCAGGTGATGAATTGTATTGTAAGCTGTAAAATAATTCACCTGAAAAACTAAGTGGCTGTTTATTTTAGAGTAGTGATAAAGCTATTAAATATTTGTTCCCAGTGAATTAATTATTTGGCATAATTTAAAGTTTTCTATGAAGTAATTAATTTATGTAAGTATGTATAAGCAAACATGCATTTTTAAGTACAGTATATTATTTTACACAATTTGTAGTCAGCATTGGTAATTAAAGTTATTTGTTAATATTTTATATTCTAATATGAACGTTTTTTTATTATAATTGTATAGTTTTTTATTGCATTTAATAATTAAAAGCAAATTATTATTGGATCTCTATAAAGGATTTTTAAACAATGAATTAGAGAGAAGTAGACACACTTCATACTCTTATCAAGAAGCTTGGAGCTTTTATTTAATGATGATTGGCTTAAAATTTCTGTATTACAACCATACTTCAAATAGACTACATATAGTATCTGATGTAAACAGTAAAAAAAAAAATTAAATTATGGATTCTGTGTTGACAGAAATAGGACACACCCACCAATGTTATATACACATGCCAATAGCCATGATGACACCATATTACAATGATATTTCCTACTTTTATAATCAGTGAATAAACACTTTTCCCAACCCAAATTAATTTGGGCTTTTATTCATGCAGGTGAGAACAAGTTTTATTATTTACTATTGCATGACAAGTTGGGCTGGCTAAAATTTATTTACCAAAAAAAAAAAAAAGAAAACTCATGACTCAAAAATATTCAATGTCCAACTATTAAGATTCAATCCCGAATGATGGATATGGCATATCGTTTCATTAACCCCTGCACCATGAATCATTTGTGAAAACAGTAGCTCTATATTATATAAATAAAGAGAACACAGATGCCCCCTTCATTTTAAAAATTCTCTCTTTATATATTTAATTATGTGTGAAAATGGCAAAATTAAAAAACACCAAGCTACCAACATGAGCATGGGATTCAGGTATTAGATATATTTTGCTCATCTGAAGAAGGGAGTTGTTTATGAAATGCAAACATAATGAAAGAGGTTGATATGTTTTTTGGGGGTGGAAGTCCTTGTATGAAAAAATAGAGTTGAAATAAGATATGCATTGATAAAAATTAAATATAAATATTAGTGTGTATGTATTTATATTTTGGTTTTATTCTTGACAGAATACAATATTTGTAATCAACTGACTTTAATTTTAAAAGCATGGCAGTAAAAAACAAAACAACAAAGATGATAAAAAAATAATCATATGATCTCTTATTTTGTAAGTTAAGCATCAAATGCAATGCATATAAGGATTTTACTTCTGTGACTAAATTAAGAATTAGATGTCAATTGATTCAAGAATGTTTAGCTTTCAAGTTTGTCACATTCATACCAGAGTAACATACATAAAATACAGTTATATTTCAAAAGTAGACAGTTCACAATCAAATAACTATATTAGAACTCTAATATGAGATTATCTGATCATAAAACAGATCTGCCAAATTTTTGAGCTTAGTTGTCTTGGCTAGTTATCATCTATATAACTTATTTTCAATAAAGAAACTAACATTAGTTTATACTCTTACATATATAATTAGAAGGAATTTGAACTCAGACCATCAAACTCTCCACAGCTATCCACTCAATCTTATACAACCAAAACACGTGGCCACATATATGTGAAATAGATGAATGGTCTCCAATATATGTATTTTATGCTGAACAAGCACTCATTAGTGGGTCCAGATCATCATCTCTCACACACATATATAATTAATGCTATGTTTATATTAAGATACCAAATCTTCAAACTTTAATGGACAAGCTTCAATCTTTTCCATCCTTCAACTCTTCAGCCATCCATATCATTGAAAATATGATGCTGGAACTCTTATGTAGATATTAACACATCTATTCTTAGATAAATGTAAAGTTACAATCATTCTAGTTGAACAAATGAGTGTCACTATAGTAAGTAATACTTTTACTACATTCATCAAGAAAAAAGATATGCCATAGAGACAAGATCTAAAATTTTATAGAAGGGCAAAGCTAATAATAAGACAAAACTCATTCATCATTGAGTAATGTTTTGCTTTCTTGCTGAGCCTACATAGCTAATTAAATAAATTAATTACATAACATCATCTTTACCTTGGCACAGTACTAAAATGATAGATTCTTGAAATTCTAAATTGATCAATCTGTCAATTATGGTGGTCAGATATCACATGCAACTAATCATTTAATGGATAAAATTAATATGAAATTTATTCAGGAAGTCATCACCTTAATGGCTGAATGAACATGCAATACCCTTATTCAATTGATATGAGTCAGTTTTTTTGTTAATCCAGTTGTTCAGCCAGTAATCAATTCCAGAATCATCAGCTATGGGTTACAGCTTGATCATTACACTAACCATACATATAGATTTAATTAATATAATTTGCGCGCGCGCGTTTTTTAAACTATAGGGTATTATCTTTCATTAATTACATAGAAGTTACAACTTTCATTTAACCTTTTATATATATATTTGCACGTGTGTGCATTCATGAACTTTTTTCTTTTCAATTTCTAATTTATAAAAGTAGGGAAAAAATTCAGACTTTGTACAGAGCTAATGGTAGATTCTTGTTATTTACTTAGTGCGAATCTATAAATCAAAGCTTAAGTGACTTCATTACCACACTCCAATTGATCTTGAAAAAAAATATATGGAGGTCAACATTGTTGTTTGTTTGATTATGTTTCCTCAGTTAAGCGATTATTGCTTTAAAGAAAGCATAGAAAGTCTGTTTTTTCATAACACTTATAAGCTTGAAAACTTATCTTCTTAGCATTGATAAGATCTCTTCATTTGATCCATTACTTTGATAGGTGTCAAGGAAATGGCATTTAATAAGCATCTTTTTAAACTTGAGTGGCCTGAATGCTAAAACTAAACAAGAACTTCTTTATTTTTTTGAAGTTGTGATTCTACAAGAAATTGAAAAGTTTATAGCTAAATATTAATGTTTTCTGCAAATTTTTAAGTTACTGATAAGATATAGTGGCATTGAGATTAAGAGTTTCTAGGCTTCATTAATCCTGCGAGATTTAGGTAAAGTGGTTAGTAGATTTTCATTATCAAGGACTTTGACCATTCCATCATCAGACTTTCAGTGAGGATTGCTGAAGAGTTGGAGAGGATTGAAGCCTGTACATTATAGTGTATAGATTTACTATCTTAATATAAACTGAGTACTCATTATATGTATGTGTGGGAGATGATGATTCAAACCAATTGATGAGTGCTGGTTCAACATGCAATATATATATATATTAGAGATCAGGTATCTATTTCATATGTATGTGGCCATGTGTATCAGTTATATTGGATAAAGTGGATGACTTATGGAGCTTGAAGTCTGAGTTCAAATCCCTTTACTGTAGTTGTATTTCAATATCACTAAAGTTTTGTATTAAGAAAAATATTTAAAAAATCAAAATGCTTAATTAAGTGCAGATATCATGCTCAATTAACACATTATGTATAAATGCCACATGATCTACTATGCAATCTGTCATGTGATTTTTTTACTGCCTCATTCATAATGTTAGTCAGATTTTGTGATGAGGATAGTTACTTAACAGATCAGGTAAAATTCAACTAGCAAAGTGATAGGGAGAGTGCAATCATTCCAGCAATTGAAAGACTGACTTCAATGTGTTGTTGCTTTAAAAACTTTGTCTTTGAACATAATTAGTTATGTGGGATATCAAATGCCTTTTTAGAAGTAACAGATTGAATTCTAATGCATGAATGTTTCATTTGATTCCACGCTATGTCAGATCTCTAGTTTTGAATATTATTTGATCTATTAAGAGATTGTGTAAGAAATATTTTTTTAAAAAGCATATGGTTAAACAGTTAGCTACTTTAATTTCAATATTAGCACTAATGGAAAAAATTGTTTGATAATAAATTACATTGTTTTATTTATTCTGTTAGTATCTCCTACCAATTCTTTTATAGACCAGATTTATTCACACATTCTGATTGCTTATTTTGTTTTACTTTTACAATGCAGATGAAAGTGTACAGATAATATTTTTTCATTATATATATTTAAAGATTGCTAATAATAAGAATCTGTTTTTTTTTTATTTCATCATATGCCAAATATTTTTGCTTACATAACCCTTGCACATTCTAACATTCCTTTTGCTACCACCTGGTTAAATTTTGAAAATGTTCAGTTATTCACTTTCATATAAAATTATTATTTTATACTAAAATTCATATAATTGCATTTGATTTCTTTTTAATTTAATTTTATAGCTGAATATATTCTAAAATATAACATATAATTTATTTAAATATTTAAAAACTGATTTGTAAATAGAAACAGAAAACATAAACATCATCAACAATGTTAGTATAAACTCTTTCAAAAAATAAACAAATTCTTTTTTATTTTAAGTTTTTTTTTTAAAATGTGAACGGTTGAATATTGATTTGTGGTAAATCTACCAAATTCTGCATTAAAATCTTATATTTGCTTTAAAAGTATTAAAATATTTGGAAAAAAAATAATATTATTGCTCCTAACAGCATCCATGATATTGCTGATTTATTTTTAATATTATTGCAGCAATGAGCGAATTAGCTTTTACCACATGAAACTGCACTTTTTTAATAATCTTTTAATTAACATGCTACAATTTCAAGTAATTTTTGTTTGTTGGTTTTTTTGGCTAAAATAATTATTTTGCATAGAATGTTAATCTTACTTCTAGATTTACTGTCATAGAGATTTCTTTTCTTAAATAAATGACATAATTTTGTCCTTTTTGATATTTCTTTGCTTGTATTGTATTTCATAGTTATTCGATGATAAACAGTAGTTCTTCTATGCTATACAATTTCATCATCTATGAAAATGTTTGGAATCAAATGGCAGTGAATGTGGGGGAAGGGGTACTGTAAAAGTAATTATTAAATAAGAACATTGTTCTTCCACTAAATATTCAAAAATATGGTCAATGTATATGATTTGTTTTTACTCATAAAATAGCTACAACTTTTTTCTTATTACCCAAATATAAGCTGCTTTTGTATAGATAGATGATAAAATAACTTCTAAGCAGACCATTGTATGAAAATAAGTGATGGAGAAAGCAATATTTTCCAGATAATGAGAGTTTGAACTTTTCCTTTCCTATTTTACCGTTTAGCTAAGAATTTGTAAATCCCATTTACAAACCAATAATGATTGTTTTTATTTGATTTGACTTTTGGAAAAAAAAAATTTTAATCTTTTGAAATTTTTTTTAGATTACTCAGTTATATATAGAGCTTGCAAAATAAGCTATTAACAAGCTTTGAGAATATCTCCAACCCCAGACCGATTTCTGCTACTGGCATCGTCAGTGAGGTGTCAGAATATTCTAGCATTAGATTAAAAATACCAGGACATGCTCAGCACTTTATTTAATATATAACTATTAAGTAGAAAATCTGAAATTTTCAGACATTTATATACCTTCCAATACAGCTATCTAGCTTAAATAGCCATATGGGACTGAACTAAGTTCAGATGCACTATATATTAATAGTTTTAGCAATATAAAATCACCAAAGCCTTAATAGCAAAAAATAAAATTACAAAAAAATCAAGTCAAATGTCACATGATCTAATTTAATAAGCTTGTATTTGAAAATGTTATATATATATAGCTCACAAAATAAGTTCTTAACAAGCTTTGAGAATATCCCCAACCCCAGACCAGTTTCTTCTACTGGCATGGTCAGTGAAGTACTAGGATATTCAAGAATTAGATTAAAAATACCAAGACAAGTCCAGCATTTTATCTAATGTAATTTTATCTAATGTATAACTATTAAATAGAAAATCTGAAATTTTCAGACACCCATATGCCTTCCAATCCAGCTATCTAACTTAAATAGCCATATGGGACTGAACTAAGTTCAGATATTTGATTTTTTTTGTAAATTTTATTTTTTACTATCAAGGCTTCAACAATTTTATATTGGTAAAACTATTAATATGTAGTGTATCTGAACTTAGTTCAGTCTCACATGGCTATTTAAATTAGATAGCTGAATTGAAAGACATATGGATGTCTGAAAATTTCAGATTTTCTACTTAATAGTTATACATTAGATAAAATGTTGGGTTTTCCTGGTATTTTTAATCTAATGCTTGAATATCCTGGCACCTCACTGACAATGCCAGTAGCAGAAACCGGTCTGGGATTGGGGATATTCTTAAAGCTAGTTGAGAGCTTATCTGGGATATTCTCAAAGCTAGTTAAGAGCTTATTTTGCGAGCTCTATACATAACATTTGTAAATACAAGCTTATTAAATTAGATCATGTGACATCTGACTTTATTTTTTTTTAAGATTACTCAATATTGATTCAAATCAAAGTTAGATGTATGGCAGTTAGTTTGTGTGAGCATTAGTACATCATAATATATATGTTAATTGTTTAACTTTTTATAAGCCTTTATAATGTACTCATTAAATTTTATTTTATAAGACTATTTATATTTATATAAATGTACTATTTGTATTATAAGTTTCATTTTTCTATTTTTATTTATTATTGAATTATAGTTAACATAAAAATATTTTTTATTGATATTAATAAAATATTTATATCATTTTTTAAAAACTTTCTATAAAAATTTTTTTTATCTAATAAAATTAATAATTAAAAACAAAGGTATACTATCTAATTTTCTTATTATTGCTCACTAATAAATATGTCTTATAATGGCCTGGTAAATTATGTTAAATATTAATACTAACAAAATATCATTTAATTCTTCACGTCACACAACATATGAAAAAAATCAAAAGAGTAGCTCTCTACTCCAATGTCATCTAGTATAAGCTTGAATAATCAGTAATTACTAAATTAAAACGTTATTTTCTGATCAGTTTCTAATCTTTATCTTTATTAATGAGGATTATTGTGTAATAATTAATTACTCAAATTTCCACTAGATGCAACTAGAGAAGAGAGCTTTGTTTTAAATAAAATATTGTTTGTTTGACATTAATTTACAAAACATTAAATATACCATACATTATTTAATAAGATGGATTAAATCTATTTTGGAAGTGTCAGTTTATGTAGAAAATAACATATAAATTTTAAATTAATAATTTTTTCAGGGTATTTCTGTATATGTGTAATACTTCTCTTAATAAATTTTAAGCAAGTGTTTTCTAATATAATATTTCTTACTCAAAGAAGTAATTAAGTATAAATTAATCTGTGTTCAAACTAAGGCTAACAATTTTAAAAATAATGTTAATTAATGGTATATCTCAAAGTTATAAGTCAATTGTAATCATTTACAATAAAATAAGAAAATAAATGTATGGATGCAAAGTTTATTCATTAATTTAGGGTATAATAAATGTAAATGGAATTTTATTTACATCATCTTATCCTCTTTACCTTTGTATTTAATTAGAAGCAGTAACAATAATGATGTATCCAATTAAAATATATTTATGTGTAATCCAATATCTTAAAATATGATCTTTATTTTGTAAATATGCAGTGACTTGTTTTTAATAATGACAAAATAGCTTTATTATAAAATATAAAATAAATTATAAACGAATAATAAACGTAATTAATTATAAAAATTCTATCAAACAACCAATAAATACTAACATTTGTTCTCTCAGTCTAATGTAAACTTGGGATAGGAAAGTATGTAATCGTAATCATACAGCATTGTAAAGACATTACCAATCCATTGGAATAGGTTGCATATTATTTAAACAAATCCTCAATTTAAATACAGGATGCTGCTGCTGATAATAATAATAATAATAATAACAACAACAATAATAATAATAATAATAATAATAATAATAATAATTATGTTTTCTGCTGTCCTTAATTAGTTTGTTCTCAATAACTAATCAATAACTAATTAACCTCATTTAATAACATGGATATGTTTTTCATTTTTTTAAAAACAAGTGAAATAATTTGCTTAGCACTCCTAAATGATATTTAAAATATATGGCTTATTTATTGTACCTTAATAACCTTTACTGGATTCTTTAGTTAAGTGTCTATATTATTTAAAGGCTTAATAATTTATTAAGAGTAAAACTTTACTAACAAAATACAATTCATATCATTAGAATGCCTTATTGCACATTATAACATTTTTTAAAAAGTAATACAAACATATAGTAGATAAAATATTTCTTACAGACCTATATCTAACTAAGGATGGTTAACTATTTATAAATATGAGATTGAAACTTAAGGACCAACAAAACATATAATAAATTGTATATATAAGTTTAAAAGTTAGATATTCTAATACAACCTAGTTCTAATGTAATCGTATATTTAATCATACCCAATATCATAAATAATATTTTTTATAAAATTGTTACCTGTATATAATACTAATATCTGGAGAACATGAATATTTCTTTATGATTATAAACACATTGTGCTGAAAGCATGATCAGTGTAAATAAAGCCTATTTTTAAAATAATATGTCTACCTTTTCTTTATAAATGTCTGAATATTTATATGTTTAAAATTATACTAATAATAATAACTCTTATTACATAAGAAGAAATTATAATAAAGTTCACTAAAGTAATTCATCGACTTATATACTCTGACAGTTATAAATGAATAAAATTTATCCCATGGAAATATTTAAACTTGCACAATATTTTAATGTTTTTGGGATTTCACAAAAACCTTTTAATAAAAGCATCAAAAATTATATTAAGCACAATTAAATTCCTTTTGTAAATATAATCCTTATTGGAACTTATTATGAAGATTAATAAAATTTCATTAAACACAGTTGTTAATCCAATATGGGTTATATTAACATCTTAATCCATTTTAGGGCTTGCTGATAAAAACTGACTTTTATATTGTTTTAATATTTTGCATTTATAATCCATTACTTTAAGCACTGAAGGTGAATCGTAGTTTATTATACAAAAGAGAAGCAATTTAATCTGTTAGAAAAACATTATAACTTTATATTCAAATGATTGGCATTCATCACTTTTTTCATTAGAAGCATTTGCTTAATCCATTAGTTTATAGCCAGTTAATCCATATTGCTGTTTAGTTCAAGTCATTTTATATTTTATATGACTCAGCAATAGACTATAATCCATATACATATTGATTCCATTGATTTTTAATTAAAATTTAGCATTTCATCAAGCTACAAAGTTTATGACCATATATTTGAGTTGAAACTTATTACTTAAAGGTTTTCTTTCAATAATTCATGATGTGACAATTCGTAATATTGAGAAGATATTCACACTTTTTGAAGTGAAGACCAATATTCATTTCCACTATTTTAAGTGAAGATATAAGTGACTTGATTGAAGTTATTAGACATATTTTATAAAGAATTCAGCTATTTCACAACTACTTTAAAATAAAAAGACCAATGATTTAATTGAAGTATTCTATGAGTAAATTGATCAATAAATGAAATTTTCTTAAAATAATAATCAGTGACAGTTCCTTATTTATTTGATGTTACTAATCCTTTTCCTTAATCTAAGGAAAGTCAAGCAAAATGCCTAGGGTTAATTGATCTACTCAACCATAATGATGAAGACAAACAAAATGGCAATTTTACAGTTTTAATTCGCCTAAATTTTGAATGCATTAAAATTTTGTGAAAACTAACTGGGTTTTTTAAATAACAGTATTTATACCTTTCAATCAGTTGATGTTTGGATTAGCCATATTTCTCACTATCCTTTGGTGTTTCATTATTTCTGCAGTTCAAAATGAAGAGAAATAAAAATAATCATTTCAAACTTTTTAATCATTTCATTTTGTTGTGGTTTCAAATAATTTTACAATCATTTATCTAAAACAACCTATAAAAGCTAAAATTTCTCAGATATTTATTTTAGTTAATTTTAAATTGATCTTTTAATTATATTAGACTATCATATAAATATCCTTTTAAATTAATCAAACTAAATAAATTTTTGTAGCTTTACATTTACAAACATTGGTGGTCGAGTGGTCAGCACAGCCGCCTTACAAGCAGTTGTCCTGGGTTTGCGGGTTCGCTTCCCGGACGATGCTTTGACACATGAGGGAAAAAAATCAAAACACTTAAACTTTCACATATGCTTAGAAATAAAATATAAGAACTGGTGTTCTACCCCTTGTATAAATGTAATCTTAATGCAATTACTTTCTTTTAAAATATTCTGTGTTGGAATGTCAAATTTATTATTCTATTTTGTATATCTTTATAAAATATTTATTGTATGTGTGCGTGTATCTATATTTGTCTACACAATTAGATAATGTTTTTCTCTAAAAAAAATCTGCTTGAGAAAACATCTTTAAATCCTTTATAAAATAATATTTGCTCTTAAGCATTTATATGAGACTATTGGATTTAATTTTGATTATATAATAAGCTATCTAACTAATGGTAGTGGTTATTATATTTGCTTAATCATATTAGATAGTTACACTAGTAACTATAAGGTTACAATATATATTCTTTCACTACTGTTTTCGTGCACATACGCGAACATGTACTAAACAATTTGATATAATCTTATGATGGACACATTTATGAACATGAGTGAGCTAATGGACGGTGAAAAAAAAAACAAATTTACATTATTTAAATTCAGAAGTGTAGTTAACCTTATGATATGTTTTATTAAAAAACTTTAGATTTTACCATAATAGTCAATAATTTATGATATATATAAACTAAAGAGCGTTAATTTTGTTTCATATATTGTATATATGTAGAGAATTCGCGTTGTGACCATTACAGTTATATAGCAAAATGTCATTTAAATTTTTTTTAGACTTTTGATTTATATTTATAAACTAAATTAAACAACCATTTATTTATTAAATAATTACTTTTTTTTTAAAAAAAACTCATTTTTTACGCAACTGTTGAAAATTCAAGAACAATGTAATTTATGTTTTTGAAGCACTTAGACCAAAATCTCAACCGGCAAAGCAGTAGGCAATCTTTTATGACCCCAACCTTAAGATCCATAAAGAAGATCATTAGATTTAGCATCTGTCACCAGTAATGGGGAAATGAAAAAAAAAATCATTAATGTTAATCATTTAAATAGAGCTGCAACTCTGATGTAGGAGTTCTGCAGTTGTCTTCAGTCTTAAGACGGACAATTTATTTATAGATGGAAAAGGAAAAAGCAGAGGCATTGTTTTATAAAATTACATAAAAAGTAAATTTATGAAGTGCTTCGGTATAAAAACATCCCACAAATTCCTGAAAGTCATTATAAAAACTTGGCAACACATTTACTTTCAGACTAATCTGGAATAAAATATATTTAATTATATGTATATTTTTATCCAAATGTTTGGGATTTTAGTTAAATAGTGATTTAGGATAAAGTTTTACGCGCACACACATTCACATATATGCATATAAAGAAGCTAATATAGTACTGACCAAAGTTTTATAAAACCGATTGAATGATCCCAGAGAATAAAAGATGCTTCCATGTTAGCACAATTATTAGAACTATTTAAAGAAGATAGTAAAAAGAGAGATCAACAAAAAGAAAAAGATAATAAATAAAGAGAAGAAGATAATAACAAATAGAAGAAGATAATAAAAAGAGAAACCAACAAAGAAAAGGTAATAAAAAGAGAGATCAACAAAAAAGAGGGTAATAAACAAAGAGAAGAGGATAATGAAAAAGAATCAACTAAGAGAAGTCAAAACAATAAAAAGATGGCTACTGAAATAGCAGACAGAATCAAAAAAATTAAAGAAGTTCTGAATGAAGTGAGACAAAACAAAAAAGATGTGAGAATAAAACAAATACAAGAAATAAAGGATAATAAAATAAACCAAGTGCAGAAGGCAATAAAATCTGTGAATAATGAATGAAAGTCAAAGAAACTTGAAATCTATACAAAAGCAAATAAAGAACCTGAATAATCAAATTAAATTTCCTGAAGGTCAGAGATGATGATAAAATCAGAGAAAGATTAAAAAAGTTCAAGGGTGACCATAGGCAAGATGGTCAAACTAAAAAAAATTTTTTAAAAAAAATTTGAAAAAAAGAAAGCAAAGATAGATTGTCAATATATAAATCTAATGCCTGAATTTGTAAACCATTTTCCTAAAATGTGGACTTTTTCTAGAAATGCTGGTGAGTTATCTACTGAATTTGTCCACAATCTGAAAAGATATTTCTAGATTTGTAATCCAGTTCCATAAAATAAGGATTTTTTCTAGAAATGCTGCTGAGGCTCTACTAAATTTGTCACAGTCTGGAAAGATTTCAGCATCAATGCCATGACTGAAGAGGCAAAGCTAGCAATAACTTAATGCATCACAAGCATTGTGGGACTCATTATTCAACTGCTTTCATAATTTTATTGAGTTTAAACAAGTATTCATGAAGTGCTACTGGAGTGAGGATTACAAGAAAGAAAATAAACATAAAATATCCCAAGAGAAGGGTCCTTCTGTTGATCCCTACACTCATTTTTTAGAAAGCAAGTGACAAAATTGAGAGCACTCATTGCAGATCTTCTCTCAGAGTTACAATTGGTGACCCTAATAATGATCAGGTTCTGGTGGTCAGTGCCCACATAACTTGAATCTCAGAAATATGTCTGAAAAACAAAACAAATCAGTATGGAAGTGAATCACAGTTTACTTTTCACCCATGCAACAAGCATTATGTGTACAACATTTGGCAGGGGCTAAATAATTAGCCTGGTCTATAGTGGACCACATTCAATCACAAGATTGACAATTGATTTATTTATTATTGTTGATCATTCATGATGATGAATGATTATTATTATTTTTGTGTAGTGCTGGGAACTTGTAATTAGTTTTTTGCTGATCTCTCATGCTCATTATATTCAATATCATTACTTCTATATTTAATGTTATATTTTGTTTATTTGGAAATGATAATGGTTTCCCCTCTCCTCATAATTCAGCCCTAGTATGATGTACTATTACAAATGACTATCCAATTGTGGGATCATGTAATCCCAGATTCTCTCTATTAATCCCCTATTTTCTATACTGTTACAATATATATGTTAAAAGGGATTTGAACTCAACTTTCAAGATCCATACAAACTGTCCACTCTATTTTAGACAACTGGTGCACATGACCACAAACATGTGAAAAAAATAAATGAGTTCAATATATGTATTTTGTGTTGAACTAGCACTCATCAACTTATATGTACAATCAGTACTCATATTAAGATAGCAAATTGTCAAACTTTAATGGACAAGCTTCAAACTTCTTTACCCTCCAACTTTCCAGCCATCTGCATCATTGAAAATCTGAGGATGGAATGATATGGATGTCTGAAGAAGTGGAAGATGGAGAAGATTGAAGCATGCCAGGTGTGTAGAAGATGGTGATCTGAATCAATAGATGAGTGCTGGCTGAGCTTAAAATATATGTATCAAAAATCATTTATATTTTTCACATGTATGTAGTCATGTGTATTGGTTGTATAAGATAGAGCAGATAACTGTAGAGAGCTTAAAAATCTAAGTTCAAGTCCTTTCTAGTTACTTTTAGTAAACTATAGACAATATGTATTTAAATATTATACATATGTATATATAAAGATAGAATGTAATGCTAAAAAATATTTGATAGAATGACAAACTTTATGCAGTATAAACACTTGTTATCTAATCGCCATAAATTAAAGCAATCTTTACAGAAAGAAAATGCTCACTTCTTTCTACATGTGCAAAATATTATATAGTTAATTGATTTCAATAATAACAACCAGAAGAGTAAATATTAAATCAGTTGAAATATTCAAGGCATTTTTTTAATTGATTGATATTTTAAAATTGCAAAATATTATGAATCAAATATACAATGATAGAATATTACAGTGCTAAAGAATATATAGTGATTGGAATAATACATTTCATGCAGTGTCAATATAAATTTCATTTTTAGTTATTATTGCTCAGCTGAACATAAACACAATGATTGTGACTTCAATGTGATGTGGCTTTTATTATTAAAAAGCAATAATAACTAATGATTTATTTCTTGGAACTTTACAAAAAGTTTAAGTACCAGAAAATAATAGAGGTGGGCTGTGATCCATGGATTTGAGTCCAAAATAAGTCATTCTACCAGTACACAAATTCACACATGGCACTAGTAATAATGAAGATGTTGTATTCTGACACATGTTTTATTCACAGCATGAAGATATTAAACAAAAAAAAAAACTTGAAAATGTGTAGGTAATATTTATATGCATGATACAACAATAGATATATTGAATTCAATACAATAATTTAAGTAGAGATGCTTTTAAAATAGCCAATGTTCTAATTAACAGCTTCAAAATAAATCATTATATTTTTCAAACATAACATGTAGAATAAAATGTATACTAGCTAACTTTTTTCTGGATTAATCATTTCTCTTCACCCATTTTACTCTCAAGGTAATATAAATAAAAGCAATTAATTAGGTTGAATAATCAACAATTTACAGGTTATAGTGTATATAAACCCCCATTTTTGATCATGTGTGAATTTTCCTTTAATATAATAGAGTTGGTGCTAAAGCATAAATGTACTCCTATTTATATCATATTGTAAATGCTAAAGAATCCAGAGATATTACATAGATACACATATTTCTTGTCAAAGAAAATAATATGTATTTTGAAAAAAAAGCTGGAGTTGCTCAAATATATATTTATTGATTTCAAATCAAATCTACATAATTATATAAGTAAATTGGCTTGGGTTTTTTTTTTTTAATTTTTTAACTTTTAGCTTGATAATGGACTAGGTGTTAAAAGTAAATGCCTTGTGCAAAATATCTTGGTTACCGCTTTGAATCTCAGGTCCTTATTGAAAGGAAAAACTCATAAACCTGTCTGGTTTTAAACATACTATCACGTAATAAACATTAATTACTCAAAATTATCATAGATAGAGCTAGAGCAGTTAGGATCTTTTGTTTAGATCATATTGCACAAATTAAGGAATCAAGTAATATTGTGGTGACACAGATAATAATAATTATACACATTTTTTGACTAACATTGGATGACTAATTGAGTTTGTTATAGCCCAGCCATTAAAAAATACCCTAAAGCTATTTACAAACTCTGAGCTTCCAAATTCAAATCCCAGTTTATGGGCATAACAGATGATGAGCTAAGTATTACATTCCAATATACCTTCTATATATATACTCTAGAATACAAATAAGTTGCGTTTGTAAATGATAATCATTACAATAGTTTTGGGGGTGAAATTAAATTGAAGTACGATGCCCCCCTATTTAAACACAATTTGAAGTTCGAGCAAGTTTAAAAGATATCAAAATATTCTAAAAAGCAAAAACAAAACTCAAATCATCCAACATTTTAAAAATTATAAAGTTAAAATCAATAATTACAATATATAACTTAAGAATGATACTATAAAGAAGCAAATCTTAATTGTTAAAACATAAGACTTCAGCAAAAAAACAGCAATGAGATTTAAATTTTATAAGAAGAAGCAATGAAAGTTCTTTGAAAATCTCTGCAATATTTAAAAAAATCATAAGAAGAATCGATAATTACTTTAATCGTGACCTTTGAGATTACAAAATAAATAATAAAAGATATTAGAAAAATTTAATGGCATACACAGTTAATTTATTAATTAAAATTTGGTCTTATTTTTCCTATTCCATAGAAAATGATTAATTATAGCTGAATTAACTCTGTTTAAAATCATTAATCATTTCCTCATTTAATATGCAAATCTTATTTTAATGAAGACACACAGTTATTTAACTAATTTCTCATCGATGGAACAATTTATTACCAGTCATTATTAATAAAATTTAAGTCTATATTTTTAAGATTGTAAGTATGCTATAAAATATATAACTTATCAGATTAAGAAGAGAGATACAATATATATAACAAAAAGCCTAAATAGCTTTATTGCTTGGGAGGTCGAAGGCAGTTTGAAAGGTCAGAATCAATTCTGGGAACGCCTAATTCTTAGTCAGACACTCTACCAACTGCGCCAAAGATAAATAAAAAATTTGAGACTTCATCACTAATAAAGACTTTTTGTAGTCAGTATTGATATTCAACTGATCAACCCAGAATAAATAATGTAAGATTTTTAATAGTTAAATATCTTTTTTCTGACCAGTCATTGGATATTTAGATAAGTTGGTTATTAGTTATCTGCCTGTTAACAGACAGTAAGTTTGCTTAATTTTTTTTACCTATCTAGATAATTTAAAAATTTCAGCCAGGTTTAAAATCTAGGTCAGATATGATTACTATCATATCCTCCGGCCTTCGTCAATTGTGTGGGATAACAGCAATTAACTTTATAACTGTAATAACTTAATAAATATACTCTAATGAATTCAAAAAATTAAAGGCCAACCAATAGAATCTTAATTAGATTAATTTAATTAAATCCATTTAAGAAGTTCAATTGTTAAATTACCTTAAAGAAAATTTGATAATTATTAATGAATAATTTATTATTAAATTATATATTTTATAAATATGACAATTAGCAGCCATCTTTTACTTTCTTTGTGTTGTTATCAAGCTACTATTCAATTTGGAAAAACATGTTAATGTTTTCACTCTAAATCAACTATCCATATATTATCTATGTGCACTGCTTCCAGATACGAAAACTTCTCACAGATGTAAGCCATAAGCCAGAAACTAATATCAATCAATAGTATTCTTTCCAATAGACAGGTCCAGAGAGCAGTCACAACATCAATTCATCTATTCTTTAATTCCATTCTTTTCCTTGCCCATTTGTTCAATTCCACATAAGCCTTCCCATCTCTTATATCATCCAATAATGTCAATCTCTTCCATCCTTTTTTTGTTTCCACTCACCATTCTCTTCAAAAGATCTTTCATTAAACTATAATCTCTTCTCAATATATGACCAATCCAGTTTCTCTTTCTCTCTCTGATATTCTCAATCAATCTTCTTTCCTCATTTACTCTTTTCAAAACTTCTTTGTTATTTTACTCATGCAACTGATTTTTTTTCATTTTTCTCCATGTCCACATCTCAAAAGCTTCCAATTGTTTCTTAATTCTATTACTCAATGTCCATGTCTCACAATCATACATTAATACCCCCACATATAACATTTAATTAAATTTTCCCTTAATTCTCTTTACAATGGTTCATAAAATATCTTCTTTCTCTTCACAAATGTCTCCTTTGCTTAATGCTATTCTTCTTTTAACTTCATCTGTATTTCTTTCATCCTCACTCAACCAACTATTCAAATATCTAAATCTCTTCACCTATTGAATCATGTCATCACGGATTCCAATTTGCAGTCTTTTTGCAACTCTCTCTATCCATAAACACTTAGTCTTTTCAATATTAATCTTTATTCCATATGCCATACATCCTTCCAATTTATTCAACATATTCTGAAGATCCTTTTCCTCCTCAGCAATAAGAACCATATCACCTGCAAATCTTGTACACTTATCCCCCTCCAAAATTTGCTCATCCACAGTCCAAATAATTATTTAGCATATTTTTTAAATAAATATTAAACAGAACAGGTGACATACTACACCCTTGCCTAACTCCACTTTCTATATTCACTTCATCAGTTACATTACTCCCAAATCTAATATAAAAGTATTGAATAAAATGGTATTGGATGAGAATTGTAGCATAACTATGGGGAGAGCTAAAGAATATCTGATAGTGAAACCTTCTGGACACTTTTTAATTTATTTTGATTTTTTTCATTAAACCAAAGCGCACTCCATTCACAATTTATTCAATTTCATATCTGCCTACTTATTTTTATATTGAATCTAAATATTTTTAAGTACCTTAACAAATACAAATGGTATCACTTTTAAACATTAAAGCTGGCATGATTATTATTTTCCAAATTCCGGATTTTTAAATCAATCTCTATATTTGCATTTTTTCTTAGCTTTAATCCTCAATTATCTGTCTAATTCCTATTTATTCAGTTAACAAGTACCTAAATATTTATATTACTCAATTTTGTAATATCTTCCATTTTTATTCTTCAATTTTATCCTTCCCATTAAATACGAAAATCTTGTACTGTTTTTTTCATTAATTTTCATACTTCTTCCTACCTCCCACTCTTCTCTAATATTAGCAACTTTATATTATCTGAAACATTTCCACAGAAATGCCAGAAGGAGGAAAAAAGGAAATAGCACATATTACACTATCTTGATTTCAATTAGATCTCAACTTTCTATTCTCTTAAAAACAATACTTAAGTTGATAATGAAAATATCTTTTTAAATTTAATATCATTTAACTTCCAATATATATCCATAAGTTAATAACTTATAAAAAATAATCCTTATAAAGATTTTCAATTTTTTTTACAACCCTAAATCTATTTTTTTTTTGAGGCTTCACAAAATATTTCTATCAACTTTATATATCATCATCATCATCATTATCAACCATTATCAATCCACCGCAGGATGAAGGTCTCTCCAAGTTTAATCCATCTTCTCCGATCTTTAGCTTCTCTTCTCCACATCGCCCCTGCACACTTTCTTATTTCATCCATCCATCTCACATGTGGTCTCTTTCTGGGTCTTTTACAATCTCTTGGAATCCAGTTTAAAATTTCAATTGTCCATCTATTATCATCTCTTCTAACAATATGTCCAGCCCAACTCCATTTCAATCTTTTAATTTTTTCAATGAGGTCAGTAACACCTGTTTGTTCTCTTACTCATACATTGCATTTACGATCTCTTCTTGTTACTCCCAACATACACCTCTACATACTTCTTTGAGTGGTCTGAAGTCTCTGAATTTCTCTTCTATTAAGTGTCCAAGTCTCAGATCCATAAGTAAGAACTAGTAAAATACATTTGTTAAAAACCTTCCTTTTCAAACACATAGGCATATTTCCTTTTAATATCAAGTTATTTCTACCAAAAGCACTCCAACCAAGTTTAATACTATGATTAATTTCCTCCATTATGTTTCCATCTGTATTAATAATCTGACCAAGGTATTTGTAACTGTTAACTTCTTCTAGTTCATCATAATCAATCTTTATTTTCATATTTTGAGCAAATCGATTAAACATTACTTTAGTCTTTTTAACATTTATCTTTAGTCCTACTTTCATCTGATAATTCCTGCAGATCTGAAGCATTATTTGCAAAAACAACTACATCATCTGCGAAATCTAAATGACTTAAATAATCACCATTTACTTTCACTTCTTTAGTTTTCCATTTTAATCCATAAAATACTTCATGCAGCACTGCTGTAAAAAGTTTTGGAGATATGGAGTCACCTTGTCTTACACCTTTCTCAATGTTGATTTTTCCAGTGTCATTATATAATCTAATTGTTGCTGTTGCATTTTTATAAATATTCTTTAAAATATGACAATATCCTGGATCTATACCTTGATGATCTAATGCTTTAATCACTGAAAAAATGTTTATAGAATCAAATGCCTTTTCATAATCTACAAATCCTAAGCATAATGGCAACTCATATTCATTTGTCCTTTCTATCTACAGTACTAAAACCACTTTTAAATCCAGCTTGTT
This sequence comes from Epiperipatus broadwayi, assembly GCA_028023455.1. NCBI lineage: Eukaryota > Metazoa > Onychophora > Udeonychophora > Euonychophora > Peripatidae > Epiperipatus > Epiperipatus broadwayi. Next base: position 21,817,554 of record JAQFVV010012395.1, on the reverse strand, counting down.
CTCTTGGTTTGTGGAAATCCAATGTTCTCTGTAGACGAGTAGTAATTATTTTGGTAAAAATTTTATATAAAACTGATAAAAGGCTGATAGGTCTATAATTTCTAATATCTTCTTTATCACCTTTTTTAAATATTAATATTATTACTGCATTCTTCCAATCATCTGGTACATCTTTATCATTTAGACATTTGGTATATAACTTTGCTAAAACTTTTTCCATTTCTTCACCTGCCTCCTTCAATATATCAATCACAATTCCATCATTACCTGGAGCCTTTCCTTTCTTCATACATTTAATTGCATGTCTTACTTCTTCATTTAAAATTATGGGCAATTTGGAAGATGTAATAGATAAAGGAGGTACTTGTTATTTATTACTATATAATTCTTGATAAAAATCTTCTACCAATTTCATGATGTCATCTCTCCTTTTAGTAATAATTCCATCTTTTTTTCTTATTGCAGATATAAATTTCCTACCAAAAATGTTGTTTTACATTCTTAAGACTTTTATTATCTTCTACAGCTTTCCTTCCTAGTTCACAGTTATACTTTCTTATATCATTTTCAATTCTTTTCCACACCATTTTACAAAATTTGAGATATTCAATTCTTTTTAATGCATCATTTTTGTATATCTTCATATTCCTTATGATAAATAATTGTTTATTGTTATAAGACTTTTCAATCAATTGAAATAAAAATAAAATATTTCATATTAATTTGTTATACATATTAATTATAATAAGTAATAAAAATATATACAACAGTAAATAATTATATATAAAAATTCTTTTTGGCACATGCTTTTAATAACCTTTTCGGATGTTAATAATCTGTTTTAAAATTAATAAATTATTGCATATATAACACCATCTAGGGTACTATAATGGAACCAAAATAAAACATCAGTAAAATAAAGTAAAACCTTCATATAGAGATACAATATAACTTCAAAGAATTGTCTACATAACATATAGATTATACCTTTTTTGATAATATTTCATATTATATATGTATATAAAGAAAAGAAAAAAGATTTTAGATTACTATTGACTATAGACTAATAAATACAACTTTCATAGTTCATAAAATATTTTATATAATTTGTAAAGTTACTGAGCAAAATCCATTTTTAATCTCAACCAAGAGGTCATTCTTTTCTATCCAAATTCAAATGCTAACTGTTAATATATAATGTATTGTGAAAGTTATTGCTACTGGTTTATAGCAAGTTAATAATCTAAAATCTTTTTATATATATAATAAACTAATTCTCTTTCCTCCTATTTCTCAGGAATCTTATTTATCAACTATAATTTTATTAAAATATTTCTTTCAACTAAACTTCAAATATGTTGCCCTACCTACTACTATAACAGATGTCATGCTTTTTAATCCACCCACTTTTATTTCTTCAATCTACTTATAGATTTATTTAGTTTTGCATCTCTCTCTCTCTCTCTCTCTCTCTCTCTCTGCTATCATCTCATTAATTAAGTTCTTAAATAAATCATATTCGCATATTGACTATTCTTCACCCAAACTTTTTATTATAAATTTGTTAAATAGGTTTTCAAATTCTTTTCTATACTTATATTATCATTTTTCTGTATTTAATAAGAAATTGCTCATTTATTTATCTTTCTGTGATTAGAATTTTTATACCAAATCTTGACTTCAGGATAGAGTTGTCTAAAATTGATTAAAAAAATAAGAATACTATAATATATAAAAATTGAATTGGTTTCAAATTTATATAACTATAAAAAAACAAATTGGCTAAGATCAAAAACATTTACATGTTTTAGCAGAGAGGTAAATGAAAGATAATAGAAGGAAGATCCTGAAGGTCTAGGTGCATTGTTCCAAAACCTAAAGGTCCTCACTGATGAAAGCTATAAACTTAAAACTAGTATGGGGATAATGGATATGGCAACATAAGATAGGAATGTATTAAGTGCTATTATCTGGAATCTATTACTTATGAAAGCTTACAATAAATAATACAGATGCGATGGAAAAAAATGTATTTATCTTCTTCCCATATCTCCAAAATTTTTCACAACCCTCTTTCTCAGCATTTTTAATTTCCTCTATTAACTACATCCCATGTTCATCTTTTTTTTGCTAGCTATTCCATCTAAATTCACTTCTTTTTCTCCCAATTGCTTCTTAAGAATCTCTTTATAATTTTCACATTTTACACTTTTTCTCTTACTAATCTTCTTTATTTAACTCAACACTTGCAATCATCTTCATTGCATCCATTTATTCTTCATAATTTTTTACATCACTATTCTTTGTAGTTGCTTTGAAGATATTACTAAACATAACCTCACTACATTTCCTCCATTCATTCTTTGTCAATCTTCCTATCAATTTTATTATGTTATCTTTCAGATACCTCTAATTCTATCCGCAGAACAAATAAGTTCAAACACATTACTAATTTATAAACTATATTCTGAAAGAATCATTCAAATGATGTTATAAATTGTATAACAAACTGAAAATCAAACAAAGATCATTTTTATCTGACAAACTAGATTGGCATTGATATAATAAAAAGATGCCATCCTTACAAATTCATTTAATTGATTCTTTGAGAGTCTATCTTGTGAATCATCTTAGTTATGTATTTGGACTTGTTTATTCCATAAATAAGTTTAAGTTCCTTGCAATATTTATATAATGAGCCATAAAATTATATATGCAATCATTAATATCATTAGAATTATCTCTAATTCTAACAATGCAAATTTATGGTCACTACTATATCCTTTTTCTTCCTCATCAAACATTTAATTTTTTATTTATTTTTCTAATTCCCTTTTTCACCAATATATTGCAGATTCTTTCTTGTCCATTTACATTCACTGTTATGTTCTTTATTTAAATTTCCCAATTTTAAATTTATCTTTCTCATACATTCTCTTTGATAATTTTACAAACACATTTTCCTTTTCATTTCCATGATCATTCTTATCAACCATCATCAATATTTTCTGTCTAACTTTACTTATATCTCTGTAGAAATTTTCCCAAATATTTTATTCCAAACTTTCACCTTCATCCTTTTTCTCATAGCTAAATACATAATTCAGACATTCATATCCTTTTATCCAATTTCAATTTAAAGCACATATGTTTTTTGCAATTACTTTTTTAATATTTTATAACAATGAATATAACTTATTTCTTTTTATTCTAAACACATCTATTCAGCTTCTTTTATTTACATTCTCAAGATGTGCTTCTTTATCTCTCAAATGTATCTTCACTACTGCTAATAAAACTCAAGTTCTATATTAACTTTGTCATTCTTTTTTACTGTTTTTTTCTTAAAACTATTTTCAAGCATTCTTTGCAAAAAAAAAAAAAAAATTCCTTACACCCTACATCACTCAATTTACATTCACATTAACTTTTCTTCTATTCCACATTCTTATTTTATTTCTATTGCTAAAAGTAAGTTTAGTCTTCCTCTTCACATTTATCTCTAACATTGTATTTTATTCTTATTTATCTAGCTATCTTTCCATCCAACTATCCATTCATCTATACATGCATTAATCCATCCAACCACACATCAATCTATCTATCTATCTATCTATCTATCTACCTACCTACCTACCTACCTACCTACCTACCTACCTACCTACCTACCTACCTACCTACCTACCTACCTACCTACCTACCTACCTACCTACCTACCTACCTACCTACCTACCTACCTACCTACCTACCTACCTACCTACCTACCTACCTACCTACCTACCTACCTACCTACCTACCTATCTATCTATCTATCTATCTATCTATCTATCTATCTATCTATCTATCTATCTATCTATCTATCTATCTATCTATCTATCTATCTATCTATCTATCTATCTATCTATCTATCTATCTATCTATTCTTGTTTGATGGGTGGTTGTGATAGGATTGAGCTATGGTGAAAGATGCACTAGGATAAGAATATAATTTGACAATATATATATATATATCCTATTTCTCTTTTTTAGTTTAATATAAATAACCTCACTATTCCCACTGTCATATTTTATTTAGTCTTACATTATCTCTATAAATCTCAATTAAAATTATTCCATTGACAAAACTTTATAATAATTCCATGATTCCTAAATGCTTATTCTTTTCTGCATAATCATATCTCAGAAAGCATTTTTTTCTTTTCCCTATCATTATTTACAATATCATTTGTCTCCATCAACATTGCGTTATTATTTTTACTTGTTTTTTTTTTTTTAACACTTAACAATCTAAAATTCTAGTTCCTTGCAGACACTCTTCCAAATTCTTCTTCTTATCTTTTCTAGTATTATATTTTCATATCAGCAAATCACCTAATAATAAATTCCACCCACATTATACATATATTGGTTTTCGTCAATGTCTTTTTCATTTCAACTACATAAGTATAGAAATATATGTTTACATATATATTTTCAACAATGTATTTATCTGTTTTAAACACATGAAATTATATATATTATGTAAAAAAACATATTGAAAACATATTAAGTTGTGATTTTGTAATGAGTGATCATATTGTGATCACAAGTGGATTATTCAATGTCATTTATCGCTTGTTTGTGTCAGCGGTAGTTTTTGGGTGGTCTTTATAATTCAAAATGGCAGTGAACGCATACTAAATCAGTATCTTTTCAATAATGTATTTATATGTTTTCAACACATGCAATTATATAATGTATATATTATGTTAGAAAACATATTATGATTCATTATTATCTGCAAATTTCAGTATTTGTTGCTTAGCTTGGAACCAGATGCCATCTTCAAAATTGTGTAAGTCAAGAAATATTTAATTAAAATATGTATGCATATTTTGACTGTTTTTTTAGTGAGCTGTTCATAAAAATAATTATCAAAACATCCCTGGCTATAATTTGATAAATGATTCTCATACTATCTAGGAGATTAAACAAATTTGTATGAATATGAGAGCCGTCTCTATGCATTCTGTTCATAAGCTTTCATACATGTGGACAATATTCTTAGATTATTTTTAAACATGTTTAATTCTTGCAGTTTTGAATAGTTTTGTATTTAAGCTTTCATGGATGTGGACAATTGTGTAGACAATATTTTTTGATGTATCAAAAAATATTAACTCTTGAAGGTTTGTTTTCATATATTGTATGACATATAATTGTTACAAAGCAAAAAAAAATAAATGTTAAGCTAATAAAAAAAAATTTCTTGTTACTTTTATCAGTTGTTATACATTTATAGAATATTTTCAAAAATGCAGTATGATTAATTGTTTAATTCTTATAGATAAACCCATCTCTTTCAATTATTTGATCAATACAAATAATTATGTTTATTTGATTAATTTTCATTTTTACTCAGAATAAAATTTGAAAGTGTTCTGTAATAAATAATCCTTAACAACCAATCAGTGGTGATACATTTCTGATAGCTGCTCTTTATTAGTTTGACTTAATAATAATTATTAATATCCTATCAGAAACATAATTTCTAGTAGCTGCTCTTTACTAGTATGACATAATAAATAATCATTAATAACCAACCAAAAGTGATAAATATCTGATAGCAACTTTTTGTTAATAAATAATAATAACTAATTGGAAGTTATAATTTCCAATAGCTTTTCTTTATTAACTTAACATAATAAATAATTATTAATAATTAATCAAAGTGATAATTTCCAATAGCTGTTTTTTTTACTAGTTTTACATAATACATAATTATTAATAACCAATTTAAAGTAATATGTTTTAATGATGCTTTTTAGTTTGACATAATAAATCATTTGGAAATAACCAATCACAAATGATAACTTTTGGTAGGTGCTCTTTACTACAAATTTCATTTTTTTTAGCCACTTAATCTATTTCAGAAGATGTTTTGCAAAATATAAAGCAGTACATTAGCTATTAACCCTCTTCTGATATATCAAAAAGATTTATTAAAGTTCATTATCTAAACTAATATTTGAACAATAATAATTTTAACTTTCATTAATCTTTAAAAAAGACATAAAAAGTCTTAGATAGTTGGCTCAATGTGAAAAAACATTCAGGGCATAAATGCTAAAAGGGATTTAATTATCCTTGCTCCAACACACTGTATCAAAATGTGTGTAGCTGGAAATTAGCTTCACATTTGGTATTCCTTATGTCACTATTGATGCTGAACTTAATGCAGGATCTATTATGCTATTTTGAATTTCTTGCATCTTGAAAATATATCAATCCAATCATTACATGGGTGTATATTTTTAAATCTGTGGAATGTTTAATATCAATAGTGCAATATTTACATAATATTTCTTAAAAACAAATTTAATTCCAGACTTAATTAGTTGTGAGATGATGAACAGAAGTAATGTATTTATCTTTCATGATGTAAAAAATATAAAATTAAATATAAAACTGAAGATGATGAAATGAAGACATATTTAAACAATTTATATAAATTAGCTTGCAAATATTAATTGATTTATGTCAATATATTGGATTCCAAAAGATTGCAATAAAATATCTAGAAAGAAACCACATGTGAGATGGATGAATAAAATAAGAAAGTATGCTGGAATATTGTAAAGAGGAAAAGTAGAAATTGAAGAAACTGGATTAAATTTGGAGAGACTTTCATCCTGCAGTGAGCTTAGTGTATAAAAGAATATCATAAAATGATTCATTATCTATAATATAAATAATTGAATGGTAATTACTCAGAACTTTATATGAAGCTTGAGTAAAGAATTTGGAAGCCTAGGGTTGCTTGAGCACACAGAGCATATGTTCTCTAGAAATATCTCAATTGAAATTTATGAAAATAACAATTTCTGTTTCTTTTCTGCAAAAAGTTGTTTGAGATGCCTTTAAATAGATTTAACACATAAAATGCAGTAGATAGCACTGAATGTCTGACTACTCATAGTGAAAAGATCAAAAAATTTCTCAGCTAATTGGGTTAATTACATGAAAGTTTACATAGAAGTAGAAAACACTGAATTTTAATCACATGATGCTTTGATAAAAAAAATTGTGAATTTTGACCTATTGACATGAGTGTTATTTCATTTGTTATAATCAACCCATGTTTTACATTAACTTGGTAAATCAATCCTATTTTAAATTAACTTAATAAATCAAAAATATAATCATGATATGATGAACATTCACTAATTGTGAGAGAAACATCAGGATATCTGAAGGTCATTAATCTATGATTGACTTTTAACAGAAATCTATAGTCTAAATCTCAATATTCTTTGCTAGTAATTTCTTTGAAGTTATAACAAAATGTTCTTTAGCAGATTTGTAAATTAATATAAGCACTTTGTGTAGAATGTTGGGTAATATAGGATTCTGTTGTTACTAGATATACTATAAAATATACTTGTGTTTAAAATATTAGATGCACTCTTGTATTACATGTAATTGTATTTACTTTATGACACTAGATGGTAGCGTAAATACATACATATTAAGTGAAATCCTATTTATATAGTACATGTGCTCATGAAGAACTTGGACTTAATAATTTGACCTTTATACATCTCTCATCCTGAAGTGATGTGTAATTGTTTTTTATATTTAAAAACAATGTTTTGATTCAAAGTTAAAATACTAGCAATGTGCAATTGAAGATTTTTTTAGACTTCTTTTTGTATTGATTGATGATATTTTCTCATTGTAAGGGGTGTGTGTGTGTTAAAATCCACAAATCTGCCAATAGATTATTTAACATGCAAGTACGCGGGAATACACACATATCTGAAAATATAAATTTAATTTATTCTTAATTTTATTCTTTTTACATCGGACTCTAATTGACATGATGAAATGCTATTACATGTTGAGTAGTTTGTGAAAGATCACTGTTGTGGGACTCCCAGATTCAATTAGCATTAGCTAAAAGCGGTTCCTTTGATAAGAACCAAGAGAAGTAAAAACAAAAATACTCTACATCTCCCTAGTGTCTGATTGGATTGCTGAATAAAGGGGGATGTCTAGTTTTAATAAAAAAATGAAAATTGTTTGATGACAATATACAAGCAAATTTAATTTATGTATACAAATAAATATTGATTGTTTATTTAAAAAATATACTGATGTATGTGTGATATATCTACATTTATTTTAGTTTGTTTTTTAAACAAAACTGCTTCTAGATAATAAATAATAATCCATTGTTTTACATTATTAAAGCATTTCCCCCTACCTACCCTTTGTACAAACAAAACTGTAAAAGGTTTCTTTATCTAGTGGCATGTTAGGATTTAGGTAGTACTTATATTGACCACTAAATAGCAGACCAAACTTCACTGAATAGCCAAAATAGTATTTAACTGGGTCATGAGTAAAGGACAGCCAACAAGGTGGATGAGAAAGTATCACAGTATGAAGAAGATTTGGATAAAGACTTTATGTCAGTATACTTGTACAAAAGGTAGGATGATTGGGTTAGGAGGATTGTTACATGTTATAGTGGCAAAAAATGGGATAGAAGAATAGATGCATTAATAAAAAATAAGAGTGCTGTAGAGATGGAGAAGTAGTATGGAGAGTAAAAAGAGCATAAATATATTTACTTAAACAAAATATTGGGTGGGAGATACTTTACGATAATAGCAATGAAATTAGTTACAGTTTAAGACTTGGAACAGAATTGTTAGCAACAAGGGAATATGCATATAAATGAAGAAATGTGGGTGATTTAGTCTGCAAGTTATGTAAAGAAGGCATGGAAAATATTAGGCATCTGCTAATTGAATGTAAATTCTTACAAGCAGAAAGGTACAAATAATGAAGATGTGAGAGAATAAATATAAACAAAGTGATTATCCAGAAGGTGGGTTCTTAGTTTTTATGTTGGGTTTGGGAAAAGATAAGTAGGGTCTAGATATAAAGGGTATGAAGTGGACAAAGTTGATGTTGTGGAAATAGAATGGAGTAAAATAGAGAAAAATATGGGAAAAATTTAAAGTGGGCAATGGAAAGAGGGGGTAAGGTGGCGGCTAACGGGTTTCTCTGGGCATAGTGGCTGAGAGGTTTCTGACTTTGATAAAAGAGTAACCATATCATATCACTCAAAAAACCATTTGCAATTATATACTGAATTTCACCTCAAATGGGAAAAGCTGCACTATAAATTGAAACCCATTTTATATACAAAAATGAATATGATAAAAAAACTACCTTAACACAAATCATGTACAATTATGTAATTTATGAATATTGTGCATTTTAGAAATATTTTTTTTTTATATATTTGTGCAAGAAACAGAATTTTCAATATTAAACATCACATAACACCAACCAAACTTCATATTACTATTCAGCAACAAATTCTATTTTTCTCACTACATTTATTCCATAATATCATGTTCAACTGGTTTTATTGGTTAACTATAGTTATTAAATAAACTAAGGATACCATAATATAAAGATTAACAAATATAGTTTCAGATATTTATAACTATACAAGCATGTTGGGCTAGATAATAAACATTGTTTTTAAATTTGGGCTAATAGTTTGATAGTAAAACAAAGAAGTAAAAGATATATTACATCCAAAAGAACCAGTACTGTGCTCAAAGATCCAAAGTTTCCCAATGATCAAAACCAAAAGCTAGGAACTAGTCTGTCTGGGTTATTGGTATAAAACATAATGGATTTGGACTTATTAAGTAATGCAGTCTGACAGCTATTGATTATTAGAATTTGTATTAGGTGACATAAAAATTATGAGAAACTTTTCTTTTGAGAGTAATAAGCAAAAAGACAAATAAGTATCTATTGGAAGCAAAAATGGTTACTTATTAGATGTATTCCCAGAAAATTCAGATTGTATGGCTAAATAGGTAGGACTGAGATTTTTAAAAATGAATAATAGTAATTGTTTAATATGATTAATATTTAAAATCAACTTAAAATTACAGACTTACTGAAATATATACATTTATTGAATGTTTTGTTTTTTAATTTCATTTATAAATGTGGGTCAACTCATTTATTGATGTAAATGATTAAAGTTCATTGTTGAAATTTTGTTTGGATAATACAAATTTTTATGGGTACTTACATATTAGACCAACTGTGAAATATCACATAGATATCAGTCTGGAGATAATTTTCTAATCTTGTAATCTCATAAAATAATGACTCCACAGGATTTTCTGACAAACTTAATCCATCAATTTTGATAAAAGACAATAAGAAACTTTATTTAGTACAAAATAGTGACCTATAAACTGTATTTACAAACATGTATTTACATTTTGAAAGGAATCAAGTTCTTTACAAAAATGATGAGAACTAACCTTATTTTGTACAATGTGGTGAACTTAATTAGTGGAGATTTGAACCTAGACTTTGAAGCTCCCTTTAGACATCCACTCTACCTTATACAACTCATACACATGACCACATACTTATGAAAAATATAAATGATCTTAAGTATACATATTTTGGGCTGAACCAGCACTCATCAGTGGTGAACTATAATTTTATTTACTGGAAATAAACCAACACATATATACATTTTTTGTGACAAATGATGTTGCAATAATTAACAATATACATTTTATTTTAACAAAAAAAAGAAAAGCAAAAGATTACTTCTTACAATCATTGAGGTGGACTGAAGTTTTTTATGTTCTGCAAAAGGCAAACCAAGGCATAGCTATGATTTACAAGAAAATGTACACAAAAATTTTCATATTTGGCAGCTCACAGATCATCACTTTTGTAGGACTTTTCCATTTTTCTTGGGATAACATGTTACAAGCACAAACTTCTCGCAGATAGTTATTCCAGTCTATGACCAACCTTTGAAAGTAATGGACTGCATCATCCTTGGCAGCAGGCAGTTTTCAAATTTTTATCATTTCATTGAATAAAAAAAGTCATTCAAAAAATTTACTTGGCAGGAATAGTAAATCATGTTTACACCTACTTTTTCCAAATGATTGATTAGTCATCCCAGCATTTTTCATCACATCACAGCATACTTTAAAGCATAAAATTAGCAACATAACGATTATTTTGAGTATCAATATTATCTAATATTCACATAAAAAGTAACTATTTTCTTTTTTGTATTTAATTTGATCTTTATTAAGATATTTGTTTAAGCCATCGACTTCCACCGCAGCAGATCTAATTAATACATAAGTACGTATTCATATAGAAAGTAGGTTGAAACAAGGAGGGTTCCTCTCTTTTCTTCTAAAGCATAAGCTTGTGGTTAAGACCTGTAGAGGTCCCTACCTTCGCATTTTTATGCGCATATTCTTAAGGTTTACAGCCTTAGTAAATATTACTTTTTATGTAATACATATTTCAATTACTGATATTCTACCTATAAACAACATGTACAATGCTCAGAAAATCTAAAGAAAACAATAACCAGCAATTGTTGAATTTTATTTATACAGTAATAAATATGTCTCTAAGGAACCGGCAAATCAAGCAGATAAAAAGTTATTTGAAGGAATAGATTAGGGATGATGATCACACACTAATATCAAATTGACACGTAATATACATTTTGTGTAATATGTTTTGGTGTAGTGGTAAAATGACAAACTAAAAGTTAAAGGATCTTAGATCAAGATTTAATCTTATTTTTAGTGCTTAAATGTCATATGACCTTCTAAGCAACTAACCATCCAATTTAATTATATCGTTAAATAATTCTTTTAATTCTGTTTTTTACAAATGTCTTAATTTTCAGCACATTTACAGTCTATTAGTTTTTTTGACGAATATTCTTTTGAGGTTTTTTTTTACTCTCTTTGCACTCAATATTAATTTTTTTTTGCTCTTTAATGTTTGAAACTGGAAAGATTTGGAAAGTGAAAATAAATTCTAAACCGTTCAGTTCTCTCTCCGGAGCTTGACAATCACCTGTGCCTTCAGAGTAAGTGCACCTGAGGGCAGAAACTCAATATAATGAACCGTTCAAACAAAACCATTTTTCTTAGACTTTTGAAATATGTGCAAACTTTAATAGCAAAAGTGAAAAAAAAAAAAAATCGCACAAGTTACATACAAAAAGTTTTATCCACTGAAAACTAAATATCAAATTAAATTTTTAAAAACTGAAATGATTTCTATTTTGACATCCATTTTAGTCAAAAATTTAAAAAGTAAAATTGGAAATGTAATGAAAAATTAACAAAAAGTCTTAAAACATTTAAAAAAAAAAATTTAGTGAATTAAAATTAAATCATTCAATCAAAATTTAAAAAAAAACTATCCCTTTTTTAAATCAATTTAAATTTTGTATGTGTGTGTGCGTATAAGTACATTTGAGCATACTGGTGACTGCTTATCTCAACCCACGGCAAGTATACTTCAATCCCACAGTAATAAAATCCTATCTGGAGATTTATTGCTTGGAAAATGATAAGAAGTTCAAGTCCCGGAATGCCGAGGCAAACCCGCGATCCTTGGACCTCGAAATTCAGAGACCACCACAATACCACTGCACTAAACCATGAAAGACAGTATTAAATATCAGTAACGAAACAATGTGAAAAACTATTTCAAGGCTAATTAATCTTTCATAAGTTACTTGTAAAATTGAATTCTAATAAAATAACCCAATCCTAATGTACAGATAAAGGTCAATAATTGGATCACTGTCTTCCGATTACACTTTCATGAATGTGAGCTTTTGGCAAGTCTAAAAAATGTTAATGAACAATAAGGAAGAATATTCTAAAGCAAGGGCATATAGTATACTCTTCTATGATATTAGGAACTCACTTTCACTTTTTTTGATACTTTCCTGTGCTCCATTTCAAAAGGATGATCAAAATGTCATGTGTAGAATCATAATATGGGAAATTCTTTACACAATTATAAATCACTATGTAGCAAACATTTGTTATAATAAACACAACAAAAATACTTTTTAATAATTACCTTATTGATAAATTTGTCCTATCAAAAATAAAGAACAGAGTACTTCTCATGATTAATATTTTTTGTAAACAATCACCATCTTAAGTATCTTAAAACCTAATCAAAACATGTGCAGACACATCATGATATGTATTAACATATCATAATATGTATTCAAATATTCAAATAGTTTATTGTTTGGGAGTTTTAAGAAGTTTGAAGACTAGTTATAATGAAGCAGAGTCTTGATTGTTGGACTTTGAACTTCAGCAACTGTGGCATTATCACTGTATCAATCCAGGCATGCCATGAAATATATTAAAAATCTGTTACTTCCATAACAGATCTCATTTTTAATATATTAACTCATTCCACTTCAAGATGCCAAATGTAAAAAAATAATGACAATATATACAATGGATACTAAATATTTCCATATGGTATGTTTTAAAGCAATATCTTATATGCTAGTCTAGAAATGTCTCAAAGTATAGTTCATATGCATGTAGCTTTTGATGAAGGAAATAGCATGTAGTCTGTTGAAAGCAATATAGACTAGTAGAATTACCTACATTCAAATCCTTTTAAAAAAGTCATTGGTTTGCTATATTTTTCTAATGCATATTTTAAAGTCAGTGTATACTTGATTCATATAATTGTTTTGATTTCTTGCTCTTTAAGTTTATTCATGCAGTTATGGAAAATTGTAGAGCAAAGTAATGTTTTATTGTACATGCCTAATTTTTTTTAGAATTGAGACAAAGTAAATGTAGAGAGTTTAAATTACCTACAGTTGGTAAAAGATCTTTCAAACATTATTCTTCAAATGTCAAATATGAAGAAGTCAATATTCAGCAGAGATGCCAATTGTAGTAATGAGAATATTTATTATTTATTTTCCTTATCTTTCAGTTTTAATGAATATATACATTCCCATTTACTAATCTAAAAAAATGGTACTTATTAAATAGCACTGTACATTGCTTGGTAGTGCTGTTTCTGTGCAAAGATGTTTTAATATAATGTTTCCAGGATGGGCCAAAACAAAACACTTTTCTTTTTATTTAAAAATGTACATTATTCTTCTAATAGTAAATAAATGTTTAAATAAAAATTAAAAAAAAAAACACTTGATTAACAAACTAATCAGCCCAAATTAAATAAAGTTTCATTCAATTATATTGCAGCACATAGCACTGGAATGTGCAGGGGGTGGGCGGTGGGCTGATGGTTTTGATGATCTGAAGGATCATCCAAAAGATGCTTTACTCTGATCAAACCAAGCTTATGATTTCCAAAACAACATGCAACCTCAGACAAGTTTACATTATTCTTAGCATTTTACATTAAACATCAAAAACAAAACACTTTTCTTTTAAAAAGGTATGTAATTCTTCTCATAGTAAATTAAACATTTAAACAAAATTAAAAAAAAAAAAACCACTTGATTAACAAACTAATCAGCCCACATTAAATTAAATTCCATTAAATGAAATTTCAGCATGTAGTGCTGGAATGTGCAGGGGGATGGGGACGATGGTTTTGCCAATCTGAAGGATCATCCAAAAGATGCATTACTCTGATCAAACCAAGCTTATGATTTGTTTCATAGCTCTTCTCATGAAAACATGCCTATTCACATGAGTTCTGGGAAATGGTGTTTGGCCCTACCCTTTTGCAATTCTTTTCACCTTCCAAGCTGTGTAGGAAAGTGTGGAGATGAACTTACAATTATTAGTATCTAATAGTATGCCAGCTAGGATCTAAGATCATTACTTCAAATGTACATTAAAAGAGTTATGGCCAGTTGAATTACATACACCCTCACATCATATGGTAGCGATCTGTGAAGTGTGTGCTATTTGCATAGTATGACAAAGCACATCAGTGGGCCATAATATTTGTGTGCATAATGCCATCTAGGCCTGCTAATGGTTAATATGAACATAATTGTTCTATATGCCATAACTTCAGCCAAATAAATGGCATGTTTCTGTGTTTTTGCACAGAAACAGTGCCACCAAGGAAGGTATAGTAGCTATTTAACAAGTACCAAAAAACAACAATAACTAAAGATTACTTGGAAGCTTTCGAATTTTCTTTGAATTTGAACCCAATCATGTGCATGGCAGACAATATAAATGATAGATCAGTCTGCTTATTTTACATTAGAAAATAATGAATGATATTAAAATGTGAATCGGCATATACAAAATGCATTAAATTCATTTTCGGTTATTTATATATTACCCAGAAACGTGCATAGCTAATTGGATATCGTGTATATATATATATATATATATATATATATATATATATATATATGCTTCAGGTAAACCAATAGAATATCTGAACATTATCTTGACGATAAATAATTGATATTCTATTGGTTTAATTTAAGCATTGGCTGTGATATATCATGCATACTTTAATGCAGTATTACTTGGCAGTTTCTCAGTTCAACACTCATGAATTACATCCCAACTCTGTTTTTCCAGTGTTTAAACTCCTTTTAAAATTACTAAGCCATGAACCATTCAAATTATTATAGATACATATTTTCTAATAAGAGATAACACTCTTTCTGTTATTTATATCAATGCATCTATTTCTAATCATTTATAATAAAAAAAATTACATTTGTTTTAATATTAATGAAATCAATTTTAAACCTGCTTAATAATTATTTTGATCTTAATACAAACATTGAACATTTTTAGTGATTAGATCTTTTTTTAAAAAAAAAAAATGTTAGGCAAAAAATTAAAAAAATAAATAAATAATTATTAGTATCTCTTTATATTTCAAAGCACCAGTTGTTTTTTTATATATATATATATAAATTTAAATGCTAAATATATGCAACTGAGACTGTTATTTCTAGTAGAAATGCCTTTGAAACCCGAAAAGCCATCACTCTGGCAAATTGTTATTAAGTGGATCCTCTTGAGAATTTCACTAATGGAGACAAAGTTTTTTTTTACATAGATCTATTTGATTACTTCATTTAATAATTTATTTAGCATTCTGAAAACTGATCATTTCATCTTGGAATTGAAGTGGAGTGTTTTTAAATGAATTAAATAAATAATTTTTAGTACATCTCACATTTTTTAAAAAAATGATAAATGCAAAATTGAATGTATTATGTGGGTTCGTATTTCTTATATATATATATATTATCTTAACCAATGCTCTGTGTAATTTAATGCAAAGATAGAGTGGTTAATTCTGAGCTTAAGGTCCACACCAAGTTTTGTCTCTTCCAACGATAAATTCTAGAGTAATAAAGCATTTGATTACGCATTTATTTTAAATACTTATAAATATAGGGGATTTGAACACAGACTTTCAAGCACCCTTCAACTATCCATATTATCTCATACTACTTATACACATGTAGAAAAGATAAATAATCACCAATATATGTATTTTGTGCCAAAGCAGCACTCATCAGTTGGTCCAGATTATCACCCCCACCCCCACCCACACACACACACACACACACATATATATATATATATAATCACTGCTCAGTTTATATTATGATAGCAAGTCCTTCATACTTTAATGGAAAGGCTTCACTCTTCATCTATCCATTCTATTAAAAATCTGATGATGGGAAGCCCATATCCCATGCTGATGCCAATATTATTGCCATGCCCATGTTGACCTGAAATCAATTAATACACTATATACAAATGGAATGTGCTTTACATAATAAGATCCATGTCTATTTATTCTATTTGGTGGTGCTGATGGTGGATCTTTCTTTGAACAATTAATGAAAGGTCTGTCATTAAAATTAGTTTTGTGAACATTGTATAGTTCCTTATTAATAATTTGGCTACTATATAACAGCTTATATTTTAATTAAATATTAAGTTCATAGAGTGTTCATAAACATTATTATTTATAAAATTATAGAATTTGTGGTGCCAATTTACTTTGTGCTCACGGCCATTTTGAAATCTAAAGATCAGCCAAAACTACTGCTGACACTTCCAACCGATGAATGACATAAATATTGAATAAAAGTACTTTAAATTCATATTTTAAAAATTATAAGCTAATTAAAGTATTTGGAAATTATAAGCTTGGTATAATCAGACTTCTGCAATTTTTGGACAATACTTCATATAGACCAAACCATCCTTCCCCTTCCTCGCAAATTTCAAATACTTTATGAAGGTAAATTTTTTTAAAAAATAACCCTAATGAATAAAACATATTATTTTTACTAGTGTATACTTTTTAAAATAAGAATTTAAAGACTTTTATTCAATATTTATGTCTATTATCAGATGGATGTGTCCATGGTGGTTTTTAGATTTCAAAATGGCCATGAGTACAAACTAAATCAGGACCAAATTTGTTTAACTGTCCTGTGTGATTTAGCATAGTTGGAGGTGCCAAGACCAATTTTGTCACTTGTAGTTCTAGCACTCAAATTTCTTATAAATTCCTGAATAATAAAGCCATTTTGTTTAACTAGAAATTGCTGCCTTAACTTTTAGTACTTCTTCATTCTGTGTTTGCTATAATCTGTGGTTCACTTTAATGTATCCGCTGTGCATTTTATGATAGTGATAGAATAATAACTACAAAAACTAAAGATCAACTCTGTCATCAGTGCTGAAATATCATATAACTTCCCAGGTAGTAATATTTAAAAAACAATAATGTAACCATACTATCAGTAGGAGGAAGATGATATAAAATAGTATCATTTGATTAATGATAGTTTGTGATTGCTTGCTTCCTCTTTTAATATAATTCTAGCATTTTATTTTTACAGCCTATCAAGTCAGAAAAGTTTCTTCAGACAATTATATCAAGTTTTCAAGAATTCTTTATTTTATTTTTATAAATTTAGCTATAGAAATAGATTTTGATACCTATAAAAACCCACCTGCTCTCTTTTAATGGTGTCTTAAAATTTTTATAAAGTTTTAAACTCAGTCTAATATTTTTCAATAAAATAAATTAGCAATAGCCTAAATTTTTTTTAGCCCAAGTTAATTTTTTTTTTTTTCGTATGTCAAATGCATTGAACGGGAAATGAACCCGAACCAGCTAACCACTAGGCCACCAACATTTGACAGCCCAAGTTAATTTTGCTCATTGATTATCTAATTCATATAAGACTGGTTCTAGTATAGTATATAGAGATCACCACAATATAGAATTCAATATAATGTAGAAAATCAGGAAGTTTTATGCTATTTCCATGACCTGAGATAATGTACATAATTTCATATAGTATTAGTGTCAAACTCGAGTTAAAAATCCATAGATCACAAACCAGTTTTGAAATTTCTGGTATTCAAATTTCTTAAAAATTTCTAAGCAACAAACCATTTGATTATTATAATTTTATGATCTAAAATTTGAATCTGTAGAGAACTTTAAAAGTATTTCAAGTAGTCAGAATTACTAAACAAGTTTGAGACTTTTATATACTATAGCCATGTTAACTACTTATCCAATTATCCATAGTTATTATCTAGAAACTGATTAACCAGGATAATATTTTATCCTTCAATATTTTTTGAAAAGAAAAATGACGAGTATGACTCTGTCTTGCAGCAGGTTATGATCTTTTGGCAACATGCCATACTCACTTATCCATGTAGTTAGTTTACAGATAACAACAGTTAAATATTTAATTGCAAACCTATACAGATATACAGTCTGGTTGATTTGAATACAAAATCTTAGATTGTTTGTATATTTAAATATTTAGTAGCCTAATAAAAAATGGATATTATGTGGATATCATGCAATAAAATACTTCATGTTCTAAAAAAAACCCAATTAATTAAAAACTACAGATATGATATAAAATGCTCACATGAATGGGCTTACTCTATCATCTAGCATTTATTGATTACTCAGAATTTCAGGAATTAGTTCTACTGGATTGGCGATAAGTCAATAACATTTAGGTTCAAATATTAAATACTTCCTATTACTACATTTTGTAAATAATTTTGTCTTATAATATGCATACAAATATTGAGAAATAAAGAGCATATATATCTCTATTCTTTTGCCTATTATAGTTTTCTTGAGAAATCAATGATTACCAGATGATGGTTTACTTTAATTCCAACTTCCAAGATAATTTCCAACTTTTGACTTTATCAATAAGAACATGCCAGCAGTTAGAAAAAAAAAACTGATGTTACTGAAATGTATAGTTATCAAACTAGAATCAAATCTATATAAATGTTTAAGCAAAGTAGTTGGAGTTCAAATATTTAGAATGTTTTAAATTTCAGACTGTTACCTTGAATATTAAGATTTTATTCCCATGTCTTCATTGATAAAGACAAGTGTCAGAAATTGATAAGGGAATGAAGATTTAAATGCACTATTATCTGTTCATTGCTGATTGCTCAAGATCACAATAGATGGCACTAGAGCAGAGAGTTATCACACATTGGGTAAATAAAGAACTCAAATGATTTGTTGTTATCATATAAATTGTTTTACAGCTAGAAAGAAATGTATAGCTTGATCATAACTTCTTGCATACTTTTCACTAAATCACCATATTATATAATTACTTTCTTTTTTAAATATTACTGAAATTTTTATAGCATATAGAATGACTTTATTTTCGTTTTGTTAATAAATTTCTTAGTATTTATAAACTTTAGCAGAGCTCTCTATAAAACGGTCTCAATTACTAAAAAGAGTTGATCTGGTTATTTATTAGTTCGGAAAAAGATGGTGATAAAAATTTATTTAAATATAACTGTGCATCTTAATTCATTTAAAATACAAAAAAAAATGCAGTTCAGATTAATGTTTTAGGCTGATTGATTATCTTAGCAAACAAATTTTTAAACTATTTCCTAAATAAACAAAACTTTTATTAAATTTTCTAAAGGAGAAAGGTATAACCAATATTTTATATGCATGATAAATTGTGGTTTCATTTCAACAAAAATTTTATTAACAATAAATAGTGATTACATACTAATAAAGGATAGATAAATGAATGAATTGTACAATAATATGATTGTATAATGTTCTATTTGTTATCTGGCTAGATTTTGTTATGAGAGTACAATTGTTATACTCTTATGTGGTTAGGTATAGTGATGAGATTCTGATAACTTGATTAATGGAATAAGCATTTTTTATATAAACATGAATATTTTCTTTTAGAATTTCCTATTCTATAATGCTGGGTAGGTGGGAGTTGATAATCAGGAAAAGGAAAGTGCAGTTAAAGACCAGGTGTCATCAAAGACTTTACTGGAGGCCAGGAGCTGGTCACTTTCTTGATTTTTTTGAGCGTTTGATAAAACAATGATATGATTTGTGGCAGGGGTAATTCCATGAAAGTTTTGCATCTCACTATCCATATGGAATAAAGGACAAAGATAGAAAGCCTTATTATTGAAAAAAAACCATTATGAATGGCATTTTCAAGTGAGAAAATCATATCAGGTCTTATGTTGGAATTGATTATAATTATATCTTTCAGTGTTTTAAGTCTTGGGCACCGGTGTATAATATGGTCTATGGTTTCATCTTCACGAGCACACAGACCACATATAGGGTCAATGCTGGTAAAACCTCTTCGGTGATAAAGGAACCAATTCGTGGGAAGCGCATTAAGATTTATTTTAATGATGAAGTCAAGGAATTTGGGTTCCAGACTCCATCTTTTAAAGTGTGAAATGAGTCTTTGGTTGGTTACTTTTAGGCTGGTTTTAATGGGTTGTTGATTATAATTGATTATATTGTATGCTTCCCATAAGGTGATTTTTTTGTTAAGGTTAAAGGGCATTAATGGGTTATAAAGTTGTAGGTGGTCTATTAGGGAGGCTATCCATGAACTGGCAGAGGGCGGAGGACGATCTGTTGGTGTAATTTTTTTAATAATGTTGGAGTATCCACAGGAGAGGATCAGATTATGTAGAGTGTTGTGGGTTTTCTGTAAAATTATTGCTTGTATTGAGTGGAATGACAGTCCATTGAACCTGTGTGGTCATTGGATGCCTCGCAAGCTAATAGCAACTGTCCTTCCTCTCCAAAGAAGTTTGGTACATAATCGGTTGATTTTATTTTGAAACTGTTTAGACATTTTTATGAATGGAAGGTAATATGAGATGTTTGGCATTATGATCATGTTGAGGAGGCCAACCTTTCCATATAATGAAAGGTATACTCTAGAGAGTGACGTGGTGATGGCTTCAGTTGAATGGAGGATTGCATCTTGAATCTCTCTTGCCATTGCAGTTGGTGTTTTGAAGATTGGGAAACCTAGGTATCTTTGGGGTTTTGCAGAAAAGGGAGAGTTAATTTGTTTACCAGACATAATCTTCCAGATGGAAGATTTGTTAAAGTTTATTTGTAGGCCAAGTTTCGCTGTATTTCTGTTTAAGATGTTCATGAGATGGGGAAGGTATTTAATGGTGGGAAGAACAACCATGATGTCATCTATATATGCAAATACATTGAAGTTTTTATTGAGAGAGGGAAGGAAAATTTCAGGGAGGTTTTTTTCTATATCCATCAGAAGAGGGTTGATGTATGCTGTGAAGAAAAGGGCACTGAGTGGAGATCCTTGAGGGATCGACTTGTATGGCTTGAAGCCTGGTGTGATCTTGCCATCAAGAGAGAGAAAAAATCTCTCTGTTGTTGAGCAGATTGCTGATCATCTGAACAATCCCGGCTGGAATGTCGCATTCCGACAGAATATCCAGGAGGATATTTATCTGGACTGAATCAAATGCTGCCGCAACATCCAGCTGGACAGCAATAGGTTTTGATTTATGATGTCCTCTGATGTAATTGAATAGTGCAGTTACATTGGACATAGCATGCGAGGTTGATGATCCCTTTTTTCCGTATTGGTTTGACGAGATATGGCTAAGGATTTGAGTTTGGATTTGATCTTTAATGACTGACTCAATTATCTTGATAAGCAATGAGGTCATGGAAATTGGCCGGATATTGTTAATGTCATTTAGTGGTTTTGCTTTTTTAATAAAAGGCACAAGTGCCACTGGGTAAAGATCTGTTATGTTTCTGTTGCCGGAGGCTAGGTGATCAATCATTTGTTTAATAATTGGCACAGTGAATTGACTGAGGTGTTTGGGAAGGAAATTTGGGATGCCATGAAGGCCAGAATGAACGCCATCAGGGAGAGATGTTATCTTCTTTTTGATTTGGATTTCTGTGAGGCCATGTTCGCCGGGGTCACCAGCATCCAACCAGCTGTTTATAGGAGGAGCTCCATCTTTTTGCATTAATTGGCAGAATTGTTTGCTGATGTGCTGCATCATTGGAAAGCCAATGAGATTGGTTCCATTAGAATTAATGGATAAGGGAGTGATTTGTTTTCTATTGTACCCCAGTGCCCATCTAAGATAGTCTCTCATCCAGCAGTGTTGTTGTGCTAAGAAACATTAGGCTCTTCTGATGGATATATATTCTGCAAGGGACTTTTGCTTGATTTTGTAGAGATTTTTAAGGAAGATGATTTTTTCTGTATTTGTGAAATTTTGCTGTAAAGCTTGAAGTTGTATATTAATGTCTGTTAGATCATTTAGAAGGCCATTAGGTCTTTTGATTTTCCTGTTGTGGTGATTTAATATGGATTGTAGTATTCTGATGAAGGAAAACCAGCCCTCCTCAGCAGGAAGGGAAAGGATGTTTATTTTCTGGAAAAGGATGTATGCCTCAGATACTATCGCTTCGGTCATATTGATTGGGTGATCATGCGCTTGGTTTTACCAGGTCCATCAATAGGTGCAGGGATTGAAATAGGTGTAAGTTGTAAGATTAGAGCCATATGATCAGAGAAAGCAACAGGGTCCAAGGCTGCATCAAGGTTGAAATGGGGGTCTGGGGTGTAGTAAACCAAATCAATCAGGACTTTTTAGTTTTAGTATAGAAAGAGTAGGCTTCGGGAGGGAAGAAGCCCTCTCCACACATTAATCTGCGATTTATTAGATGCAAAAATCTCTTGTTGAAGTCATTGTATGTGGTGTTAAAGTCTCCCAGAAGAATAGTAGGGGAGGCTCTGTTAGCGTTGATGGCATTTAGGATGTGGATTATTTTTAGATATTGAGAGGTGTCTTTGGCTGTATATATATAAGCTATGATGATCGGATAACCCCAATAGTCTATTTCTATGATAATAATATTGGCATCTAGGAATAGAATGCTAAAACTGTTTGGTGGTGTTGACTTGCTGAGCAGAATACCGACTCCACCTGAAGCAGAATGGCCTATGGAAAATCTAGTAAATCCGAGAGTTGAGAGAAGAGATAGTATTTTATGATCGGTCTTATGGTGATATTTAGTTTCACCCATAAGAAGTATATGAGAGGAGCAGAGCGAGAGCCAGTTTTTAATAGCTAGAACTCTATCAATTGAGTTGATGCCGTGAATGTTAATGCCAGCAATTTTGCAGAACATGATAGATTAATCCAAACCGTCCTCAGCAAAGTGTACCAAGTCAATGTGGGACATCTCCATGTTAATGAGGTCTGATGTTGTTTGGCAATCAGAGTCATGTGATTGAATTTGTGGATGGATTGGTGATATAGTTGTTGGTTGAGGAACCGGTTGAGGAACCGCATCCATGAAGTCTTCGGTGTCTGATTAAGTAGTGTAATCTGTCTGAGATTCGTCAGAAGGATCAATGGTATCAATGGTTGTAGGATCCATGGTTTTCCTCTTTTTTTCTATGGATTTGTGAGGCTTTGTGCTTGATATATCTGAAATTTGTTTGTTAGAGGGTGGAGGTGAGTAATGTATCAGATGGGCGCTATCATCATCAGAGCTTGATTTATCTGAACGAATTGATTTTCTTTTAATTTTCTTATTTGTATTTTGGGTATTTGTTGTGTCGGTTTTTTGAGGGTTTTTAAGTTTAATAGTGTTTTTTTCATTTTCCTGTTCTTTTGATAAAAGTGTTTTTTTATTGTTATAGGAATTTGTTTTAAATTTTAGACCTGAGTCATTTTCGGTTTGCTGTAACTGTTGGGAAACATTAACTATGCTGACTTTCAGGTTGTGTGTTTGACAAGTCTTTTCATCTGGATGGTTAATTATTGCAGTTGTTGAAGAATTGAGGAGAGTTTGTGGATCACTTTGTTTAGGTTTACTGGACTTAACTGACCCACATGAAGATGTATCAGTGGTTTTAGACTGGGTGGGAGTTGTTATGGATGGATTGTTTTGAAATTTTTTGAGTGTATTTTCTTCATCGCTTGTATTTTCCTTGCTCTCGTCAGGTGGTTTGGTCATATTGCCTTCTTTTGTATCAAGAGTTTGACCTAGTATTGTTTCTCGGGGATTAGTATAATATGTATCGTATGTAAGATCTTTAGTCTTATCAGTTTGAGTGATTGGTTTAGGCGCAATATATGTAATTGCTTGGATCTTTGATTCACTACTATTAGTGTAGAGGTTGTCGTTTGTTCTTTCTTGAATATTTTCATTTTGAAAGATAGGTTTGGATGTGAAAGGGTTTGTTGGAGGATTTATTTGACTCAGGTTGTCTGGGTTTGTGAGGTTGCTGATTGAATTAGGCCCATGTGGTGATTGTTTATTTAAGGATGTGAAAGCTGTGTTAGTAAGTCTACCAGGACATCTGTGAATTTTATTCTTTTTAATACCACAGTGTGTACATATTCTTGCTGCACAATCTTTAATGAGGTGTGTTCTTTTAAGGCAGAAGAAACATTGTGGATGTACTCCCCTGAAAGTCAAAACCATAGGAGAGCCTCTTGCAGTAATAATAGTGGGTATGTCAGTGGGTATAATGTTTTTCTTCAATGTAAGTGTGAAGATAACTGTATTGGACAGGATTTGATCTTTGCAGTGAGGGTTTAATAGGTGTTTAAATTTGCTAACTGAACCATAATTAATAAGGATGTCTTGTAGTTCTTGTTCTTTCAAGTGGGCAAGGCAGTTTTGGATTCTGCCAGATAGTGTAACAGGACGGTTCATATCTATGGAGCATAGTATAAAATTTCCTAAAGATCTGTATTTATTTTTAAAGTTCATACGGTCCGCCCACGTTTTAAACTCAACGATAACATAGCAGTCATTGGGATGATTAAGAATCATACGAATGCCTCTGCCTAATTGTTTTTGATTGATTAGACTGTATAGCTGTTCTAGAGGGAACTGATATAGAGCACATTGTTGATTTGTTATAGCTAAGATTAACGATTTATCGCTGTAGTAGTTAGCAAACGATTTATATAGGCTATTGGGAATCGTTTTGTTGAACTCATTATTTATTTTTAGGAACATGTCGTCATTAAGTTCGTTTATATTAAATGAGACATTTTCCAAAGTGTTTGATTCTTGTTCTATGTCTAGTTCTGAGATATTCAAATATAGTTCATTGAAATTATCGGCCTTAATATTTTCGGAGATGCTCTCAGAATTTTTAGACCTTACAATATTTGCATACGTAGAGGAATTTTTCAATATTGGTATTGAAGAAATTGGATTAGATTGTAAGTTGGCTGAAGTAGCAATGGATTGTTCTGCACTATAATCTTTGTTTGTTCTGGAATGTGATTTATCGGTTTTAAAATTTATTTCTTCCTTTTGATTTTTAAATTTACTGTTGACAAACTGTAATGTGACAGTACTGGTTTTGTCGACCTCTGGTGGAAAAGTTTTTACTTTAAAAAATTCACCGAAATCATCTTGTCGGTAATTTTGTCTATTATTATCAGATATGGTTTCCAGGGTATTATTGGGCAAAGTAAATTGCTCATTAGAGTCTTCTGAGGGTGCGTAAAGTCTTCGGAGAGGTGATGATTGGTTTTTGCTTGAATTTTTAAGAATTTCAATAGTTTCGCTTGACGAGATATTAATGCTATTACTTATATTAGGGGTAAGTTGAATATTTTCTAAACTTTTGTTGATATTTGTGATGCTGTTTTCTTTTGAAATATTGGTTTGTGGGTTTTTATTTGTTGTAGAAGTTATTTTGGATGAATTTAGATTAGATCTAAGACTATAAAATTTACGACCGATGACTGCATTGCTAGATTGAATGCTGAGATCGGGGCTAACCTTAATTTGCGAGTTATCGATTATATTATCACTTTCCATAATATATAATGATTAAAACCGACTTACCTTGAATAAGAAACGTAAAGGTAAGGGGACAATCTTCCCTATCTTCCTGAAATTGAATCGCTAAGGGACGCTTTTTGTAAGACCAATTGCAAAGATGGCTGCCAAAAGTGGAAGTCATAAATTGTGGTTTCATTTCCTAATGAATCATCTTTTAGCAGAAATGAATCATATTGCAGATGTGTTTTATTTATTGCCAGCACGTCAATCAATAGTCACATGATCAATCAAGATTATTTTAAGCCGCTTACGATTTAACTGCAAATAATAATAATAAAAATTAAGCTCATTGGAAAATCTTCAACTGCTTAAAAAATTATGTTTTAATTGAATTTGAATCATGGGTCCTGAAAATATACCACAAGACTAACCAAACACTAAGAGTCTCTTTTATATATAAATGGATTCATATTGAGGCATTTCAATACTCTATGTAGCACCAATTTTTGAATCTCTCCCTTCTTCATTACTAAACAGGCATAAGCCAATCAGGTTTAAAATATGATTGATGAATAGATAAATTACACATGTGCAGTAATAAAATAAAATTTAAATAAATTTGCTTTAAAATAATGTGACATTATTACATTCCCCTCCTTCAATCAGACTTTATTCTAGATATTTGCTGTTTATTTATTCTATTTCTACAGATTCGTAATGTTAAATAGAAACTAGCTTGACAAAGGATTAAGATTTTTATTGATATTGGGATTGTCTAAATGTTGGCTGGTTTCAATGAATTTATAGACATATACACATCACAATTTTTTTTTTTACTTTTTATTTATAAATTTATGTTGAACGGTAAAACTTTTGAGAATTAAATTTTATTTAGTAAAACTTATTTTTTTTAAATAACCCATTCAATCATTTTTTTTAGGTGGTTCATGGATGAAACTGTTTTAACAGTCTTATTTAAATCATCTTTAAATCATACAGAATTTCTATATAGTCATTTTAACAAACTTGTAAACAACGGAAATCATTTTAAATATATAATATTAGAATTAGACAAAACTATTTGATTTTAATAAGCACATGTTTCTATTTCTGAAATAGAAGCAACCAATAGTGCCCAGAAAATGAGGCAGAATTTTATAAAACATATTATGTGTGGATGGATGTTTGAATGTGTAATAAAATATTCCCAATAATCCCATGTAATATATTAAACTTTTAAAACAAAATATTAATTTGTATTTACAAAACATATACAAATACTTTTAATCATAACTATTATCTTCTTAAATAAAGAAAAACTGAAAACATTAGTCGCATCCCAAACTTGATGTAATTTTATATTTCACTACGGCTGGTTTAATGGAATAAATTTTCTGTTAGATAATATTGTTTTTTTATTTTTCAATTGTTATTACTTTGTTCCTCCATAACATCAATGCAATCAAAATTGAAAATATTATATACTCATAATTCTATAATAGTTCACACTCATTTCTTCCACTTCATCAAAAGGAGGGTCTTTGTAAAGAAATTGAAAAAAATTACTGGAGTCAATTGCTTGCACAACAATTTATCAAAATACTTCTCTAATTTTTTTTTTAAAAATTAAAAAATTTTCATATATTTTATTGTGATATTTTAGTTCCAAAAAATAAATAAAAACATAAAAAAAGTGCTATGACTTCAAAATGTTTTAGAGAAGTTCTAACAAATTTGATGAGTCTTACTCATTGTAATCAGATTTCATATGTTTCATGAGGTTATTTCAAGAAAAATTTTTAAGATGATTAAAAACTTGATTCTTTTGTGATGTTTATTAAGAACCATGATTATTTTTACACAGTAATTGTGTAATAATTATTAAAAATCAAAATTATGCATAATTACACATTTACTTTAGATGTATATATTTATTTTTAAAAATAGGAGGTAATAAGTTGTAACATAATGTTAATAAAATAAATTGTGATGTTTAATAAACATATCTTTTTGAATTTATCACTAATACAATCATCATATATGTTATATTGCGAAACATATAAACAGATATTATTTAAAGCATAATTTGATAAATTTATCAGATATTATTTATTTGTTCATATTTTAAACACAAATGTTAATAAAGAAAAATTTGTTGATTTTATCACTTCAATATACTCCTTCCAAGCATTGAATGATAAAATCATTCATTGTTTTTATTGCAATCTTATTTTTTCAATATTTGCAAATTGTAAATATGATTTTTTAGAATTTATTTTATTTGTAAATGTAAATTTCTTTCAACTCAATTCCAATTTATGACATTCTGATATAGAATAAGTTTAATACTAAAACCAAATGTTGAAAGTTTAAAAAAATCTCCAGCAGAATGGACAATTAAATCTGTCACAATGCCAGAGATAAATAATGATCACTAACCTTTTCTGAAAATAGAATGTGATATTGCATAGTCACTGGTAGTAGTTGTTCCTTCATATTTAATTCATTTTCTTGCAGCTATCTTACCAGTTTTGCATTTATTTCATGGTTAAAATTGAAATTAAAATAATATTGATTTATTTTTTTTAAAAAAAATCTCAAGATGTTAGTAGTATACAGAAAAATCTATTATAAAGAAGCCAACAATCAGCCCAAAATATAGCAGATTAGTAGTTTCTTATTGTTTCCACATGAGAGAACTTGTGATAGCTTTTGAATTTTTTTGTTATAGTTTGAAAATGGAAATTTGTCAAAGTTTGCTAACATATTTGTAATTATTTTTGCAGAATAGTAATATTTGTTTTTTTAAGAAAAATATTGTTATTAAATTCAAATTGTATTCAAAAATATTTACATTTAGAATTATTCAAAAATATTTACATTTAGAAGTAGGCAAGTCAAAAATCTTTAATAATGTATAGTACAACTGATAATTAGCTGGAAGAAATTTGTCTTTGTCATTTTTTAATAATTATAAGTACAATTTTAAAATTAGAATAAAATTTTGTTAGCTTTATGTAATCTGAGCAACAATTTATTCAGGCTTTAGAAAGTGAGTTCAATCTAACTTTTTTCTTTTTATATATTTATTAGTGAGATGATAACTGTCCAATAAGAAAAAAATCATTACTCTGATTATGTAATTAGATTTATTACATTTTTTCTAATATTTGCAAGGTTGAAATGTTATTCTTTAAAAATAATCTTCATTTGTAAATTTATATATCTAAAAAATAATTCAAACTTTGTAAAATGTAATATAGAATAAAGATAAATTTAATAAAATAAAAAGTTTGAAATTTGTTCAAACTTGCCACTATGGTCTATTAAAAAACAATTTATCAAATATATGAAGACTCAGAAAAAAAACGTTTTTCTGTAAATAATATTACATCTTCATTTTTCATTTTAATACTTGTATGAGTCTTTATATATCAATCAATAACACTGCTCTTAAAACATTTTAATGAGCAACATAGAACAAAAGCACAAACAGTAAATGATGTAAACAGTGAGGATTTCCAAATTCTTCAATAAGCTTTGTGATAAATCCTTAGCCAGAGCCATCACTTAAAATATCTCTGTCAGGAGCCCCCCCCCCAACCCCTGACCATGGTTTCATGCTTTGGCACTCCTCAGAGAAGTGCCAGGGTAAGTTCAGACAGAGATTTTTAAGTGCTGGCTTTGGCTAAGCATTTATCACAAAGCTTGTTGAGGAATTTGGCAATCCTCACTGTTTATAACTTTCAAGCTTAAGAGATATGGTCATGTGATCTATGACTCTTATTTTGAGTAAATGATGTCATTATTTTTTCTTTTTTTTTTTTGAGACCATGAACAATTACACAATTATGAGCTGTTTTTTTTTTTTGATTTTGTTAATATTTTATAATAGAGGAATGAAATAAAAAAGAAATTTAATCTATTTAAATCAAAAGGGGTAACAAGCTTAAGGTGTCACATAAACCTTACGATTTGATCACATTTATATTCATCATGATTACACAATCAAAAGCATTTCTTAATATTTTATTTTGCATATAATACAAAAGTATAAATGCAATGAAATAAATAGATGGACCAAAGAAACCATTTAAATCAAAGTATGTATGAAGAAGTAAAATGCTTAAGTAGATTTATGTTTTTTATCATTCATCAACATCATGTTAACCACTATCAGTCTATGACAGGATGTAAGTCTCTCTAAGTTTAAGCCAATTTCTCAAATCATTCAACCATCTATCTCACATGTGGTCTCTTTCTATGTATTTTTTAGCCTCTAAGAATTCAGGTTAGGAAATGAATTGTCCACTTGTTATCATTCTTCTAGTAATATTTCCAGCTCAATTTTAAATCTGAATTCTTTCAATGATGATAATAATAGTTGTTTGTTCTCTTATTCAAATGTATTTTGCTTTTGATTTTCTTGTTATTCCTAACATATTATTTTTCTATACTTCATTGAGTTACATAAAGTTTCTTTTATTGCTTTTCTGTTATGTGTTCATGTCTTACATTTATAAAATAAGAATAGATATATTTTTCATTAATTAAATATAATGTTTATATATGATAATTACTAGCCTAATAAACGAATTGTAATCATTATTAAGTTATAACTAAAGCGGATAGTGTCAAGTTTACTAATTGTAATAACGCAAAAAATTGATGTGTTGTAATGTTACCTGTTAAACAAAATTGTGTAGCTATTATCCTATTCGTTATATATGTAGTATATTTTAATTCCTTTTCTCTTTTTTAATAAGATTGTTTTTTTTATTTTTCTTACAAAAAGAACAATCGACTTTTTCTTTAAAAGCAAAAAAATCTCAGTTACATCTTAGAAGATTTACCCATAATTCAAAGGCACTGATGTGGAACAGTAATTAGTAAGCAAAAGATAGGCATTTAGTTTGCCTGAATATAAATCAGCCAACTATTGATTTTGTCTTCTCTCTTTACAATATTTTATGCTCAGTTTTCATAAATTAAATACTTAGTGCAATATTTCTTTGGATAATTATGACAGACCATTAACTAATAGTTTTAATAATTGTCCTATTTTAAAGAAAAATGATAGAGCAAAAGAAAATAACTATAGAGAAAAGCTCGAGTGAATGCGAATTAAATATGCATTAAGGGTTTCATATATATTACAAATATTAAAAAAAAAGAACCTTTTTCATATTTTTCATTTAAAATAAAAGATACTTTAAAAAATACCTGTCCCCAAAGCATAAAAGAATAGAAATGTGTAAAAAAGAAGTTCAAATTACCGTGTGGAAAGAAAAAAAAAAAGAAGCAATAATTCTTGGCATGATTTCAATCTGTAGATTACTAGTTGTAATCTGTATTGATCTATTATTATATTTTTCATTTTATATTAAATCTACAGTGAAATTCACCTTTCCTACTCAAACAATCTTCATACAAAGAGCCTATAATTTTTTTCTAATTTTTATTTTATTTTATATTTATCAAGAAATTTATTTAACACAAAATATACATAGTATTATGATAGACAGGATAACAGGTTAAGCTTGGTTAAAAGGTCAAAAGTTCTCATGAATTTATTATTATGTGGACATTGGTTTATCTTGTACAACTTTGTATTGTTACTGGTTGCAGTATTTCCATTGAACGACATTGTGTTCCTGCAACAGGTTGATGCTTAGAGTGACCATAGAGTATTTATAGGGATATTAAATATATTGGTCTTTGATGGTGGGTTTGATGAGAGTTTGTTGCGATGTTTGCATTATTGTTGTATCGGGACTTCAAACAGTCTCCATGTCTCAAAAAAGGTCGTAGAGGTAGAGAGGATTTCATCCCTTTTTTTGATGTTGTTGATGATGTTAATGAGGAGTTGGAGAGGATTTAAATGAGCTCCTTCAAAGGCTAGCTTGCAGCAGATGGACCAGATGGAAAAGGTGAGGAATGTGAATAGTCTAATCCACGCAAATGTTTTTGTGCCAAGGCAGCATTGGATTGAGGTGATCATTTGATTTTTAATTAATTGTATTCCAGATTATCTATGGGAAACTTGAATAATCGATAGTTAGTATTGTATTCCCATTCCCAAATTATTTTCTGGCTCGGGAGCACTGTCATTAAGAATTTTGAGCTTAATGTATTTAGATCCTTAAAAACCAACTTTTTTATATATTATTTACATAATAACCTAAATTTTAAAAATAATCTAAAGAATTTAAATCCAAGACAATTTCTTTTAATAGTATATAGATCTGATCCACAACCAGTGACTATGCATTTTAGTGATTTCAACTTTATGAAGTCGTAGACCATTTTCTCTATTGGCTATGGTGATATAAATCAACAAAGCATCACATGTCTTTTTTGCTAACATTTAACAAAAGCTATTAAGAGCAGTTTTCATCACTGATCAAACTTATTTTATACAGCTGTGATTAAAATGAGAGAATGTTTATGAAAGCATGTGCTAAAAGCAAACAGAAAAAGTCATAAAAGATTTTATTAACTTTGTTTTTTTTATTTGTTTTGTCTGTTTTTTTCTTTAGCATATTTTTAATATCTATATTAGTCTGTAATAAGAGACGGAATATTGTCATTGACAGATTATCACAGTTGTGTTAACTATAAAACACATTTTTAAACAGTGTGATATAACACTTAAAAACTCTTTCCTTTATACTATAGTCAAAATTTTATGAATAAGCAGATGACCAATAGTAGGCAATATCAATTGGATGGCATATAATGTTAACAAAAATAATAGTTTTCTATATCTCATTAGACAAATTTAGACTGGCTCATGAAGAATTCTGCAACGTTTCAAGTAAACTGTCATTATTCCAGGGTCAATGCTCGGTCTTTAAAATAATTAATGTGAGATATTAATATTCTAAGAAATTCATCATTAATTATGAATAAAATGATCAAAAATAATGTATTAACTTTTTTCATACAAAGTTCAATAGTTAATGTGGCTGTTTACTTCATGCATAGCATGGTAATTTTGATACTTTAAATCATTTTTATGGCTATTTTTAATGATATATTTTAATTTTTAAAATTACAAAATAATAAACTAACAAGTATTGAGTGTTTTCCAGACAGTCAGTAAAGATCAAAATAGATTTTGTCCACATTCTATGTGTTTAATCCTGCCTCCATATATTTGATGGTTTTGTTTTTTAGTTATCTGATTTCACAGCATTTGTGAGATTATTTTGAGAACATTTTTTGGAATAATAAAAAAATCACCTTTTTGTATAGTAAATTAAACATTTCTGATTACTTTTACATAATAATTATGCATAAATTACTTTAAATCAAAACAATACATGTATTTACTTTGACTTTATTCATATATTTTTAATTTTTATAAATAAAAGTCAATGAATTCATTTGCACTATTAACAAAAAAAAAACTATGATGAATAAGATGGCCATGTCTTATCACAGTGATTGTGTAATATTGTTACTCATCAGTACTAATGCATTAAGATCTTTTTAAATATTCCAAAAATTATAAAGCAATTTTAATATTTTAGGTGAGATTAACATTTGCTTATTCACATTTTAAAAATAAATGTGAATGAAAAAAGATTTCATTGATTTTCTGAAGTTGCTCATTTAGGCTATTTTCCTATCTACCAATGAATCAAACCATTTTATCAATATTTGCAATTCCAAATGCTAATTTTAGAATAATTTTTATTTGTAGACTTAAATTTCTAAGAAATTAATTCAAATTTATGAAGTTTTTCTTATATATCTTTATTTATGTGATTAAAATATATGTAGTGAAATGGAAAAATATTTTTGGACTAATATAAATGACTCTCTTCATTCAGGGTAGCTATGTTTCAATCACTTTGGCTTAAATTCATTCTCTAATATGAATCTGTAGTGGCTTTGTGAGTTTTGCATTCACATGATACTAGAAGAAAAGCATATTGACTTATTAATCTAAAAAAAACTGTAGATGTCACTATCATGCAGAATATCTAATATAAATGGTTTGCGTCCCGGCCGATGCTATGACACTTAATAAAAAAAAAAACTATAAATACTTCAGTCAAATTATTAATACAGATAGAAACATAATAGATGAAATTAATCATAAAATTAAATTAAAATGGAGTACTTTTTGCGTAATAACTTAATATTAAAAATATATACTTGTGTTTAAAAGAAAGATTTTTAGTCAACATATTTCACAAGTGCTTACTTATACACTTAACAGCAAGACTCTTAGCAGAAAAGCAATACAGAAACTCCAGACCATATGAATAATAAAAAGGTTCAGAAATGAAAAATATGTATGAGAGGACAAACATATATTACTAATATTATTAAAAGAATTAAGAGACTGAAGTGGAGCTAGGTTGGAAATATTTCTAGAAAATATGATATCAAATGGAATGTTGAAATCCTAAACTGAATCCCAAGAGATTGTAAACAGACCAAGAAAGAGACCACATGTGAGATAAATGATTGTACGAAGTTTTCTCATGTAATATGAAAAAGAGAAGCTAAAAATTGGAGAAATCAAAATAAACTTGAGCAGACTTTTATCCAAAGGTAGGCTAAGCAGTCACATAAGAGGCTCCAGAATAATAAGGGGCCCTGCTGCCTTAAAATGTATTTTCATTAGGATTTAAGGAAAATTATGTTTTTTGTATTCAATCAACCCTCCTGTAACATGAATATTTTTTGGTTGGAATTTATCAATAGAAGAAAAAAAATGTGATAAAAAAGTTTAAAGATATTTATAAAAGTGACATTGATGTTTGTAATTTTGAGGATGAATTTCACCACTTTTTAACATTTCTAAAAGAAAACAAGGAGACCATAAAAAACATCGAGCTACCAAAGAAATGTCTTGCACATTTCGGAATGTTGAAATATTAATAATTTTTTTTTAACAATTCCTTCATATTATGCATTAGGAGAAAGATCCTTTTTTTGGTTTTAAAGCATGCAAAAAATTATGTAAGGAGTTCTATGGGAGAAGAAAGATTCAATAATATGGCCATTCTGTATATAGAGCAGAAAATTTTAAGCCAATTTGACACTACAAAAATAATTGATGAATTTGCAAGAAATAAAACAAGATGGAAATTCATGTAAAAAATGTTTTGTAATAAATTAATTTCATGTGTTATGGTATGAAATTTTTGGTTACTTTTTTTTTTTATTAATAACTTAATGAGTGGGTTGTTGAAAATTTTTTTTCTAACTTCAGTTTGAGGTGCCAAAATTTTTCCTGCTTGGGGCCCCCACTTGGCTTGATCCACCTCTGCTTTTATCCTGCACTGGATTGATGATGGTTGAAAATGATGATGAGGAAAGATATAAATATATGAAATCAAATATAATAATAATAATTATTATTATTATTATCATCATCATCATTATTTTTCTCTTCCTTTCTTTTCTGTAGTTTGAATGACTATATTCATTTATGATTGGTTCTAATGATGCAATACTGCAAACATTCTAATCCCATACTGTATAATTTTAATGTAATTTTTCAAATGCCATCATGATATGTATTGATGACCTAATGGCATAATATGCTATGTAATTTAGTTCAATAGTATGAGTGACAAACTTTGGAGCTCAAGATCTATAAATATGAAGCCCAGTTCAGGAATTTTTAGTGCTTAAATTTTTTAAAACTCCCAAGGTGCAAGCTAATTTATTATCTATTTTAAAATGGCCCTGCAAGGATTGGTTCAGCAGTAGAATACCAAATTCTGAAACTGAAGGACCATGGATCACAGATCCACTTCTAAAGGTAGTTTTGGTGCATAAACTTCTTATGAATCCCCAAGCAGTAAGCTATTTTAAGTGATTCAATATAGTCATAAAGTGGTAGATTCTGAATCTTAAGTACTTGGATATTGCACCAGCTCTATTACTTCCCGTTTTCCATCTTCTTATAAACTCCTAAGCAATAAATTATTCAATTACAGTATGGTACAATCTAAAACATTCTGCGATTCTTGTTGTGCTATTTTATTGTTATATCTGTCTAGTCGTGTGTGCACGTATATGTGCGGACAAGCACCCATGCAGAAATTCATATTTTTTCTATTTATAATTTCAGCACAGTTATTTTCTAATTCTAAATTTGATGGATGATTGAATGCAAAAATTCGCCACAGCAATTCTCAAATTAACAAATATTTTCCTACCTCAAAGACATTTTTTTTACATCTAATTAGTTATTCATGGGTTTCCCCCCACCCCTGTCTATGTTAAACTAAATGCCACCTCTCCCAAATGATTTTTGAACCTCCAAAGACATTAGATATGAGTCGGCGGTTGACAGGAAAGACTTTCGGATGATTAAAAAAAAATGCACTTATCTAATCTTTTTAAGAATCAGAGACACTCTTCTGCTCAGCCTTCAGAAAATGTTTTACTTATGAATTTATTTCTATTGCATTTTCAACAAGCGGGAGGGGGGGGGGGCAACTATCAATAAAAATTAATCCAATTGACAAAGATTAAAAAGTCTACCGGGATATTGTTCCGACTGAGGACAGATGGGAATTGTAAATTATTCAGTAAATAAGTATCATCTTTAAACATTTAATCTTTTTTTTCTAAATTAATCTTTACATTTTGAAAGAATTCTTTTTTTTTTTTTTCTTATTTTTTTGACTTTAGAAATAAATCATAAACACTTTTATTAATTGCGTGCATCAATTTTAGTTTTTAAAAATACTTTTTTCTTGACTGTTTCTGCAAGTATTTGTTATTCTCAAAAAATACAAAATTATAACAATTTTTGAGAACGTTAAATCTACACTAGTATTCTCTTTAGGCATTGATTTCAGATACTAATATTTCTAGTTTTGAATTTATAAAGACTAAAGAAAAAAAGACGACTAGAAGTCAACACTTAAACAATCCCAATATCAATAACAATCAACAATTTCAAACTGTTGTCAAGGCAACATCCTATTAACAATAAAGATGGAATTCCACCTTTATTTATTATGGTCCCATATACTTATATAGACACTAAAGATTGCAACTTGACCACAGAGATTGGAAATTATTGTTACAAAAAAGTCTAAATAAACCTCCTTAAACAGTTAAATATTACCTGTTCTGAATTTACACTAATAAATAGTCAATTATAACATTACAATCTGCAATTGTAAATTTCAAAATGCACCCAAAAATATTACTTAAATAATAAATGTAATAATGTTCAAGGTTAAATGTAAATATATAGTTGGACAGAAAAATAGGCATATAATTAGAGATAAATAAATATGCAAGTAGGTAAAAAATGGATAGGTAGATTTAGGTAAATATACTTTATGTATCTATATATTTTTTTAAAATTGTAATAATGATACCAATAAATAATATGTAATTTATGGAGAAGTACCTTTGGTTACTTAAATTGTAATCATTATTAAATAAACTGATATAAATAAAAAGCAGATGGCACACGATTCTACAGGAATGGTGTATTTAAGGATTAATTGAGTGCCTATATATTACAGAGTTTTACAACTGATTTATAAAAATTATCTTTTTCTTTATTTCTCATCCATATAAGTTATAGCCATAATAATTAAGATCTAAATAATTGAAAATACTTCTGTATAAGTTATTATTATTATTTGTTTATTTGTGACATTATTATAATACTAAAAATATATAGTATATTTTAATGGGTGACTTAATTTATATATATATATTATTATAGTTAAACACTATCTTACAAAAATTATTTCTTTAGATAAATATTCTATTTATATATATATAGGGCCTCAAAGATTATCAGTTAGTAGCAATTGATAGTTCCTTGACAACATCAAAAACTATAAGTTATCTCTTTTTATGTGGGTATTATCTCTTTGATTCTATTCTTTATTCTAATTCAACACACACACACATATATATATATATATATTAAAATTCAACACACACACACATATATATATATATATATTAAAAGCCATTAAATTAAAAAGGTTATATCATAAAATTTTTAACACTCTTATATTGTAATAAAGTGATTATTAAAATTTCCTAATTGTTATAATATAAACTGGTCTTCACTATATTTTATCACCTTATATGATAGTTTGCTATGGCTTGATATTGACTTATCAATGTATTATAGTGTTTAAAGATTTAGAACTTCATAAATTTTAATTAAACATTTGAAATTATAATTCACCATTCTATTGTAAGGGTAGTTTACAACCTTGTCACACCATCTCAGATTAACCCACATCACCAAATTGTACCATGGAAAAATATGTGCTTAACCCCTAGATTGCTAAACAATTTAGTTTATTTTGTTTTTTTTAAGGCTCACACATACACATTAAACATTTGATTTATCAGTGATTAAAATGCTTAATCCCACAACAGCTTATTTTTTTCTATCATAATGAAAAAAATATACAATTATAAGTATTCAAACTAAACACTCTGAAAAGTTCAGTCATATATATAGTCTAACATAAAAAATAAAAACAAATCAGCGTTGTACATCACAAACTAAACCAGAACAATAATAATGATGTTTGATGATACACATAAAATAATGACCTAATCTCATATCAGTTACTAGGTGACCAACTGTAGAAATTAAATTAAAACTTCAATAGATAATTGTTTTAACCCAATTTCTATAAATAAAATCTACACAACAATAAGAAATCATATTAATGTCTAAGGAAATGCAAGATTCAACACATCAACAGTTGGAAATGAATTAATCTAATTTTCAAACTGAATATTGTATAAAAATAGTTAGAATCTTTATTCTTTCTCTTTCAAAATAATGTTTTCCCTAAATAAAAGGCAACCTCATTATACTTAAACTTTGAATGCTATAAAATGGACATATATATTTGAAATGAAATAGATTTTGAATAGTGCTAAAGTAATTAAAAACCAAACCAGCAATTAAATTCAAAATTAATAAGTAAACCATTCAATTTAAAGAAGTAAATTTTTTTTCATACTTTATTTTAAGAAACATTAACTCTATTTGTGCACAAGGAGAAAGTAATAAAATAGTCATTAATAACTGAGGAAAAGAGGCAAAATAATTCTTATACATATATTGCTATTAAATGCTAAACTGGAATTACATGAAATGTATATGATATAGATTGATGTACAATGTTTTCCAGATAAAGTAACAATGCCATAGGGGCAAACATTATTTCTGGAGCCATGAAAGCACAGTGACTTCACTTCTCTATTGCTACAAAGCCTAAAGAAACATCTACAGTCTTTGGAGAAATGCCTGTACATGAACCAAGAGAAATCAATGGGAAAAGAACACTGTCATATTGTTCTAAGCATGATTATACCAGTTTCCGAAGAACCCAGTGTGTTATCATTATCCAAGGAGATTGGTCTTGAAAAAGATGGACTGATAATAGGAAGGACATTCCCAGCAAACTCATCAGACTTTAACCAACATAATTGATTGAAAATTTTGATTTTTGTTTTCTATTATTGTTATTTTTATTTTTTTTCATTTCTATACTTGGAAGCAGAAGTGTCTTAATCTCAAAAAAGATCATTTTAAGAATAAGAAGGGTAAGAAGCAGTTAAGGTTTAATTAAACATTTTTTTTTGTTATTAAATAAAATTTAGGCCAGCTTGCCCTCCCATCACCAATATGACTCTGACATACTAATGGGAAATGAAAGGAGATAAGTTTTACATCAAACAAACCCCGGCCGTCAACAAGGCCAAGGCCAGCTGTGCAAAACCCCACCCCATCCTTCCCCAGCGTTTCGGCTTGGTCACAGGCTGGATCGGGCGCCCGTCTGGCAATCACCCCCGCACCCCCTTTTAACCTATTAACTACAAAACGAGAGAATGAAACCTATTAATTTTTCAACCAAGCTCAATAGCTTATATAGCATAGGGTCGAACTCAATTCAGCACCCATACTTTTGGGCTTTGGCTTTAACAACCTAGCCACCATTATCATAGGCAGGTTGGGTTAAACCACTAAACATCACATGATCACTATCTCATACTAGCACAATAATTGTTATTAAACAATTCAAAACAAAACAACACTCTCCATATAGTGCCATCGGCAACAAGGCATCAGGTCGGGCTGGCAAACCTCTATCCTACTCATCCTATCCCCAGCATCGCGGGCCTCATCAGTGAGGGCCGGCGAGGCCCCCGTCTTAGGATCTAAGCAACCCCCAGCACCCACCTTTTAACTCTATTTAACTACAAAACTATGAGAATGAAATGAAAACCTATTAATATTTTCAATCCAAGCTCAATA
Source organism: Epiperipatus broadwayi (assembly GCA_028023455.1). Lineage (NCBI taxonomy): Eukaryota > Metazoa > Onychophora > Udeonychophora > Euonychophora > Peripatidae > Epiperipatus > Epiperipatus broadwayi. The sequence goes on along the minus strand of JAQFVV010012395.1, from coordinate 21,777,251 downwards.
GCTTATATAGTCAAGATGGCCTCTTATGGAGAGTGTTGTTTTGTTTTGAATTGTTTAATAACAATTTGTGCTAGTATGAGATAGTGATCATGTGATGTTTAGTGGTTTAACACCAATCCTGCCTAATAGGATAATGGGGCTATGGTTGTAAAGAGCCAAAGCACCAAAATGTATGGGTGGATTGAGTTCAGCCCATATGACTATATAAGCTATTGGCTGGTTGAAAATATTGTGTTTTCAATTTCATTCTCATAGTTTTGTAGTTAAATAGAGTAAAGGGGGTGCGAGGGTCTTAGCCTAAGATCTAGGGCGGCTCTCGTCCAAGGCCCTCTGATGAAGGCCACACCAGAAACAGTCGGGGATATTGGAGAGTAGGCTGTAGGTTTTGCCAAGCCTCGGCATCCTTGTTGCCTTGTTAGCCAAGATGGCCTACTTATGGAGAGTGTTGTTTTGTTTTGAATTGTTTAATACAATATTGTGCAGTATGAGATAGTGATCGTGTGTTTAGTGGTTTAACACCAATCCTGCCTAATAGGATAATGGGGCTATGGTGTTAAAGAGCCAAAGACACCAAAATGTATGGGGCTGAATTGAGTTCAGACCCATATGACTATGCTATTGGCTTGGATTGAAAATATTAATAGTGTTTTCAATTTCATCTCATAGTTTTGTAGTTAAATAGAGTTAAAAGGTGGGTGCTGAGGGTTGCATTAGATCCTAAGATCTAGGTGCAGGCCTCAAATCCAAGGCCCCAATGATGAAGGCCACAAGCAGAAACAGTCGGGGATATTGGATGAGTAGGCAGTGGTTTTATGCAACCTGGCTCCTTGTTGTCTTGAGCACAAGATGGCCTACTATGGAGTTGTTGTTTTGTTTTGAATTGTTTAATAACAATTATTGTGCTAGTATGAGATAGTGATCATGTGATGTTTAGTGGTTTAACACCAATCCGCCTAATAGGATAATGGGGCTATGGTTGTTAAAGGCCAAAGACACCAAAATGTATGGGTGCGAATTGAGTTCAGCCCATATGCTATATAAGTATTGGCTTGGATTGAAAATATTAATAGTGTTTTCATTTCATTCCTAGTTTGAGTTAAATAGAGTTAAGGGGGTGCGGAGGGTTGCATTAGATCCTAAGATCTAGGTGCAGGCCCAGATCCAAGGCCCTCACTGATGAAGGCCACAAGCCAGAAACTAGTCGGGGATATTGGATGAGTAGGCTTAGATAGGGTTTTATGCACAGCCTCGGCATCCATTGTTGCTCTTGTTAGCCAAGATGGCACTACTATATGGAGAGTGTTGTTTTGTTTTGAATTGTTTAATAACAATTATTGTGCTAGTATGAGATAGTGATCATGTGTGTTTAGTGGTTTAACACCAATCCTGCCTAATAGGATAATGGTGGCTATGGTTGTTAAAGAGCCAAAGCACCAAGGGTGCTGAAGAGTTCAGCCCATATGACTATATAAGCTATTGAGCTTGGATTGAAAATATTAATAGTGTTTTCAATTTCATTCTCATAGTTTCGTAGTTAAATAGAGTTAAAAGGGGGTGCGGGGGTTGCATTAGATCCTAAGATCTAGGGCAGGCTCTCAGATCCAAGGCTCCCTCACTGAGAAGGCCACAAGCCAGAAACTAGTCTGGGGATATTGGATGAGTAGGCATTAGATAGGGATTTTATGCACAAGCCTCTGGCATCCATTGATTGCTCTTGTTAGCACAAGATGGCACTACTATATGGAGAGTGTTGTTTTGTTTTGAATTGTTTAATAACAATTATTGTGCTAGTATGAGATAGTGATCATGTGATGTTTAGTGGTTTAACACCAATCCTGCCTAATAGGATAATGGTGGCTATGGTTGTTAAAGAGCCAAAGACACCAAAATGTATGGGTGCTGAAGAGTTCAGACCCATATGACTATATAAGCTATTGAGCTTGGATTGAAAATATTAATAGTGTTTTCAATTTCATTCTCAAGTTTTGTAGTTAAATAGAGTTAAAAGGGGGTGCGGAGGGTTGCATTAGATCCTAAGATCTAGGGCAGTGCTCTCAGATCCAAGGCTCCTCACTGATGAAGGCCACAAGCCAGAAACTAGTCTGGGGATATTGGATGAGTAGGCATTAGATAGGGATTTTATGCACAAGCCTTCTGGCATCCATTGATTGCTCTTGTTAGCACAAGATGGCACTACTATATGGAGAGTGTTGTTTTGTTTTGAATTGTTTAATAACAATTATTGTGCTAGTATGAGATAGTGATCATGTGATGTTTAGTGGTATAACACCAATCCTGCCTAATAGGATAATGGTGGCTATGGTTGTTAAAGAGCCAAAGACACCAAAATGTATGGGTGCTGAATTGAGTTCAGACCCATATGACTATATAAGCTATTGAGCTTGGATTGAAAATATTAATAGTGTTTTCAATTTCATTCTATAGTTTTGTAGTTAAATAGAGTTAAAAGGTGGGTGCTGGAGGGTTGCATTAGATCCTAAGATCTAGGTGCAGTGCTCTCAGATCCAAGGCTCCTCACTGATGAAGGCCACAAGCCAGAAACTAGTCTGGGGATATTGGATGAGTAGGCATTAGATAGGGATTTTATGCACAAGCCTTCTGGCATCCATTGATTGCTCTTGTTAGCACAAGATGGCACTACTATATGGAGAGTGTTGTTTTGTTTTGAATTGTTTAATAACAATTATTGTGCTAGTATGAGATAGTGATCATGTGATGTTTAGAGATAAGATTTTGATAATATCCCACATTAAGTATGTACACTAAATGCAAGACAGAATTTTTTGTTAGTTGTTTATTATTAACTAATATTTTGTTAAGTGTTTCTTTTCATTTTTCAGTATAATTAATTAACATTTTTGCATGGACATTCTTTCCTATTAATATTAGAGGCATTCATAGATAAGGAAGACTCCCCAAGAAGATTGATAACTATCAACATGAACTGGGCAAGGATAATCATTTAAGTGTGACTATATTGATTTAGCCATTTAGATTCGCGTCTTATAAAATTTTTTTTTTTATATGTATGCATTTGTAAATAATTGGTAACAAGTATATGAATTTTTACCATAGGTTAGGAATAAGGATTTTCATTATTTTAAATAACAATATGGTAGAAGCTCATCCTTGACATAGCTGATTGTATAACTCACTATTGTTAAACTATTTTATGTTATTTTTTTGTTGTTGTCATTCAATAAATGTTACACAATTTATTATTTTAATCTGGTCTCTAGCTCATCATTATTATGTAGTTCATCATTATTACTATCACTAGGATTATCACAAATAGGCATTCACACCAATTAATATAATAACCTTGAATATGTATACACACACACTTTATTCAATGTGCAGTGATACTAGAGAATAGTTAAAAAGTTTGGATAATCAATCGTCATCTATATAGAGATTCAGTAGCTACTGACCAATGTAATTTCATTCTCTGTTAAGACAGTCTAAAGCAATTGCTCCCTCAGTTTGAATACTATGGTACAATGGAGCCAGAAAGGGGTGAGAACTGGATGAACTAACCCAACTTGTGTCCAGGTTAATAAAAATATACAGAGCTAGTCTAGAACCAGACACAATCATAGATGATATATTTCATAAATCATTTGCATCCCACCCAAAGACCAGAATCCAATCATAGTAAGATTCACCCTTCTCTCTCCTGGGTATTCCTCTCCATCCATTACACTATCAATGCATTAAAATATACAGATCTAAAATTTTTTTTTTTTTCAAACTTATGAAAATGATGTGAAACAACTGTAAGAAGTTCCATCTATTTAAAAATCATTTATATAGGTAATGAAAACATTCCTTAAATATCCCAGTAAAAACAAAACAACAAACAAAGAAACAGTTCTCATTCTACAAGTCAAATATTAGTCATGGGAGCTTACAATTTCCAGAACAATAGTTTTATGGTTAGTTATATCAATAATATGTCAACTATCTGAAAATTAAATTCTAAAATTGCTTAAAATCTGGGGGGCTTTTCTAAACCTGAATTTGTATTCTAGAGTAATTTAATGACAATGTAAAAACATAACACCAGTCTTCATGCTAAACAAATTAATTGAATAACAGCAATTTATTGTCAAGTTAATTTTACAAAAAAATGAGATAATAAATGGATTTGAATATAGGTATATATCTTTTTACTCTTATTCATTTTTTAATTTATGTTATTATTTGTATAAATGCAGATAGACTGAATGATAACTCAATGAATGAAATAAATAATAAGCATTCAGGTGGACAAACATTTTGAAAGATTAAAATAATTATATTGAATAGTTTATCACATTTAATTAATCTGTAAATTAGTAAAATATCTATAACGTTGCAAAATAGCATTTATTTATTTTTATATTATGGTATTTACAGGTTACACTTTAGCCAAATATATCAGAATTTTTTCATCACTTTTAATACACCAGCTAAATAATCTGATTAATTCCCTGCCAGGTAAGATCACTTTCTATCATTTGTTTTTATTAAATAATGACGGATTTGAACTTTTACATCTCGCTAATAGGATTAATCTATATAAACTTCAATCATTATATTTATATCTGGTGGCTAATTCGCGTTAGAGCCTACTGTATTAGACCTTTACATTGTGAGACTATTTTTAAATCTTTCTACAAAACGCTGGTTCATTTGTTGTTCACCTTTAGAAGATTAAAAAAATTAACTCTTAATTTTCTAAAGATATTAGGCGCTTTCAAAAAAAAAAAAAAAAACAATAATGAAAAAAAAAGATAAAAACACAGACATATACAATAATATATTGTTTGTCTATGAGGGACTATGAGAAAGATCTTTGCCTTAAAGTGGACTATTTGCCCTTAATACAGTATATAATGCTCTTTTCTATAGAAAGTTTCTTAAATGAAAGGGAGCTGGTAAGTCCAAAATTTCGGCTAAATAAATTTCTGGAGGGGGGGGCAGGCCGGCGGAAGCGGGCATGCAACGCATGCTAGGCATGCGGGCGCTGGCAGAAGGAGGCGCCATCACTGAGAGATTAGCATCTGAAAAAGAAGGCGTCATCCCTGAGAAATTAAAACTCTACTAACAAAAATACTCACATTTGAAGAATATTATTCTCAAATGTTTATTTACAAAAATTATTGAGAGTAGATTATTGAAAATCATATGAAGTCATATTATATCTTATTAAATGACACACACAAGCAGGCCTGCACACAAGCTCTGCTTAATATTAAAAATATAAAACAATCAAATCTATTATTTATCATGAACAATAAACTAAACATAAAGTTTATTATATTACAAATTTCATATTGTAATGTTTATATATATATATAGTACTGCTTATAGTAAACTATAAGTAACTTTCTGCTAGCAAATATATAAATAAACACACACTAAAAGTATTATAAATTAGAACTTATGTATGTATATGCGTATATATATATATTAGATCATGTTTGTTAAAAACAGACAGTGACGCAAATAATAAATATGAAATTTAAAAAAAAAAAAAATCTAAATTTGCCGTGTTAAATTATATATTATTTCATACAAACCGTTTGTATGAAATAATATATAATTTAACAATCAATTTTATGCTATTTTTGATATCAAAAATAGCATTACATCGTGCATTCTTTCTAAAAATCATGACTTTTTTAAAACGCCACGGGACACGGTCGGGTCACCTTAGTAAACATACATATTGACAGGGGCACCAAAATCAAATTTGCATGCGGGCGCCTAGTACCCAGCGCCGGCGCTGGGGGGGGGGGGGGATGATAAGAGAAATAGAAATAATAACCACCCTTTCATAAATGGCCAAAATTTAATTCAGAATCATGATCATAATAACTGGAATTTTAATTATTGTTTTGATATCACATAATATAGATGTCAGGTGGGGAAAAAATCTTATGATTGTAAATTAAAAACAAGGCTTAAAAAAATTTTAAAAACTTTTCTACCGTCCAAGAGTTTTAGATGAATAATATGAAAATTTAACTTGATTTAGTTATAATACAAAATAATTATATAGTTAATTTGTTCAGGAGATCATGAGCCATTTAAGTAATTTGGTAGCATTGTTCCCGGAATCTTTGATTGTAAGTCTACTATTGCCTGAGACCAAGCAAGGTATAATAGAAAGATTAATCATTGGAAAGATCATGTGATATTCAAGAATTGGGATTTACTGGTATGAACTTTGATCTAGTTTATAAAAAAATCTTAATTTTTTATAAACTTTAAAAAAATGGCCATGTTTGATATTTACTGCTATTATTTTATAAATAATATGCACGTGATGCATACAAACTTTTGTTAGTTTCCATAGCAACAAAATTATTCATAAGTAGTCTAAGGCAATTATTTTTTTATTTAATTAAAGATAAATTCATCATTTCAATATTAATAGTCATCACTATTATTAGGTAAAACGACCATTTTTAAATGATGTATAAAAGACTAAATATTTTAAAAATCTAGTAGAACACATTATAATCTTTTAAAACTGTACCAACTTTTTGAGTTGTGACCTCCTTTTATAACAGACAAATAATCAAAAAAGTCTCTTCTACAAGATTTGCAAAAGAAGCATTTTTAAAATACAGTTAAAAATAAAAATAGTCAAGCTTTGGTGGTCGAGAGGTCAGCGACAGCTGCTTTACAAGCAGATGTCCCGGGTTAGCGGGTTCGCTTCCTGGCTGATGCTATGACACATGAGAAAAAAAAAGATAATTCTATTACAAGATTTATATGTTAGATTTAAAACTAGTTTTTTTTTTTAACCATTTAAATGTATAAACCTTTTCCAAATTCATTTCAGTACTGGAAATAATGCTACTAATCTGTATTTATTTTGCTTACATTGATTTTGAACTGAATTTACTTGCTACAAGTTAATTATTTAATCCAATTTTTGTCCCACTAACAATTTATATTCAATAATAATGGGTCTATATTCTAAACTTTTTAATTTTGTACCACATTGGCAAATATATTCAAAAAATAATAGCTTTTATTTCAATCCCTTATTGCACTATGTAGAATGATTTTTTTTATTATTATTATTTTGTTTGCCAAGATGAAAGGTGCATTTTAAATTATTTTGAAAGTTCCAAAAATAATTTTAAACATAATTTCACTTATTTAAATGATGTTAAATATACAATAAGCTTATTTCTCTAACTACAAATATTTGTTTTAAAAATTCAAAATTAACTTAATGAAAATGGAAACTTTTTTTTTTTTTTGGCAAAACCTTCAGAAACATTTAGATGTGACTGTTTATTTTTATAACTAAATATAATATTATGATCTTAAAAATTTTTAAACTTTCATTATTTTTAGTTTTTAAAAATAATTTAAAAAATAGTTTTGATTTTAAAAAATTAATAATGTTATCACACACTTGATATAAATGGAAGGCTATATATGTTTTAAGGTGCTTTTTTTTTAGATGGACTTAATTTTCCACAATACAGCTAACTAATACTGTTTATCTAAAAAAAATAATGTGAATAAAATATTTCAGTATAACATATGCTACCAAAAATTATACTATTAATATTTCTCATTCATATTAAGCTTTGAAATGAACTATTCTTTGTCATCTACATAACAGCAATAATGATTCAGGAATGTATTATGTCACAACAAAAAAAATTTAAAATTTTTTAAAAGCATGACAAAGCAAATAATTAAAATAATATAAACCATATAAAATATACAAATATTGTAAGCATTTAATGTTTATAAATATCCACCACATTCAATCCCAAAATGTTTCTTATTATATGTTACAATTATTATTGGTTTATTTATATTGGAGACATATTGAAGAAACTAAAGAAAAACTCTTGTGATAAAATCTATTCATAAAAACAATTGTCCTCTCTGCCAGAGACACATTTTGACCATCATTAGAGATTATTATTCACCAATTGGTAAAGTAGTATAACTATGCATTATATACAATTTTATAAATGGTAGTCTTTATGAGATACATTATCAGCATTGAGCATATTTTTCAGATTTGAAAATCAGAAAAATTAAAATTTACAATTGTTGGTAATTAATTTTCTTACTCTTCTTTCTTTTCTTAGGTATTGTTTTCTATTTTTATATATCATACCATTTACAATTTTCTTTAACACTTTAACAACTATTTTTTATATCAAAACTTTATTCTAACAGTTTTGACTGCCCTGTAGTCATCATCAGAGCTATAATAATTAATTGTATAATTATATATTTGGATATTGTAGCTCTGATGATGGCTGCAGGACAGTTGAAATTGTTAGAATAAAGTTTTGATATAAAAAACAGTACTGTTATAGTGTTAAAGAAAGTTGTAATTGGTATGATATAATTGTTGGTAAATTTGATTAATTTTACTAATGACTGCATGATTTAGTGCAGTGGTGGCATAGTAGAATCTAGATCTTATATCCATGCACCACAATCTAACTGTTGCTTCTAACTTGTGGTTTGAACAAAATATTAAAATAACTGAACAAATTAAAAACACTTTAATTTGAATTCATAAGTTTTATATTTACACTGAATTGTAAAAGTGCTAGCATATATAATTTCCCATGAGCCAATGTTTTGTCTAGCACTCTCATGTGATTGCCATCTCTCTCAACTTATTGCTGAAATGTTATTTTTATATGCTGCATTATTATTTGTTAATTATTTTTATTAATATTCTAACAAATATATTTTACAATATTAATTGAATTGTGTATATATGTATTAAAAACATAAGGTTTAAACCTGGATGAAATATTGGTATATTTATTTCTAATAAAATTAATTATTCATGGATATTACAGGATATTTTAGCAAGCATCACATGATCACATCTCCAATAATAGCACATCATTTATATATATATTATTTATAGTTTTAGATATCCAGATAAAAATTTGGAACCAAATGAAATGAATAATGGGAGATGAGGGGTACTGTACTTGACAATTCAGATGTTAAGAGATCTGATGAGAGAGCAATTTGGTCTTGAAATAAATAGGTCGTACCTATTAATTATTATCTTAACATTTACTGATAACATTGGTCATATATATATAGTTCTAGGTGTAATGTTAAATTAAGCAAAAAGTAAATGGACTTTTTAAGCTATTTTAAGCAGGAAACTGAACGACTTACTTTAACTTCATATATATGATCAGATCAAATAACTACTTTTTATTTTAAAACCAAATATATTACTAATATTACAAAAGAGATAAAAGCATTTTATCATTCATCTTCGTCAACTAATTTACTATTCATTCAAATGATATAAGTGTGAAACTTTGATCATTTCGGTGTCACCTAAGATTAGCAGTAATCTTTGTGGAGCCAAAAAGATTACAGAAATAGTTTTTAATATTTAAACAACACTAGCTGATTACACCTGATTATTTATTCATTTCACACAGCAAAGTTACATTTGAAGTATGTTTAGAGCTATAGCAACGAGAGTTTAAAAATAGAAATACTAATAATACCTGTTAAAACCATTAGCGAGTAAAGATATTTTCATAGATTTGCACTTATATATGTACTACAAAAGTTTTTTTCTGAAATTTAATACGTGTTGGACTATTTCCATCATCTGGTTTCAATTGTTATATGTTTTTAGAAAGATTTATACTTATTTAATCTTTTTCAATATATTCAACTATTAATAATAATACCCAGGGTAGTATATAGCACATTACTTTGAGTGGTATTAGTATATTTATTTCTTCAGATGTTGCAATCCTAGCCAGTAACAATATTAGTATGGAAATTAAAAGTGATGTCTTTTAGAATGATGTTCTTTGCTGGGGTACTTCCGACCTCCCTAATAGCACTATAAGTATGGAAATTGAAATGGTGATTTTTGTGATATTATATTTCTCTCTTTTGTAGATATTTTTGGCCCTGAACAGTACTAGTGATCTTCATGGTGATATTATTCTTTCCTTTTCTTCAAGGGTTGTTAGCCTCAGTAGTCACAATATGAGCATAAAAATCAAATCTGGGATCCTTTAGATTCGTGATTACTGAATTTAAGGTAATTCTCTGCTCAGTAAGGTTATTTTATCAAGGATATAGTCAGTGTAAATTTTCTATAAGGATCCTCAAAAATTGAATTGTCACATTATGCTGATTCAAGGGATTAATCCATTATGAGAAAAATTGGTGGATGTCATTTTTATATACAACATCCAATGAGATAAAACATTGTAAAAATATAATGTAATATATTAAATAAGCATTATATATATGTGTGTGTATTTATAATTGAAATAATAAATTTAACAGTTTACAAATTATTACAAACAATCCTTAAATCTGCAGAAGTACTTTTGGTTAATTTCTTAAACCTGCCTCAACTGCCATTAAATTCAAAAACAAAAGCGGAAGCAAATGTCATCAATTCAAATTCCATGAATCTCGTATTTTAAAAGTTATAATAATTTAAAGGAAATGAAGATTAATAGTAAGCAATGGATATCTATTCTATTTATTTCAAATCCACAACTGAAATATTTTAAGGATTTATATAAGAATGTGTTTAATGTTTCATTCTATGTTCCAAACAATATTAATAAATTAGTCAATAATTCTAAGAATGTCATACCTGTCAAGCAGAAAAGTAATGTCATATATCAAATTTTTTGTGATTGTATGCTATCATATATAGGTGAATCTAGGTGCAGTATTGAGAAAAGATTGAAGGAACATGAATTGTTATATAAGCATGTAAAAAATAAAAATAATGGTGATTTAATATCTCCTTCAGTTTTCTTTGATCGTGAAAAAATGTGTAAATATAAATTTAAATTTGATTTTGAAAATGTGAAAATTCTTCATGAAAAGAGAAACCATTATAAAAGAAAAATTAAAGAGGCAATTTTTATAAACAGGAATAAAATGCATTTAATAAATTGACAAGCTGCTAACATTAAAATACAAGATTCATGGAATGTGAATTGATGACGTTTGCTTCCGTTTTTGTTTTTGAATTTAATGGCAATTGAGGCAGATTTAAGAAATTAACTGAAAGTACTTCTGCAGATTTAAGGATTGTTTGTAATAGTTTGTAAACCGTTAAATTTATTATTTCAATTAGAATTAGAATTTTGTTTTAATTAAGGGACATTTTATTTATTTTACATATATATTGTAACCGGACCGCCATACAACCTTTTTATTACCTCAGTTGTAACAATTTTCTGATGAGCATGCTGTAGGAAGGAACTATCAATTGACATTCCTAATGCAGATGTTAATGGCACCTACAACAATATTTCCTGCTCATCAGAGGATGTAGTATAATAGAGACTGGGAACATCTAAACATTTATATGTTTGGTTTTCCAAACAGCGCCATTAGAGTTCTGTCTTACTACAACCTGATTGGCCTTGGTCTTGCTATGTCAAACGTAGCTCAGATAACATGAGATTCTCATGAACCAGTGCCATAATTGGTGGGTGATGTGATAGATAAACAAAATAGAATTGGATAACTGGACAACCAATTTAGTTTTTAGTAACAAAAAAATTTATTAGATAACAATTAATTTGCAATTTCAACAATAGTTCATTAACTCCTCTATGAGAATAAACTTTAGTAATTATTCATTTTGAATTCATTTAATAGTTCATTTTGAATTCACTTGAGAGAAGAAAATTATGAATATCCTAATTCAATGATAGTTCATTAATTCTTTTATGGGAAAAAGCTTGGGATTATTCTGATTTAACAATAATTCATTCCGAATTCATTTAATAGTTCATTTTGACTTCACTTGAGAGAAGAAAATTATGAATATCCTAATTCAATGATAGTTCATTAATTCTTTTATGGGAAAAAGCTTGGTAGTAATTAAACATTTATGATTTATATAACATTTCGTTATCTTATCATTTGATAATTGAGGCATTTATATTTTAGCCAAATGTAGAAGCATATCCTCACACATAAACTTTATTACATTACAATGAGTTTAAAGGCAGTTAAATATTTATGATTTATAGAGTATTTATCATTTGATAATTGAGGCATTTATATTTTAGCCAAATGTAGAAGTATATCCTCACACATAAACTTTATTACATTACAATGAGTTTAAAAGCAGTTAAATATTTATGATTTATAGAGTATTTATCATTTGATAATTGAGGCATTTATATTTTATACAATAATTCATTCAAGGTAAGAACCTTATAAGCAGTCAAGCATTTATAATTCGGTCAAACATAAAAAATATAATAAAGATGTCTTAATATTTATTGAACAAATTCTACGCAATTAGTTCGAAAATTCACTTTGTAATATTTGATTATTATGTTTTAGTATTTTATAAAAATTACCTTCCAGTTTTACGGTCCACTTTATTCAAACGAAGGCAGGTTATTTTATTAATGGAAAGTCATGGCACAGCGTGGAGAGAGTGAAGCTCTTAATTTATTCCAGTTTCATTATAATTTCTCTAGTAAAACTTTTTATTTTTATTTTCACGTTTTGTTAAAGCCCTCTGTGTAAGACGATAGAGAGAAAAAAAAATTTCTTCTTTCTTCAACGACGTGTCTAATTTGAATACTTCCTCAGTTTAACTCAAGTATCCTTTTCCTTTCTTTTTAATGATTGGATAATTAATTTCTTTCCCTTTTTTATTGAGACAGATAAAAAAAATAAAATAAAATAAAATAAGACGATATAACATTCTATTTAAATCCATCAATACTAAAAATCAAAATTATGATTTTATTTTTCATTTTTAAAGAATCACAACTTTATTGCATTTCCAATTAGACTGAATCACGCTAGACGTTATTGAGTGGGGGGGGATCCTTTGCATAAATATATGAAAGACAGTATATCTGTCACATTACCCCTCACCAATTTTTGGGATGAAATTGCCTGGAAGTACGATTTCATTCCATATACTATACACATTATTTCTCAGTACTGCCTGGTTTTAGATATGCTGATGAATGGGTAAGGTGAGCTGGAAAAGTGAATACATGAACCATAGCCTCCAATGTCGGGACAAATAGATGGGCAAGCACAAACTACCAGTACACACCGCCTCATGACGTCACGAGAAAATATCTCATTTTTAAGCACTACCTCTCCTGTACCTAGAAGCATCATCCAACCAAGAATAGGAGCCAGAGAAAAAAAAATCAATTTGGCATTCAGCCAACCCTGCTCAGCTCCAGTGAGTCTTAGGGGCTATGATTTGGCCTATCCATGAGACCAAGGTCTATCCATGAGACCTATATATACGCACTGCTGGACTACTCTTGAAGCACAACATCCAGGTCTGGATAGTGCCGAGCATATACTTCGGAGCATCATAACACAATGCATCCAAGCAGCTCTGCTCAATCATCCACCATCCCAACATGAAAAACACAAGTTCATGCATCACTACATCACACTCACAAACTTTTTCCATCAGCTATCTCTATTTTATTCTGAATCATAACTGCAACCTGGTTTGGGGAACTGAGGATCATGGTCAGTTCTCCAATAATTCTCTTTTGTATTATGAGGTAACATACTTCTGGATTGTCTTTTGGGATCCGTTTCTTGTCCCGTCTTTGGATGTTTGTTAGGCCAGACATCATCGTGGCGGCTTCCCTCTTGTTCTTTTCTCTGCGGTTCAGTAGTTGTACCCACACTTCTTTGCAGGTTATCATCACTGTTTGATCTTTTGATAACTCGGGTTTGGTAAGGGCTCTGCACGTTGCCTGTCGAATATCGTCTTTGCCTTTTCCATGGTGGTGTATGATTTCTTTGGTGCTGATACCATGGTGGTGGGTTGTTGTTGTTATATTGCCGAGGAGGCATTTTCCTTTTATATCTAATGGTTCCTATGTTAGGCCCATTATCTCTTCTATAGGGGGGTTTATTTTGTGGTTGTTTTGTTCCTCCTTCCTTGGTTGCTGAGGCACTGCAACTATCATAGGCTGTTAATAGTTCAGCAACTTGCTCGACGGATCGACGATCAGTCCCAATTAGCATTCTCTCTACATAATTTGGAAAGCTGTGTCATATTAATCTGATGATCTTGAGTTCAGATAGAGGATCATACGTCAAGGCTCTCAACTTGGCCACCTGTCTTCTAAAGAATGGTGTATAAAGCTCTCCAGGAGGACATTTCTCCTGGGATACCTTATATTTAATCCCCTCTTGACACTCATCGCTCCAGTAACAATTCATCAGCGCCCCTTTAAATTCGTCAAAACTTGTAGGTTGGGCAAACAGTGAATCCCACTATGCCTGTGCTGTTCCTTGGAGGTGGCTACATGCGATTGCCATTTTTGCCTCTTCTGATAATACGTTAATAGTAAAATATCTCTCCAAGCTTTTTATATATTCTATCGGTGCTTCATTGCAGCTCCCAGAAAAAGTTCTGATTTTTAGGAATTGGTTCACAATTCCGGACATCTGGTTGGTTGGAGGGACTTCATAACTAATTCGGCAATTTTCTTTTTGGCTTTCTTTTGGGATTGTTTCTGCCTCATTCTGTTTAGGCAATATATTGCTATCAGATTTCCATCTTCCTCATCTTGGTGGTCAATATATCCACCTTCTCCTGCATGGATTCTTGAATTTCTATTATCTTCGTATCCATGGTCTCACATATTTGGGTCATTTTGATTTCTTGCTCTATTAGTGAGCCTTTAACTTCATTCATGACATCTTCTTTTATTTTCAATATTTGATCATTTACTTGTCTAATTATTTGCTCAAATTTTTCATTCTGATTTTCCACTGCTTCCATAATTTGTTTTTTATCTTCTTCTCTCTGTTTGATATCTTCTTCTCTTTGCTTATCTCTTTTTTTGTTATCTTCTTCTCTCTGTTTGATATCTTCTTCTCTTTGCTTATCTCTTTTTTTGTTATCTTCTTCTCTTTGTTTATGGTCTGCTTTTATAATTTCCAATAACTGGGCTAATGTAGATGTCTCCCTTGTTTTCTCTGATTCCTCATCTGCCTTAGCTTCTTGCTTATCTTCTTTCTCAGGAAGATCCTCCATGCTTTCTATATTCATCATTTTTCTTGATTTTGATCTGGTTTTCATCAATGTTTTTTTTTTTTTTTTAGTTAATGGTATCCTTTTATATTCAACCTTAATAAGCTTCTCTCTCCATCCACACCATGACCCTACTCCATCTTCTTTGAAATGCCCATTTCATTCATTATGCCATTCATTTTCGTTTTGCCTTTCTTTTAAACTTTTATTTCTTTATCCTTCCTGAACAACTTACATCACCACATCATATGCACTGTTCATATCACAGAATCGTGATCTGCTTATGCTTATTAGTAGGTTAGCTAGATCGGACTTCACAGTAAGGTGGCAATGTAATAAGTGCCTATGGTTATGCTAGCTGAATAAAATCTCACAGTTGAAAGACAAATGTAACCGGAGAACTAAAAATAGTTTATCCAGGTAAAGCCTCACAGTTGGACGCCAAATGTAACCGGACCGCCATACAACCTTTTTATTACCTCAGTTGTAACAATTTTCTGATGAGCATGCTGTAGGAAGGAACTATCAATTGACATTCCTAATGCAGATGTTAATGGCACCTACAACAATATTTCCTGCTCATCAGAGGATGTAGTATAATAGAGACTGGGAACATCTAAACATTTATATGTTTGGTTTTCCAAACAGCGCCATTAGAGTTCTGTCTTACTACAACCTGATTGGCCTTGGTCTAGCTATGTCAGACGTAGCTCAGATAACATGAGATTCTCATGAACCAGTGCCATAATTGGTGGGTGATGTGATAGATAAACAAAATAGAATTGGATAACTGGACAACCAATTTAGTTTTTAGTAACAAAAAAATTTATTAGATAACAATTAATTTGCAATTTCAACAATAGTTCATTAACTCCTCTATGAGAATAAACTTGTAAACATTCTGGTTTAGTAATTATTCATTTTGAATTCATTTAATAGTTCATTTTGAATTCACTTGAGAGAAGAAAATTATGAATATCCTAATTCAATGATAGTTCATTAATTCTTTTATGGGAAAAAGCTTGGGATTATTCTGATTTAACAATAATTCATTCCAAATTCATTTAATAGTTCTTTTTGACTTCACTTGAGAGAAGAAAATTATGAATATCCTAATTCAATGATAGTTCATTAATTCTTTTATGGGAAAAAGCTTGGTAGTAATTAAACATTTATGATTTATATAACATTTCGTTATCTTATCATTTGATAATTGAGGCATTTATATTTTAGCCAAATGTAGAAGCATATCCTCACACATAAACTTTATTACATTACAATGAGTTTAAAGGCAGTTAAATATTTATGATTTATAGAGTATTTATCATTTGATAATTGAGGCATTTATATTTTAGCCAAATGTAGAAGTATATCCTCACACATAAACTTTATTACATTACAATGAGTTTAAAAGCAGTTAAATATTTATGATTTATAGAGTATTTATCATTTGATAATTGAGGCATTTATATTTTATACAATAATTCATTCAAGGTAAGAACCTTATAAGCAGTCAAGCATTTATAATTCGGTCAAACATAAAAATATAATAAAGATGTCTTAATATTTATTGAACAAATTCTACGCAATTAGTTCGAAAATTCACTTTGTAATATTTGATTATTATGTTTTAGTATTTTATAAAAATTACCTTCCAGTTTTACGGTCCACTTTATTCAAACGAAGGCGGGTTATTTTATTAATGGAAAGTCATGGCACAGCGTGGAGAGAGTGAAGCTCTTAATTTATTCCAGTTTCATTATAATTTCTCTAGTAAAACTTTTTATTTTTATTTTCACGTTTTGTTAAAGCCCTCTGTGTAAGACGATAGAGAGAAAAAAAAATTTCTTCTTTCTTCAACGACGTGTCTAATTTGAATACTGCCTCAGTTTAACTCAAGTATCCTTTTCCTTTCTTTTTAATGATTGGATAATTAATTTCTTTCCCTTTTTTATTGAGACAGATAAAAAAAAAATAAATAAATAAAATAAGACGATATAACATTCTATTTAAATCCATCAATACTAAAAATCAAAATTATGATTTTATTTTTCATTTTTAAAGAATCACAACTTTATTGCGTTTCCAATTAGACTGAATCACGCTAGACGTTATTGAGTGGGGGGGGATCCTTTGCATAAATATATGAAAGACAGTATATCTGTCACAATATGTATTTATACAAGCAGATGTACAAAATATAAATGCTTTCAGGATTAAAAAAACAAAGATTTGTATACTTGTTTTTATAAAAAATAAAACAGTCAGTAAATATCTTACTTCAGGATAAAGGCTCACACTTGACAATTAGTGGGTGGTGAGGACTTATGCAATTTTCCATTCTATTTTAGTATACACCTGGGTCTCGTTTTACGCGATAGATAGGTTCCTCAGAAAACATGCGCAAACGAAATTGCACAAAAATAGACGTAACTTACATTGAAAAAAGGGGGATACGGTCTGTGATTTTTCAAAATTCATGTAAAAGCAAAGCACTAATGTAAAATTACTTTAAAATTCACGCAAAAAAAAAATATATGGAAATAAAATATGACTAATAAAAAATTTCAAATTTGAAAAAAATTGATACAAGACAAACTTTTTTTTAACTATAATATTTAATTTTATTCAAAATAATATATTTTTATGCATAATGTATAGTACAGTAATTTACATTTTTATACACGTTTTAATTATTATATCTATTTGCCGAAAAACACGTTTGTTTGCAAACAACTAGCGCCAACTTCACACTCATGTTGTATCAGTGGTTTTCTGGTGACAACATAATTAGTAATTAATCTTTGAGACGATGATTTTATTAATTGTTTATGAAACTAACAACTAAAAATTAAATTCTTATTTTTGTCTTTAATTTTCAATTCGGTTTAAAAATCAAATTTCACATTAATTTCAAGTCGCAGTAAGTAATTTTTAAATTGTTAATTACAATTAAAAATCAGATTTTAATTGTCAAATTTAATTATGCCCACTGCTATTACTGACCTTTTAAAAATAAACTTGTGGACACTAAATGGTTAATAATTGATTACGTTCTTTTTTAAAAAGCAAAAACAGAATGTGATTTAAAATACAAAATTAACACGTGCATCGTTTGAACAAATTTACATTATAATCTTGTAAAATTTAATGTGTGTATACATAAAATGTGGAAATTATGATTTTAATTTCATTATTGCATAAAATCTTACTATTATAAAGCACTGAAAATATTGAAATTACTAAGATGAAAGTCGAATTCCAATAATGTATTACTTTCAATATAACGTAAGTGCATGAAATTTATTATTTAAAGTAATAGCGCATTATCGGAGTTCATACACGTGGGTCTCTTTTTATGAAGACTTATTTAACACACTTTCGGTGAAACACGAATCGCGTAACTTCGAAATCGTGTTAAATAAGTCCGTGTAAAAAGAGACCCAGGTGTATTTAAATAGCTCATTTACTGCTCATAGTAAATGTTTAATTAAGCTGGTTGTGAGCTAGCTCCACACAGACAAAAATTCTATGCTTAATTAAAACTAAAAATTCATTCCACATTTTAGATGGCCCAGATTCAAATCTAATATGTGATCTTGGTAAGCATTTTTTTATTTAGAGTTTTAATTACAAATAAATAATAATATCAATAATATTTTATTTTAACAAGAGCAGTTATTCATTATTTTATTTAGCACCATCTATTATTGCAAGTTTAAATATTCAGTAATTATCAGATGGCAATATAACTTAGACTACAGAAAGAAGTTTGCTTGGAGGCCTTAAAAAACCTAGCTGAGCAAATTCCTAATGTCCACTCCATACCTTCTTGTCATTGCAACTGTTATTACTATGTGATTATTCACATAGTATACAAACATGGTGGACTGCTCACCAATATGCATTAGATTTTGGGATGAGTTTATTGGATTTTATACCTCTGAGATTAAGATCAAAAACACTATGGTTTTCTTCTCACTTGCCAAATAGCTCTTAACTGAAATATCAGTTGAGTTTTATTGAAAGCAAAATGAAGGTCTGTGTGAATGAAAAATAATAATAATAGATATTTACAATCCATAACAGACAAAAATAAATCATGGTGCTTATTCCAAGGAGACTGTAAAGTCACTGGCAAAGCAGTGGATGATTTCTGAAGGTGGAGCGTGTTAAGAATCTGATGATTGTAAACCCAGGCTGCCATTTTATGATGACTTTTTATTTAGGTACTTACAACAGCAGATCACTTTCAAATGAAGGAAAACTGCAAGAATTGGAAGAATTGTCTCATATTAAATGGGATATCATTGGACTTGGTGAAAAGACAAATTGGATTTAAAAAGTGGACATGCACTCTACAACAAAGGCACACATATTGGAAGTACGTGTTAAATAGGATTCATTATAAATAAAAAGTGAAAAAACATTGTGGAGATTGATGGTATACTGGACAGAGTTGCAAGATTAGTTATTCAACTTAATAGCAGATACCAAATGCAGATAATTCAGGTTTATGCCTCAACAAGTTCTGATAGTGATGAAGTAGTAGAGGATTTTTATATGGATGCACAAAAAGTTTTTGATAAGATCAAACAATATTTTAAAAATTTTTATTGGATACTTTAATGCTAAAATTGGTAAACTATTGAAAGATGAAAGTGCTGTAGGTAAATTTGGTTATTGTAATAGAAGTGAGAGAGAACACAGATATGTAGAGTTTGCAGAAAAAGAAAAACTTTATATTATGAAATTTTTTGTGAAAAATGTTAAAAAACTGGACATGGAAACATCCAAATAAAAGTATAGCAGATTTTGATTAATAGAAAATACATATTTTAAGATTGTAATGTTCTTAATAAATTCAACACAGGAAGTGATTATTAATTAGTGAGATGTAAAATACATACTAATGCAAAACTAGGAAGATAAAAAATATTAAGATATACAATATGTTCAGAAGCACTCTAATGTGTTTAAATTAGAACTTGCAAATTAGTTTCAAGTATTAGTAGATTTTGAACATTATTTAGATTTGAATAAAATTAATAGGAATACAACTGATAAACATTTAAAAACTGCAACAAAAATAGTTGGTAGAAAAAAGCAGCAATTGCCAATAAAATTTCTTCCTAGAGAATTTATGAAGAAAAGAATGATGAAGATATATAAAAAGATGCATTAAGAAGGATTGAATATCTCAAATTTTGTAAAATGTTGTAAAAAAGAATGGATAATGATATAAGAAAATATAATTGTAAACCAGAAAAAACAGTTATAGAAGAGAATAAAAGTCTCAAGAGTGTAAAACAATATTTTGGTTTGGTAGAAAACCTATAAAGATGAAACTATTACTAAAAAGAGATGTGGCATCATGAACTGGATAGAAGGGTTCCATTAAGAATTATATAGTAATAAAGATCAATCACCTTCTACATCTATTATATCTTCTAAATTGCTCAGGATTTAATTGAAGACATGCAATTAAATTTATGAAGAAGGGAAAAGATTCAGGTGAAGATGGAAATATAATCAATATTTTAAAAGAAGCAAGTAAAGAAATAGAAATTTTTTTGGTAAAGTTATATACCAAATGACTAAATGATAAAGATGTACCAGATGATTGGAAGAATGCAGTATTAAGATTAATATTTTAAAAAGGTGATAAAGAAAATATTAGAAATTACAGATTTATCAGTCATTTATCAGTTTATACAAAATTTTTACCAAGATAATACCACTTGTTTACAGAGAACTTTGGATTTCAACCAACCAAAAAAACAAGCTAGCTTTAAAACTGGTTTTAGTACAGTGGATAATATCCAAGTATTGAGAGAAGTTATAGAAAGGACCAATGAATATGAGTTGCCATTATGCTTTGGATTTGTAGATTATGAAAAGCTATTTGATTCTATAAGCATTTCTTCAGTAATTAAAGCATTGAATCATCAAGGTATAGATCCAGAATATTGGCATATTCTGAAGAATATTTATAAAAATGAAACAGCAACAGTTAGATTACATAATGATACTATGGATGTTAACATTGAGAAGAATGGAAAACAAGGTAATTCCATATCTCCAAAACTTTTTACAGTAGTTTTTCAAAAAGTATATTGTGGATTAAAATGATAAGCTACAGGAATAAAAATAAATGGAGATTATTTAAATCATTTAGATTTTGCAGATGATGTGGTTGTTTTTGCAAATAATGCTTCAGATCTTTAGGAAATGTTGCAAGAGTTATTAGATAAAAGTAAGAGTAAAGGCAAACATTAAAAAGACTAAAATAATTTTCATTAGATTTACTTAAAAGATGAAAATAAAGATTGATCATGATGAGTTAGAAGAAGTTAATGACTATAAATGTCTTGATGAGATTACTACTACAAGTGGAAACATAATGGATGAAATTAATCATAGAACTAAACTTGGTTGGAGTGCTTTTGGTAGAAATAACTTAATATTAAAAGAAAATATGCTTATATGTTTGAAAAGGTTTTTAATAAATGTTTTTCCAATTCTGAGACATGGTCACTTAACAGAAGAATAATACAGAGACATTAGATCACTCAAAGAAGTATGGAGAGATGCATGATAGGAGTAACAAGAAGAGATACAAAATGTAATACATGGGTAAGAGAACAAACAGGTGTTACTAACATTGTTGAAATAATTAAGAGACTGAAGTGAAGTGGAGTTGTATTGGACATATTTCTAAAAGAGGTGATAATAGATGGACAGTTGAACTGGATTTTAAGTGATTGAAAAAGACCCAGAAAAAAATCACATGTGAGATGGATGCATGAAATAAGGAAATGTGTGAGTGTAACGTAGAGAAGAGAGGCTAGAGATCAGAAAAGATGGATGAAACTTGAAAAGACCTTCAACCTACAGTGGATTGGTAATAGCTGAAAATGATGATGAATAAAACTTAATCTGCATTCTCAGTCTGCTTGTGGCTTTTGTTTTTATTAATCAATACTTGGCATTCTAAGCTAGAATCAATTCAGTTATGTATGTAGCAGACATATTGGAACTGCATTCGGTTTTAGATTTGAATCTCAAATTTTTATTGATAAGACCAAAAGCCAGAAAACAATATAAGAATGGGGATTAAATTGTACTACCATCTGGTAAAACAGATTTTTCAAGCTCAAAATATATGGTATTGGAGTAGAACTGTCCTTCCTTATTATAGTAGGTCAAATGAATCAAATATTCTATATTGCAACTTTTGTTGAATAGAAATTAATATAAAAAGAAGGATCGTAACTATATTCTTAACTTTTATATGTTATATAAGTAAGTATGTGCATTTCTATTTAAAATTCTAAAGATATCCTTCAGAAATAAACGGTTGATGTTTATTTTATTGTTATTTTTCTGAACATCTAAAGAATAATAAAAATTCAATTCTATGAATGCCATCAAAACTTAAAATAAACAGTTTTCACTAAAATGTTGTCATTTAGTCTTAAATATATTTTCTTAATTTTTGACAAGAATCTATTTAAAATAATCTATTTATATTTTTTTTTATCAGAGAAAAAATTTTTGATTTACATTATTTTTAAAAAGATGGTTTCATTAAATAAGTTGATAAAAATTAGTTAATTGATAAATTCATACTTAAATAAGATTTTGACATATATATGTAATCAAAATTATCCCAAATTTACAACTCAACTAGACTAGCCAAAAAATATAAACTCTAAAACACAACCAATAGTTTCACTGCTACACACAGACATTTTAGCACTTGAGAAGTCTGTATGTACCAGTAAAACCATAGATTGTGTTTTATAAGTTTATATTCTTGGCTAATATGATTGAGGTGTGAATTTGGGGTAATTTTGGTTATTTTATTGACTAGTTTAGCTTTAGGTTTTTAATATATATATATATTGAAATGAATACTGTCTTTTTTATTTCACTGTCAGCCATGGGGTCTTCCACATAGTTGTGAGCTAGTTCAGCATTGCAAGGATTGCTAAATATAGCAATTCAAAAATAAAAATTAAATTATAACAAAATTTAAAAAAAAACACCTTACTTTTTCAATATTCAATATTTGGTTTTGATATCATAAATATGCTAACTATAAAAACTATAATTTTCATAGTTATAACATTTCTTTAATATAAACTCTATTATTTAGTATGTAAATAACAATAGCTAAAATATATATATATATATTGTAACCGGACCTCCACACAACCCTTTATTACCTCAGTTGTAACAATTTCCTGATGAGCATGTTGCAGGAAGGAACTATCAATTGGCATTACCCAATGCAGATGTTAACCCCCCCCTACAACAATATTTCCTGCTCATCAGAGGATGTAGCACCATAGAGGCTGGAAGCATCTAGACATTTATAGGTTTGGTTTTCCAAATGGCACCACTAAAGTTCCATCTCACTACAACCTGACTTACCTGGGTCTAGTTATGCCAGACGTAGCTCAGGAGGCATGAGATTCTCATGAACAAATGCAATGAATGATGAGTGATGCAACAAAAACAAAATAGCATTGAACAACTGGATAACTAAGATTTAATTTTTAGTAACAATAATTTTATTTAATAACAATTAATTTGCAATTTCTAATAAAGTTCATTCATATCTATGTGATGACTCATTTTCATTTCATTTATGAAAAGGTTGGAACCAGTTTAGTTAGTTACTTCACAGAGAGAAGTGCATTTATGTGCATAAGTTTTGTTATCTTCTTTCCACAAAATCAATATTCAGGTAAGTATTAAGCATTTGCAATTTTATTCAATATGCAGGTAAGCATTTAGAGTCCATATAGTATTTCATTAGATTTATTAAATCCAGTAATGTGGTTTAAATTACTCCCACAAAATCAATATTCAGATGAGCATTAAGCATTGGTCATTTTATATCAACATGCAGATAAGCATTTAGAGCCCATATAATATTTCATTCAATTTACCAAATCCAGTAATGTGGTTTAAATTACTTCCAGAAAATCAATATTCAGATGAGCATTAAGCATTGGTCATTTTATATCAACATGCAGATGAGCATTTAGAGTCCATATAATATTTCATTAAATTTATCAATTCCAGTAATGTAGTTTAAATTATTCCCACAAAATCAACATTCAGGTAAGTATTAAGCATTTGTAATTTTATTTCAATATGCAGGTAAGCATTTAGAGTCCATATAGTATTTCATTAGATTTATTAAATCCAGTAATGTGGTTTAAATTACTCCCACAAAATCAGTATTTAGATGAGCATTAAGCATTGGTCATTTTATGTCAACATGCAGATGAGCATTTAGAGTCCATTAAATATAATATTTCATTAAATTTATCAAATTCAGTAATGTGGTTTAAATTACTCCCACAAAATCAATATTCAGGTAAGTATTAAGCATTTGTAATTTTATTTCAATATGCAGGTAAGCATTTACATTTATCCTTTATCAAGAATAAATGATTTTCATAATTTTATTATTTTCATTCATAATTTTCCAGTAACAAATGTATTTCATGCAGCTACATTTATTCATGATTTTACTCTCATTTATAATAAATGTATTTTCATGTAGCTATATTTATTAATAATTTTTTTTTTATTTATAATAAAGACATTTTGTTTGTCTTTTAAAAAACACATATAATTTCGAATATTTTCATAAAATCATTACCTTTATTTATCCAGTTTGTTCCTTCAAAAAGGGGTCATTTTATTTAAGCTGAATGGCATTAATCCCTTTCATGATGGTTATCCAGGCAAATCTTGAAAAATCATGGCTTAGAATGAAGAGATGAAGCTGTTGGTTTATTTTTCCATGTTATAATTTCCTTAATAAAGCTTTCTTTTTCCATCATTAACAGATGTTCTTTAATATTCTTTTAAAATTGAAAAATTTTTTTTTCAAAATTCTTCTTTAACAGCTACTTGAAAAATATCTCTTTGGAGAAAATATAACTATATGATCTCCTTAAAATCTCTCTGGAAAAACTTTTTAAAACTCTTTCAAAGTCTCTTGTTTTAAAATCAAATCTAATCTGCACTAAACTTGCAACTTGACTATTTATATCTGATTCTTGGACTGATTAAACAGCCTTTTCCCACTACCTAATTTGCATACTGCTCTCATTTAAGCCTGATTGCCTTTCTCTTCATAATGATTGGATAATCTACTTTTTTAGTGGGATAGATAAGAAAACATAAAGATTAAGCCATGTTTTTCAATTGATTAAGACTGCCTCAAGCTGATATAACACTTTATTTAAAAACATCGTTCCAAAAATTAAAAATATAATCTTTTTTAATAACTGCCAGCTTTTATTTACATCATAATTTGAAACTATAAAATCAATAATGATTTTCTTTTAACTATAAACTTTTTTACTTTATTTCTTTTTTAATTTGATCAAATCATGCTAGTCTTTTTTAAATGGGGGGGGGTCTCTTGAATATATATGCATGGAACAGTATACCTGTTTCAATATATATATATATATTAACATTATAAACACTAAATGTGCATAGTGTGATAAACACTTGCAATTTAGACTAGATAGATTCTTTGAATAAACCTATAAGTAATATCTTTACTAACAATCAACTGCTAAACATCACGTGATCACCATTTCTTATGTTTGCTCATAACTGTTATTAAAATAGGCAAAATTGCTACTCAGTGCATCCATTGATTACTCTGTCTTGCACTGAGTGGCACTACTGTTTGGAGAGTTTTTCTTTTCTTGCACTGAGTGGCACTACTGTTTGGAGAGTTTTTCTTGTTTTAATAACAATCAACTGACTGAATAAATTAATTCACTTTTTATCTGATTCCATGCCCTTAAATAAATAATGAATCAGTCAATGCTTTTTTTTAATTAGCAGCAATATAATTAAACTTTGAACTAATCAGCCAAAAATTTCAGATGACAGTTCTGTTATAAATTTTATTAATTTTAACAATCACATTATTAAATAATGACCATTAAATATATAGTGCTAAGAAGATAGGAAAACATTTATTTAGAGTTATGACCTCCAATTTAGCATTCCATAAAAAGCATTTACAACTAATCATTTCATACAGTAGTAAATAATGCACCATTTAGCCAGTCTATTACTTAGAAAAAAGTCATTGATACAGTCCGAGTGGCAGTCATTTTAGCAGAGCCTTAATATAATCACAGTTTAGATGATAAATCAGATGTAAATTTTATTATTTTTACCAATTGTATAAATAAACAATATGTTTATTATGGTATAAGCATTTGAAGTTTATAATTCTTAAAAATATATAATTATGGGTAGATGGCATGCAAAATACCAATATCCAAAAAAACTGGAAGCTAGAAGCCAGAAGAATAAGATCCCAAAAAGTGATTTGATCTAAAAAAAATTTGACAAAAAAGCTATTTTACTGAAATGTTATTTCATTATAAATCATATAATCACAAAATAATTTCTCTGAAAAATCATATGACCAAAAAGTAATCTGATTGAAAATTTACAAGCATGAAATGGAAAATTCACATGAATGAGAAAAGTATTATGGTTGAAAGTCATATCATTGATATCATTGACAAAATTAAAAATCAAGTAATTGAAATTAAGGTAAATAAATAATAGTTCGCCATAATTTAAAACAAACAAGTATCTTTAATAATAAAAAGTATTAAATAAATATAAATTTTAACTTAAATTTTCAATGTTACTGATTTTTACCTTAGAAATATAAATTAACGTGACAAAAATCAACTTATTAATAAAAAGTAATAAAAATCAACTTATTAATGAACAAAAAATCTTAATGCAAATGACCTGTTTTATGACAATACAGAAAATATCTACACTGTATATAATTTTAATATTAAAATAATTATAAATAATATATGCAACTGGATACCATACTGAAATTTAAAAAATAAAAAAATAAAAATATTGTTAGCAGTTTAAATCTTATTTAAATTAAAGAATGGTTATAAACTGGAGTGCAAACACATATTAGCATCTGGTTTGATGAATATTTTTTGAAACCTTGAATATGAGGTCTTCACAAATTTATACATTTTAGACAGTGACAATACTTTTTTGGTTATTTTATCAAATCTTGATAATCATATTAAAAAGATCAGTCTAAGAAAGTCAACATTTTGTGTTCAGACTAAATAGAATATCTATTTCCCAACTTTTCATTTCTAATTACTTTCATATTAAAACTTTATATTAATTTGGATTATAATGATAACATATTTTATGTTTGCAAAAAAATAATATCATAGTTAACTGTATATATATACTCTAAAATTTGTAACATCATGACCAAGTTGCATATTTTTATGTCAATAAAAACTTGCAACTTATTGTTTATATATTATTTGATTTATTTACTTTTAAAATTATGTAATTAATAACTATTCAAAACCTTTTAATTTTAAGCGATTATATTATCTTTGAAAGAAAAAAAACAACTGATAAATTATTAACATCTGCTGCATACTTATAAGCTCTAGTTATAATTTAATAATATTCAGAAATAATAAATATTTTAAAATTTAGTAATAATATTATTTTTCTAGCAAGAATATAAAGTATCAAATAATCACCTCATGTATATTACTTTAAAAATTCTCTAGAAACTGTGAGGTCAAACACATATGTTTTAAACATTTTTATATAACATGTTCAGCATTAACTTAAAGTAGATCATTATGTTAATTATTTTTGTCAAATGTTTATATTTATAAAAGAAAAAGTTCTAGATAACAATTTGTCTATCAATTAAAGATTGTTAACTTAATTGGTTATATTATCTGTATTTATATTTATTTTTGGTTGCATTCATTTAAAATTTAAAAAAACCCTGAACTTAAATCAGGTTGGCAATTTATGGTGTTAGATATATAGGGTATTTGAAAGTCTAATCTGATCGTTTGCTTAAATTTATGATTAAAACATGGATTACTTTTATACACACATGTACATGTGTATTATATATTATATATTATGGATGGATGGTATGCAAAATACCAATATTGTCTGTTATATAAATAAAATTAAATCCACAGCCAAAGTTTAGCAAACAAATAAGATGAGTTTTGCAGGCTGAATGAAAATATTAATAAACTTGTCCAAACTGTTATTAATCAAACAAAGTTTTGACAGGTTTGCTATTGTTTTCATTCAGCCTGCAGACCTGGTTTTATTTGTTGCTGCCCATTAATACACCATGACTGTGAATTTAGTTTCAAAATAACTTTATTAGTGTAAAATAATTGATTATTTAAGAATATAGAAATACATTGTCTTTCTTGGAAAAAAGTTCTAGGAGATAGATAAGTAAGCTTAACATCTTGATTGAGGATCTGTGATGGATCTAATGTTTAATTACCTGGAGAATTTTTAATGGAAATGCTAGTATCAAATTTCACCTGTGATTGTGTACATTTTAGGTAATTTTTGGTATTTAAAAGAGTCTCTATGTCTCATTATAGAGAAATTTTGAAGACAGGATAAAGACTTTACTTTTTAACTTATTAAGGCGATCGATAAATATGAGGTCCTGATTTGGAAGTGGGAAGGTGAAAATTAGTTTGCAACTGATGCTCCAGATTGTAAAAACTAAAAACAATTAAAGTATAATGAAAGGAAATTGTTTACTGTGGATTTAACTTCCT
This sequence comes from Epiperipatus broadwayi, assembly GCA_028023455.1. Lineage (NCBI taxonomy): Eukaryota > Metazoa > Onychophora > Udeonychophora > Euonychophora > Peripatidae > Epiperipatus > Epiperipatus broadwayi. Next base: position 21,748,496 of record JAQFVV010012395.1, on the reverse strand, counting down.
TTATATAACAGTTCCCATTTACTAATTAATTTACACATATATTTACCGTTAAAAATATTAAGTTTAAATATATGTATATAACTATAAGATTTAATATAATCAAACACTGACTGCAGTAATTTATAAACATTTCTGAAAGATGGTAGATAGTGTAAACATTATTAAATAACTAGACATTCTCTTTAGATTAAAATAAAACGTTTATTTATTCAAATAAGCGAAACAAAATAACATGTGTACTAACAAATTTAAAAATAATACAGTATAAATTAATATCAAACTACTCCACTCCAAAGATTGCATCTTTAAGAGATGTCAGAGTGAGAAAATACAAATCATGATATTAATTCATAAAATCTTTACGTGACTTTACACCATCAACATGTATGATTTTTCTGCTAACTTTTGCTATTTTCTATCCCCCATATCTATCCATAACATTAATATACCGAAATGTTTACGAACAATCAAGGAATTTAAACAGATATTATTTATGAGACTGTCTTTTACTCAACCAATAATCAATTTCCAATGCAGCTTATATTTTTACTTCAAACATATGTTGATCAATTTTTTCTTGAAATATTCTTTTTTTTTTATATTGCCGTTGATAAGTTTGAAGATATTATCTTAACAGTTGAATCAATGGACTTCAATATTCTATTATTTGAATACATTTGGGAGCAATGGGAATGTAATTCCATTTTTATTTTTTAATTCTGCATATAAGTCTGATTAACTAGTCCCGCCCTCTAACTTCTACCTTAAAAAGCAATGATTTTGTTCACAAACGTTTTATTTTATTCAAGTACAGATCAATCAGCTGTTTTTATTTTATTTTTACGAGTGCAAGAAATATTTAAAAATTTCTATTTGAATGTACCTAGCCATTTATATCTTAGGAGCAATTTATTATGCTGACTAAGAAAAAAATATCACAGTATATATATAAACGAACTTCTAGATTACATATTCACAGACTAATACTGAAATAGGTTAACTTCATTATTATTTGTTTGTGTTTGTTCTTTTTCTACACAATTCGAAAAAGTATCAATTTAAAGAGAATTATATACTTTTAATATATATTGTGATGAATGCAATATGTATATGTTGTATATGATAATGTGTCTATATCACATAAGTAAAAAATAATATGTAAAATAAATAAAAAAAAGTCAAAATTATATTTAAAATTAAGAAAAGAAAAAGTCAAATCAAAAATATAAAGAAGTAAAATAAAATTTACCCTATATATGGAAGAAGAAAAAACTTGTATTTTCTTTTCTTATATTTTCATTTCTAAAACTCAAATAGTAATTGTTTTTTCAGTATTTTTAAAACTAAAAGGTATTTTTCTAAAAGTTTTCTAATTACTAAAAGAATTATCTGAAAATTAATTGATAATGTATGAAAAAATAAAATTAATTAAAAATAAAATGTATGTTTTGCTTTTTGATAAACAAAAATTCCAGATGATAAAAAGCCTATGTTTAGGATAGTTTTAATTTTATAATTTAATTTATTTTAAAATATTAAAGACAAAGAATAAAAAAATAAAGAGAATTGATTTCATTAGTAGTATATCTATAATTGTGGGGGGGGGGGATGGCCATTTATATAGAAAAATCAGGTACCAGAGCCATTCCCAAAAAAAAAAGGCTAGAATCTAAAAAAATATGTTCATCAGCTATTATAATATGCCTAACTTTTTGAGTGTCTAACTCCACCATTCTTATTTGAAAGAGATTAGTGAGAATTTTATTAATATTTGCAAGATTTTATTTTTACAATTAAATCTTTTTTTATATCATATATTGATAATCTTTACATTATTTATTATAAATGTAAGCTTTCAAATGATAGACATTCTAAAAGTTACTATTTGAACTTTTTCAAAATAAAAAATATTACAAAAAAAAAATCAACTCAGATGTCACATGACCTAATTTAATAAGCTTGTGTTTACAAATGTTATAAGGATATTCTCTAAGCTTGTTAAGGGCTTATTTTGTGAGCTCTAAATATAAAATAAATTATTAAATGGAGTTTTTAACTATAAAAATGGTCCCTTGCATATTGGACATGGTTTGTCAACTCAAAAAGTCAATATCATAAAATATTTTTTTATTTGAATTCAATTTATGAAATTCGAAAAAATTTGAGACTAGATATTTTTAAAGAAAACCTATATATCTTAAAATTAATAATTAAATTTATTATTATTAAAATTTTAAAAGAAATTTCTTTACCAATGCTAATAAAAGCCATTTTAGAGTCATCTAATAAAAATTGCTTCTGTTTTGCTGAAACAAACTTCTTGTGACTTATTTTTTTAAAAATAAATATTTGAAAACAAAATCTATTTGAACTTGTACAGGTTTCTGATTTAAAAATAAGCATTTTATGAAAAATATTGCATTGAAAATTACAATTTTTTTAAACAATAAATTTGAAAATAATAGCCTTTGGACAAACAAATATTATCACTTCTATTGAGATCAAAATTGGCAGGTCTACCTTCTTTCATATGCAAATTATAAATTCCAATTTCCTAAAGTTCTGCATCATGCTGATATCTTCAGACTTTTTATCAACTAATAATATAAAAATAATTTATATGATGAAAAATACTCTGTATGTTAATCTAATGTTAGTGATAGCTGTGGAATAGTGACAAAATGACATAGTGATCACAGCAGTATCATAATATCCAAAATATGCCCCATGAGCAACACATTAAGTCAAAACACCAAATAATTAGATTCTTACCAAAATTTCTGCATGTGATGTTTGCTAGCTTTTATTAAAACTTTACTACAATAGCAAATTCAACACAAACATTTTTGAACAAGGGATAAATTATTGAAAAAGCCTGGAAGCTTGCTTGATTGGGAAACATAGCTTTAAAACCATCTAAGTAAAGTTTAATTTGTCTAAAACTGAAATCTGAAGAATTAATTTTCATATATATATATATATATTAGCATAAATTCTTCCAAAGTTAAAGAAATTTGTACTAAATGAATTCATTAAGATTATAGAAATATATTAGCTCAGAAAAATAAGCCTTTTTTATGGAGTTGTATCGAATTTTATTACAAGAGTAATTATGATTCAGGGCCAAATAATTAATATGACAAAATAAAATTCAATATTGAAGTCATACTATTAATTAATATTTTTAATTTTGATAATTATTTTTCATGCAGTTTATATATATAATTGTAAGGAAATCATGTCATACATCACATGATTTATTTTAATTAATGTAATATGTATATATAAAAGGGAGTTGAACACAGACGTTTAAGCTCCCTTCAGCTATGCACTCTATCCCATACAATCGATATGAATGAACACACACGTGTGAAAAAAATAAATGATCTTCAATATTTGTAATTTGTCCTGAACCAGCATTTATCGGTTGGTCCAAATCATCATTTTCCACACACACACACATATATATATAACCAGTGTTCAGTTTAAAATTAGAGATTATTTATCTTTTTCACATGCATGTGGTCACGTGTATCGATTATATGAGATAGAGTAGATATCTGAAGGAAGCTTGAAAGTCTATGTTCAAATCCCTCATTTACAGTCAAACTCCAAATATATATATATTGTGCTTGTATTCTAAATATATATCTATATAGAATTTTTATTATTTAACTATTGATCGTAAGAAAGATTAACAATAATCAATAATAAAAGAATCATTGATTTAAAATTCGCCAGACATTTGACTTTATTTAAATTAAGAGAGGAGGAGGGATGCATGTTACAAAATCCCAATTCTTTGTGTTTAGACTGAGTTACCACATAGATAAATAAGAATATAAATATTATAAAAAGCACATATAAATATAAAAATAAATGAGATTTCTTTCTTTCATCTGAGAATCTAGTTAAATTTGATTATCATCATTAAATATCAAGCGTTCTTACCTATTTTTACAATATATTTCCAACATTTAGTTACATTTATTTCAGTGCACCCTTAATTTTAGCTCAATCCCATCACAACCATCAATTAGCCCAGAAGACAGACCAACCTCTCTCACACACTTGATGAATTTTTTTTTAATTACTCAATTTATTTCTTTTTTCCCCCCGGTGAGGCAGATATATATATATAGCTCATATTGTATTTTTTAATGTTTATATTCTAATAATTTTAATAAATCTGTAAATAAATTAGGTTTATTAAATATGTAATGTTGATAATACAAAAACTTATTCATAGAGCAAATGAATTTGATAACATCACTACAAAAATTCACTAGTTCTCAAAAAATATTTAAATAAAGATCTAACTCTGGATTAGTAACTATCATCATCATCATCAACCATTATCAATCCACTGCAGGATGAAGGTCTCTCCAAGTTTAATCCATCTTTTCTGATCTTTAGCTTCTCTTTTCCACATTACCCCTGCACACTTTCTTATTTCATCCATCCATCTCATATGTGGTCTCTTTCTGGGTCTTTTACAATCTCTTGGAATCCAGTGTAACTATAGATTTTAGTAAATCAGAATTAAAGTAATGCATAATTCTGAAAAAGGGAATTTAAATATACAATTATAAAGTACTCATTAATTACTTAAGCTCACTATAGATGACACTAGAATAGAAAACTGCTCTTGTTTTATTTAAATGGAAGTAACTTCCAGATATTGATGAATTAACTTAAAATATTATTTCAAGATTTGTAAGACATATTGAAAGTTTGGAATAAAAATAAGTGGAAACAAAACTAAGCCGCAACAATCAGTAGAAAGATGAAAAAATTAAAAGTAAGCATTTGAATGTAACTTACAGAACAAGTTAACGCTTTAAATATTTGGGAAGTGTTCTAACTCATGAAGACGTTATTAAAAAAATAAACTAAAATTCCTATGGTTATTTCTACTAAGAATCAGTGACTATCTGAGATCCTTTAACATTAAATTTCATTATGAATTTGGATTAAATGTTTTGTTTATAGTTTAATTTTACATAGATAAAAAAATGTGGATAATTAAAAAAAGTGACAAAGAAAAGATTTAATGTATTAAAAATATGTATTTAAAATAATGAAAAAAAAAGATTATAAAGATAAAATTACCAATATAAAAGTATTGAAAATAGTAATAAAATATATAAAAAAAAATACAAGGATGATGAATAAATTGGATATATATTGAGTTTAATAATAATATCTTGATAAGAAATATATAAGGTATGATGAAAAGGGGTAAAGAAAAAAGAAAATCAGATATATTTAAAAAGAGCAGAAAAAAGAATCGGCTCAGAAAAGACAACTTGAATCTAATATGTGTAAATTAATTTAAGGTGATGATTTAATAAATGATTTGAACTTCCGAATGATTTAATAGTATAATAATCACAAACATCATATGAGATTGAAATCAAAATGAAATTTGAGAATTTTTTAAGTAGATGAGAATATTCTAAATAAAAATATGTTAAAATAGGTCAGCATATGAATATCTTACTATTTTTATGTAGAAATCATTGTTGACTTTTAGCAAGAATGCAGTTAATCTTAGAATATATTCCCCTTTTCTCACTCCAATTATATTAGTTATAACAAGAGTATGACCAAAGAATATTAGATGACAGTGCTTAATAGATTTCTGTCCAGTACTATCCTATTTCATATCTCCAGGCTACTGATTACTGAAGCTTATACTAGATGGTATCACTGAGGTGAAAGAGAATTTGCTCCTGAAAAGCATGATATAAGCTTGAATCATGTGATGTTTTATTGTATTAATCCTAGAACAAAAACATAATTGTAATATGATATAATCTTTATCATTGTGAAAAATATGGCTATCATTAGCCTTCACATTTTATAAGTATATGCTATTATCTATGGTATATCAGAAAAGCTAATAAATATTTTTATAGGCATGATATTTTGTATAAATATGTGTGTTTCTAAAGGTGACTTATCATAATTATTTAACAAAAATAGATTTAAATTTTATGAAATCTATTTTTATAGGACATTTTTACATACTGGATAGATACACCAAAGCCAAATCAAAGATATTAATTGATAAAGTAAAAAAAATCTAAATAAGCAATTTTCATTATTTATTAGAATTTGTAATTTTAAAAAAACAATAAAAATTTAAAGAAAAAATTTTGATTACTGATTATAATTTTCAAAATAATTTATTTTCAAAACAAAACATTTTTAATGTAAATTAAAATTGACAATTTCTATTCATAGTAAACAATTTTAATTAGTATTTGGATAAAAAAGGGGCAATTTATCATATTATCATAAATATTCGAGCAAACATTTTTTCTTATTGATCATAATTTTTAAAACAAATATTTCACCTTTAAAGCTAGCACTTTTTGATATGAATTAAAATCAAACCATTTGAACTATTATTCAATTGACTGAAAAAACATTTTTACCAAATTCAATTTTCACCAGTCATGTCAATTTGTTTTCCAAATCTAACAATTTCAACAATATCAATTGAAATTAACACTTTGTATTCAAAACAAATCATTAGGTATTATTTGGATAATACATAGAAGTTGTCTTCTTTTAAATTTTAGTGACAATGAGGTCTTATAGAGATTAACAAAAATAGTCAAGATGTCTCTATAAGCATTTTCTAAAGACATTCAACATTATAGCCTTTTTAAATTTTAAAATTAAGTTCATATTAAGTTGTATCACTTTCTTTAAAATTATGCATTACATGGTAACATTATGTTTACATTAGTTGTCTTACATTTTATCAGTACTTTGTTTATATTGAAAATATTAATTTTATTTACTGAACAACTTCAGGTTAGCTTTAGTAGATCTATCTATTACATAAAACATGTATTTGTTTTAAAGTTGTGATTATTTATTAAGAACTTAAAAAGTGTGCAAATACTTTTAGAAAAAGGCTTTAACTTTTATCGTATGTTCCATGAATTTTTATAATAATCAAATGATGACCTTTTTTGACTATAGAGGGACTTCTCTTATCTTGACACATGATAGTGACTTTATAAAGATAAAAATGATTGTCTTATTTCTAACGTAAATTTTCACTTCAATATGAATCATCTTGATCTGGGAGCATGAAGCTGTTATTTTCTTTACTTTTATGTCGACTATTTACAAATTAACCTTCACAAAATCTTGTGATTTACAAGTTAATATTACAATATTTATACTGGAAATATATAGTCTAATATAAAGTTGCTATCTTGTGTTGAAGTTTGAGAGGTCCCTCTATAGTCAGAAAAAGACATCATTTGATTATTATAAATATTCAAGATGTACATAATAAAAGTTAAAGCCTTTCTTTAAAAGTATGTATTTGTTTTGTAGAACATCTGTGCATACAGTTCTAAATTTACTATAATTATTCATATCAGCATCCTATAAAAATATGTTTGTAAAAGTTAAAACAAAATTTAAATCAATATTTGTGAAATAATGACTTATAATATAGATTTATTTTTTAATATCAAGGATTTTTTTTTTTTAAAGTTAAAAAAAATGTTTTGAAATATATTACATTTTATATATTAACTTGGGTATTTAGTCTTACATGGGTCTTTTGGGAGTATGTTAATATATTTATTTTTTGTTTTATTATTATTATTTTGTGTGTGCACTTAAAATAAATTTCTGAAATATTTGTAAGTTGTACTTTGACAAATATCATAGTAAATAATTGAAATGTTAGTATGAGGATCTAATATACTTAAAACCTTGTTTATATTAGATTAGTTTAGTCATAAACAAGGTTTAAAATAATAACTAATACAATTAATATATTAACATTTTTGGAGTTTAAGTTTGAAAAAAAAAATAAAAAATGTTTGGATTATGTTGAGTATGATATTAAGCTGCTATAATTATTAGGCATATTTCATATACATATTAAATCTGAAACTGATAATCTGGCATATCCTTTATTCAAAACAAAATAAATTGCCACCAAATATCATATATTATGACAAATGTGTGCAATTTTTATTATTTAATTGTCATGATGTTGTGTTAATACTATAGACTCACAATTTTGTGCCCACTTTGGGTGCATTTAATCTTTATTGAACACTACAATGGATGACTGTGATAAATAAGCTATAAAAGGGTTGAAGCAAAGTTTAACTATTTAAAAGTCCTCTGTCATTTCGTGATTTAACTGGTGGTGCACTTATTCAAGACAAAAAAATTTCTCAGGTTGAGCTTGGCCTGAATGAAAAATTTAAAAAAAAAAATGAAATGAAAAATACCATGCAAAAATAACATTCAATTTTTTGTTTAATTAATAATTCTTTTTAAGCTTCTATACTTGATTTGTGCCATTACTATTAAGTCATTTTTTAATATAGAAAAGTTGTTACTTCAGCAAAATTCAAGAACTCAAGTGACAGAATAGTCCTGACCAGCCTAATTTAATACCACTTTTAGTTTTGCCTTCTAAAAACTTCAAAACAATCATTATGTGCCCCCTTTTTAGAAGAATATGCTTACACCAACTATTTTATGATATTGTGGGAGAATATATGATTTTATCACTATATTTTAGTTTTTACTATTAACAAAAATACATTTAATTTAAATACCATGAAGATAAAAAGAATCTTAAAACATCACATGATCACTATCTTTCATGCTTGCTCATAACTGTTGTTAAAATAGGCAAAACTCTCTCCATACAGTAGTGCCATTCTAAGCAAGACAGAGTAATCAATGGATGCCAGAAGGCTTGTGCATAAAATCCCCATTGAGTTCCTACTTATCCAATATCCCCAAACTGTTTTCTGGCTAATGGTCTTCGTAAGTGAGGAGCCTTGGATCTGAGAAAGGTGGTGGCTATGGTTGTAAAAAATCCAAAGACACCAAAATGTATGGGTGCTGAACTGAGTTCAGCCCCATATGACTATATAAGCTACTGAGCTTAGATTGAAAATATTTGTGTTTTCAATTTTATTCTCATAGTTTGGCTGCTGGAGGGTTGCATTAGATCCTAAGATTTAGGTGCAGTGCTCTCAGATCCAAGGCTCCTCACTGATGAAGGCCATAAACCAGAAACTAGTTTGGGGATATTGGATGAGTAGACACTAGATGGGGATTTTATGCACAAGCCTTCTGACAATCATTGATTACTCTGACTTGCTTAGAGTGGCACTACTGTATGGAGAGAGTTTTGCCTATTTTAAGATAAGAATTTATAGATACAATTTTTATAACTTTTTTGCAACATATACAACCATTGCATTAGGTGAAAATTTACATTTAAAATTAATAAATAGTTTATTAACTGAAAAGGAAGTAATGGAAGATTTTAGTGAGTTATATAATGTAAATAAATTCTCCAAAAAACAGATGATTCCACCTGGCTATTAGCATTTGTTCTTATTTATATCTTTTGGAAGTTTATTTACATTATATAATTCATAGGAAGTTTCAGCTATTTCCTGTTCAGTTATCTATAATCCGAGTAATTTATTATTCATAAATAGTTTATTAATATAATACTTTTTACAAAAATAATCAAATGATTTTATTGCTTGGGAGTTCGTAAGAAATTTGAGCACTGGACATGTCAGATCTGGAACTGATTTGAGAATCTTATACTCTAGAATCTGACACTCTTACCACTACATTATACCATGTTGGTCATAATAGCATTATCTGAATTTAAATAATTTGTTGTTTCTTGTAGGTAAATAATTTACAATTTAAGGTAGCATTTCTATTCATGCTTCATTCCATTTTTTCCTCATTAATTCTAGTCTGTTACTTGATAGCATATATCTTATTAGCTTGCACCAATATTGTGACAAATTTAAAATTAATATAAATATTTAAATCAATAATAAAATGTGTAATATAATATTGAGGTTATCTTCCGTGTATTTTTAATTTGAATGCTTTATTAAAGGGGTTTAAATTCAGACTTTTAAACTCCCTTCAGACAGTCACTCTATCTAACATAATCAATACACATGATCACATATATGTGAAAAAGATGAATGATTTCCAATATATGTATTTCATGCTGAACAAACACATGTGTATGTGGTCATGTGTTTATTTATGAATGCTTTACTATTTAATATTTCATTATTTTAAAAGCCACAATAGAAAAATTTATTTAACATAAGATAAAGATAAGGAACATAGACTTTTAGCAGTTCATTGCAGGGCAAAGGCCCTTCCAACAGACCCTTACAGAGATAATGCAAAAATAAAGTAGAACCTATTAGACTTCCAATTTCTAGGTGACGAGGATTCAAATACTTTTCTATGCCCATTTACTCCCTAACTCAAAACAGATAGATACCCATTTTTTGACCAATACTAAATGGTTATCTGAGTTTACTATGGACCACCTATGTAAAAAAAGTTATAAACTGTTGGAAAAATTTTGAAGTTTACTCAGCCCTAATTTAAATCCAGGTTGTAGACATGATAGGAATGTATTATTTTTGCACCAGAGTTTTTTATTTAAAATTTCATAGTACTATTAACATTTTAAAAAATAAAATAAAATATTTTTAATTGAAGTATTGTCATATAGGATTTATTAACTGATTCTTAACCAATCTACAAAAGCATTGCCAGTGATACACTACATCAAATTTTAGTCAACAAAAAGTAGTAACATTTGAATCTTCTCTTATGTCAATTTGTTAAGACTTAGAAACTATTTAATTTTTACACAAGTATATTATTTTTTATAGACAAGTGAATAATACTATTCTAACTTTATAGTTTATTTATTTCTTATTATGTTTTAAAATATATTGTGCATATTTACAATATAATACTTACTAATAATACTCAGTATACATTTTAAAATCCCAAATGGAATTAGTTCACAACAATTAATGACATCACCAACAAACTATATAATGTACTACTCGTTAGCAATACTCAACAAGCATTTTAAAATCCCAAATGAAATTAGTTTAAAGCAATTAACGATATCGGCAAAGAGAACCAATTATAAATATAATTTATTTTTTAAGATTATAAATAAAATAGTAACTTTAAAAAAAAAAAAAATTATAAGTAAATATTGTTCTATAAAAAATTGAATTTATCTAAATGGACTTACCGTAGATATTGAGTCTGGCTATATGATCTGCTAATCCTGCGGAGTTTGTGGCAAGACAGCGATATTCTCCGCCATCCTCAAGGCGCAAATTAGATATATTAACCTGACTGACAACATCCCCGTTATTATCAAGAAAAGATATTAGTTGAAAGCGCTCTGTTTCTGGAAAAGGTTGATTATCCAATGTCCAGTAAACTTCTGGCGTGGGATTTCCAGAAGCAATACATTTCAAAGAAGCAAATTGTCCAGGCTGTAAGGTTTGTTCTGGGAAGACTTCATGAAGCAAAGGTGTTACAACTATAAAAAAAAAAATGCAAGTAAAATATATAAAACTGGATTGTATGTGTATGCACATATTTCTATGTAATACTATTTTACAATTATTATTTCAATATAATTATATTCATAAATTATTTTTATGTTAATTTATATTTACTTTGTATCATATATATTTATACATAACCACATTAATATATAATCAATAGCTGCAAATGGCACTCACCAACGAGTACTTCTATTTTAATTACAAAGTGGGGAGACAGATAAAATAATAATAATATAAATAGAGAGATTTCAACTCAAGATTTTTTAGTCTGTTCATTCTTCATTCACATCAATCAACCGATACATCACACGCACGCGAAAAAGATACATGATTCCCGGTAAACAAAGAAACATACGTTTTTTATTGCTTATTTTATATTAAGATAGTAAAACCTCAAACTAATGGACAAGCTGTTCACACAAAGGCAAAACTCTCCATATAGTAGACAGTAGACAGGGATTTTATGCACAAACCTTCCTGCATCCATTGATTACTCTGGTTTGCACTAGTGGCACTACTGTATGGAGAGTTTTGCCTTTGGGTATATTCATATTCCACACAAAAAATAATGGTTTTTTAATAGAGATGGCACTGATACACCGAGATTTTAAACACTAAATTTTTCCATTTAGATTTTCAATTTGCCCATGTTATCAAGCCATAAATATCAGACATTAAATCTATTGTAGACATAAGCAAGTCTATTTTTGAGTTGCTTAATGTAAGCTTTGATTTCTTTGATTGGCAGATTACTAAAGTAAATTTGGAGCTTCATATAAAATAAAAGAATTTAAGTGTAAACGTTCAATGACTATTGAAAAAATTAAAAATAATAGGAGATTACAATTGAATGGGGATACAATCATTTAATCATCATATCATTTTAAATCTATTGGCACTTTGAAAGTACTGTATATATCTGGGAAATATTATTAAAATCTTATTAAATGGTTTTCTTCTTAGTTTTTTTAGGGCTTATTTTATATATAATTATTATTGTTTATTTTATTGCACTGATTCTTCCATTGATACTTCATCCTTTTTTTATAATTTTGCAATTTTTTATAACTGTCATTAGTGATTGTTTTCTAACACAAAAACTAATTTTATTATTGTAATTCACCTCTGTGTAATGTTTATTGATTTCTACAATTAATATTTGTGCATCTAAAATACATCTATAATTGCAACAAACTCGGAAGCATTATTCTACTCATTTTCTTTCTACTTGTAGCCAGAACTTTTTGTATTTGAGTCCAATTTGCTTCTTACTGAGGTATTTAATGAGACAAATAAAAATATGTTCCACGAAGAGATCCTTTCAATATTATGTTGTAATACTATTATAATATTTTGTTATATATATTATTTCAGTTGTGAAATATTAGCTTCCAGAATGGTTCAGTGACCCTATGCATCTCCTGTGTGGATGTGATTTAAATATTTCTCAATAAAGTGTACTCCTCATTTCTTGGACTAATACAAGCTTGTCAAAATTAATAGGTACACAATAGAGCAGTTAAAGTTATTCTAAAATAATAATTTATTAAATTCATAGTTATATGGCATGGATTTATATTCATAAAATTAATTTATTGTATGTATGACTAATGTTAAATTTGTTTTATTTTTCATTCACAAGTTGATATATAATAGTTATAGAAAAAAGTCTGCAAGCAAAACAAAAAGGTATACAAAATAACAATATTTTACAATATTTTCAATGAAAATAAAACAAAAAAAAATGTTACAAAACCATAATACCTTCTATAAAATAATACAATTAAAACCCCAAATGATTTAATGTTGTGGTGGAATATTAGACTCTGAAACATAAAGTCCTGGGATAGATTCCAGGTCTGGAACTTCTAGTGCTCAAACATTTTACAAACTTTCAAGTAATAAAGCCATTGAATTATTATTACTTTTACACAACTAAAACTTTACCAGAGAATCGGCCATCTATTGACCGTTTTGTGTCTGTTTGTTTTTAAAGAAATAAAACTGTATTTTTTTCTTCTGGTCAATTATATTCTTCCTTTCCTTATTTGCAATTGCAGGAGTCCTTGGACAAACAATTATTATTTTATCTTGAAACATATTAGTGCTAGTGTTGTGATACATTGTAAATAAGTTGGTTAAAATTAAACTATAAAAATACTATTTTTTGTGTGACTTTTGTTTCAAAAATTTGATAATTAAAATTATGTTAACAATCTGGTCATTCTAAGGGTAAGATGGCATGTGACCATCCAAGCATTACAGCAAAAGTACATATACATGTAATTTATTTATAAGCACTTAGGATATAATAATCTGCCAAATTTTAAAATATATTTTTTCATAATTTTTTAAAGTAGACACAAAAGTTAATGTTTTTTAATGATTACTCTGTTGAGAAAAGTAAGAAAGATTTAGTTTGCTCCATTTTGATATCCAATCAGAGTTGGATCTCAGAAACACATGGTTATTTATATGTGATATGTTTTTAACAAGTTGAGCTGACATGTTGAAATGCAAATGGATTTTCCTTAAGATAGGAATTCCTGAAATCAAATAAAAATGCCATTTTTCAAATTTATATTCTGATCTCATTGATTGACTGCATTTAATCTGTAGATTTCATTGTCTTAATAAATGACTAGAAATTAATATATTTAATCATTATCAAAAGCACCTGTCTAATTGCATTTTTTTTTCATTATTATTAGAATAATTAATATTGTAATAATAAGAAATATATACACTTTCCAATAAAAAAAAGTAATATGTCTAAATGCAATAAAGTCCAAGTATTGGTGAAGCTAATTCCAGATAATAAAATTGAGTGCTTTTGAGAAGTTGTGTCTTCTTATAATCATAACCAGAAAGTAGAATGAGCACAATGAAAAATGTGTGTGATGAAGAGATTTAAGTCTATTTAAAGTGGGTTAGAGAGTTCATTTTTTGGAGAGAGAAAAGTATGCTTCCTTCCAGTTTATAGCATTGGTGCTTTTAGCTATGAGCCATGTTTCATTAATTTTACATTTAGAGTTATGCTCTATAGAAGATAGAGGCAAATGATTCAAATATGTGGCCAATAGAGCTTTGGTGTTACAAAAAGATGAAATTATATTCAGGATTGTTCAGAGTTCTTTTGTACAAGTAACAGTGCTGAGAGATGCAAGTGGAGAATGAGGTATGAGATTCACCACAATATATAGCACTGCAACTGATGTGAGCGCATGTGATTTTATACACTGTGTGTGGGGGGAGGGTGATCAGAGGGTAAGCAGTTTTTTGAATTATGGATTAGTTTATTAGTCGAACAGAGTTTCCAAAAGCTTAGTTTGAAATAATGAGAAAAGGTTTTGATAAAGCTTTTAGTGAAGGAATGAATGTGTGAAAAAAAAAATCCATGGTTTGTCATCTTTTGCATAATAATTAATATTTTAAATACATATCAAAAATTATAGTAAAAAAAAGTAAAGCATCATTAAATTGTTCACTGCATAATACTAAGTGAAGAATAAGACATTATTTATTAGACAATCCAAGTTGCTGATTAGGTTTTAATGTTTTTGATGTATCCACTAGCTAAAAACAGCTCCAAATCTCTGTATTAATATTTAATACCATGTAGCTGGGTTCACTGTGGACTGCTGTCTTAAAACACAATTCTAATATTGCTTAACACTTCTCAATTTGCTTGGGAAAAGTTTTTATGATATACACATATTCAAAACCAGTTTATAATATATAATAAAAATAAAAAAGAAGGTAACAGAATGATTAGTATTAGCAAGCACTTGAAGAAACACAAATTATGCTCTGATATTACAAATTAAAATGTTACAGAAAACAACAAATTCAGTAAAGCAATTAAATAAGACTGTTACTCTACTATTTAAAAAATCAAGCCATATATAACAATAAAAGCATGAGGTACAGTGAAGATCCTCTGCTTCTTTGCGTCTTTAAAATTCATTTACTTTTATTTATTCATAGAAGTAATGGGTTGTATTTGGGAAAGTTTCACATTTTATTTGTAATGATAAAAGTATAACTATCAGTTTTCAAAATAAAAAGTAATCTCTGTTTTTAGTTCACATTTTATTTCTAAATGATAAAAATACAATCATCAGTTATCAAAACGAAAATTAATGTCTGTTTTAAGTTACAAGCTAGCATCTGAAAGAATTCTACATAAAATTTGAATTCAGATGCAAATGTCAGAAATACATTTCAAGAAAAATATTACACATAAATTAGTAGTAAGTATGCCAAATTCTTAAATAACAGTGCACACTACATTGAAAAAATTGATCATAGGATAGAGGTCTCTAAAATATTCTCCCATAGAATAGCAATAAAGAAGATTGTAGTGATGGTCTGGTTTGTCAATTTTTGGATGGGAAGGAGAAATAGTCTATCTCATTTTAAACTTTAAAAATAGCTAGTTGAGTATATCAGCAGAAATACACCAATATCATATATATGCTAAGTAGCAATGAAAAATTTATTTCTTATGAGTTAACATTTTAAAAAGATAAACTGTGAAGTAAAATGAATAGAACAGATGTCCTTTATAGTTCAACGCAGTGGTAGAGTGTTGGACTCAGAGTGTGAAGTCTTTGGATCAAATTTAATATAGGTACATCTGAACTCGACCTTTATATGAATTCTCAAGCAGTAAAGCCATTCAATTACAATTATACAATCAATATATATATATAGGATTTTTCATACCTGCACTCCAATATGTAATATATAAGTGGATTGAACTCAGACTTTCACATGACCCTCAACTATCCAAGCTATCTCATACTGCTGACACACTTGATCACACACATGTTGAAAAGATAAACAATCACCAATATTCGTATTTTGTGCTAAACCAGCACTCATCAGTTGATCCAGATTATCATCTCCACACACATATGCAATCAATACTGAAAGAGTTGTGGGATGAAGTGAATCGAAGCCTGTCCATTAAAGTATGAAGATTGGCTATTTTAATATAAGCTGAGTATTGATCGTATATACGTGTGGAGATGATAATCTAGACCAACAGACGAATGCTGGTTTGACACGAAATACATTTATTGGTGATTGTTTATTTTTTGACATGTGTGTTATACAATCAAATAAATTATTACTAAGAAATCTATTAACTCTATTCTAGATTAATGTATTTTACACTCGAATAATCAACGGTACTACTAAATGGTCATATTGTAGTCCACATCCTTAGATACATATCTAATTAGAGCTTTTTGAGAGTCGTATTAAAGACATGTCATGTTATGTTAATATATTAATAAAAAGTTACATTAGAAATTGCATTTAATAACCGTTAATTAAAAGATTTGTTGAAAATTTAAATTAAAAAAAAAAGTAAAATTTTCTCTCTTATTTTTATATATTTTTTTGGATTAGATAAATCTCTACCAGGACAACCACCGACTTCAGACTCATTAAAGATTAAGCACAATCCATTTATTTTTAAAAAATAATAATAATAAGGCTTAACACATGTAATAAAATCAACGATGACATAAACAAGTGTATCCGTGAGATTGTTAAAGCAAAGAATTTAATCCTGGCTTCAGAGTGTAGTAAACTAATTATCAGTTTGCTCAACCACAGACTGTAATCACTAATCCAGCTTGGTAAAACTGCAGCTGAAACTACTCAGGTTTAATAAAATGTTATTCACAGCAACAGAACTGCTGTTTAAAATATCTATAATGTTTTAACTACAGAAACTGCAACCATTGCAAATTTTACTTGTTTTGAGGAAATATTTACCTTTAAATAATATATGTTAACACATCCACTCTGCCATTCACATACACACATAATATCTTTTTAATAAAGCATTTTCTAACTTTATAAATATATAATTTTTGATCATGACTACTTAACTGAATGCTGTAAAATAATCATTTCTACTACTTCTGTTGTAACTGACTTAATTATGCATCGAATGAGTTATAAAATGTAAATAAATTTTTAAAAAATAAAGTGATGCCATAGGCTCCTTAAGCATTGTTGGTATTTATGCTTAATTTATTTACATATTTTAAATAAAAGAGTGAATTCGATCTGTTTTACATATGTATAGGATAAATTATGTAGAATCACCATTTAAATATTCAAAGGATCAAGGCTTAGCCTTAGTTAACTTCCAAATATAAAATAAAATCTCAGCTTAATAAATGTAATACTGTTTGGAAATTGATAAAACTAAGGTGCAGTCTTGATCCTCTGAAAATTTAAACAGCGATTCTATATATAGGTTGCCTTGACAACAGTTTGAAATTGTTGATTGTTATTGATATTGGGATTGTCTAATTGTTGACTGGTTTTTAATGATATATATATATTGTTATGATTTGAGAAAGAAAAAGCTCTAAGAAAATGCTGTGTACAGCCACTCACTCAGCTTAACAATCAGGTAAATAGACAGCAGAAACCAAATGATTAGACAAATAGTTTAATAGAATTATCAGTCGGATAAATAATATTACATATATAGTTATAAGACAATTAAGTTTAACTTACGAACGCTGGCCATGAAGGCATAAGAAAAACATAATTTAGACTGGTGTGGCCTGCAAAGTTCCTAGGTCCACTTTTTAACCTTCAGTGGTGGAGTTCACTGGGTTTGTTCTGATGCTAAGTTAAAACTCTTGACTTTCGTGTGCATTCAATGAGTTCCCCGCTACAAGTGCTGCTTAGTTATTTTTTGTTCCTTCTTTTTTCTTGTTAAGGAATGTTTTAGAAACCAATTAATTCTCAGCTATTGTCTACTTTTAGTAATCAGCACTTTTAATCTAGCTGCTTAATTAGTTTCTAATCTGGAGCGCTTATCTTTAATAGCGTACCAAATTTAATTACAAAATTCCTGTCTATTTCAATTAATAAAACTTATTTTAATAAAACATTAATTATTATATACATATAACTTATTTTAACAAAACTTATTAATTATTATACTGTATATAGCACCTCCACCACTTCAGAATTATTGTTTCTGAAGTCTTACATAGTCTTTTAAGTAAGCTGGTTCTTTTCTTATTCTTAAAGATCTTCGCGGAGATGTTTTCTCTTCTACTGGCATTTTGTTGGTCTCTTGATCATCGTATTTCTCTTTTACTGGTATTTTGTTGGTCTCTTGATTGTCGTACTTCTCTTCTACTGGTGTTTTGTTGGCTCCTTCAGTTTCTTGATCATCGGATTTATCTTCGCTTTTGGGAATGCGTGGTGCTGCAGTACTTCCGGTTTGCACTAATTCTTCTCGATGTCTCACATGATTTATGTGCTTGCGCATTGTTTTTCCAGTTTCTGTCTCTACAAGTATTATTTGTTTTGACAGAATTTCTTTTATGAAGGCCTTCACCCAGTATTTCCTGATAACATCTCTAACCCAGACTTTTTCTCCCTCAGAGTAAATAGTATCTCCAGCGTTGCTTTCGTAGTGTGTAGAGTTTTGTTCTGGGTGGATTAACGATAGTTTCATGCGGAGTTTCCATCCGAAAATTAATTCTGCAGGAGATTTGCCTGTAGCACATGGAGTACTATGTTGATATAATAAGGCAGAATGTAAGGTGTCTTGTATATTTGCAGTGCCTTCCTTCCATAACGTTTGCTTCAAAGTTTGTACAGCCTTTTCTGCAATACCATTGGACTCTGTGTGATATGGGGGTGTGGCTAAGTGTTTAATTCCCCATTCTGTGAGAAATTCTTCAAATTTAGAGGATGTGAAACTGGTACCATTGTCAGACACAATTGTTTCAGGAATCCCATGAAAAGCAAAATCTTTTTCTTGGGGTTGATCCCATATCCATTTTCGGCTCTTTTTTAATAAATTGTATAGCGGTTTTGCTATGTGAGCTTTCCCCTTAAGAAAAACTTCAAAATAATTAAGAAGTCCTAAGAAATCTTGAAGTTCTTTAACATTTCTGGGTCTTCATGCTTCCTTTATGGCTGCAATTTTTTGAGGGTTGGGTCTCTTTCCCTTTTTTGAGATTATGTGTCCCAGGAATTTTAATCCAGTTGCCATCCAGATACATTTGTCTGCATTTATTTTAGCTCCAAAACTACATAACTTGTCGCAAACTTTTAAAACTCGTTCACGTAATTCCTTTTCTGAATTGGCCACGACCAAAATATCATCAAAATACGGTGTTATACCATCCATTTGCTGGAATAGCATGTCCATTTTGGCCTGGAAAATATTTGGTGCAACTGTAATTCCATAAGGCAATCTATTATACTTAAACAATCCCTTATGTGTTGTAATAGTTAGCAATTCTGAGGTGCGTTCAGAAACTGGTATCTGGTGAAATGCGGCCTTTAAATCAATTTTAGTGTAGTGACTTGCTTTTTGCATATTTTACAGTATTTCCCTGATATTTGGTACAGGATACTGACTTTTAGTGAGGTTTTTTATTTATTGTGGTCCTATGATCTCCACAAATGCAGATCTGCCCATTTGGCTTAGATATAACCACAATTGGAGTGGCCCATTCCGTTTTCTCGACTGGCATTAATACACCTTTACTAACCAGATTTATCAACTCTTGTTCCACCTTAGTTTGCAGTGCAAAAGGAACTTTTCTGAGTCTGCAGATAACGGGGGTCGCACCACCTTGTAGCTTTATGTTTATAGGCATCGTAATAATTTTTCCCTCATCACTTTTAAATAACTCACTATATTTATTTCTCATTTCTTGCTCAATAGCAACTTTATTTATCACACATATCTCTATTCCCAAAGCATCAAATCATTCCCTACCTATAATAGGATTTAGACTGCCTTGTACTATATATAACGGTAGTGTCTGAACCTTACTATTTAATTCAATCTGAGCCATCACCTTCCCTAATTTTTTCATACTATTTCTGCTAGCGTCTTTTGCTCTTAAACTTGTCTTCATTAATAAAGGAGGGTTTTTTCAATTTTGCACTACTTTCTCCCAGTCTTCAAGTGTCATCATTGACAAGCCTGCTCCACTGTCAATTTCCATTTTTACTGGTATCTTTAATAAATTAACTGTCAGCATAAACTGATTTCCGTATCCAATATGTGTATTGTAAATATTACACTTTTTTTTATTTTCGACTTTATAAGTTGGCGAGCTGCCACGATCTTTTTCTCTTTTATTTCAACATACTTTCTGCAAATGTCCAACTTTACCACAGGTCCTACAATGCTCCTTATTATATCTACACTTACGAGCCATGTGGCCTTTTTTCCCACAGCAATAACACACTATCTCGTATGTTTTGCGCTTAATAGGTTGGGACTTATTTTCAGTTTTCCGAATATACGCATTACCATCATTTTTGTGGGTAAAATTTCTAAATTCTTCCGATTGGTCGAGTACTATTTCGTGGGCTACTCCCATTTTGGTTGCTTCGTCGTATGTCAACTCTCTTGTAACTGCTGCCTAAGCCTATCGTCTGACATGCCCCAAAGTAATTGCTCAAGCAGATTATCCTCTAAGGCATCGCCATAACTGCAACTTTTAGCAAGTTCTCTTAGAGCTTGATCATAATCTCGTATACACTATCTCTTGTTTTGCCTTCGGTTTCTGAAGTGTAGTCTTGCGACATGCTTCGAAGGCTGGGAACTGAAAAAATTATTTAATTTCCCCATAACTACATTGTATGGCAAATTCTCTGGCTCTTTGTGATCGCAGAGTCTATTTGCTATTTCGATTACTTGTTGCCTGGCATAACACAATAATGTGGCAACTTTAATGGGGTCACTTGTCATACCATTAATCAAAAACAGTTTCTCGATTCTCTTAAGGTAAATTGGCCAATCAAAAGGGTTATTAATGTTGAACTCGTTAACTGTTACCTGAGGCACTGATGTCATCATTTTCTATTTTGCTTTTTTTTTTTTAAAAAAAAAAATTTCTATTTCACTACTAGATAAATATTAAACATGCTTACTGGGACAAACTTCTATTAATATGCTTACTAAAACAAATTACTGTTAATACGCTTACTAAAACAAATTAATACACTTACTAAAACAATTTTTCCGACTACTAATTTGATATTCACCCGGACTTCGATTCTCAATTTCGTTGTAGCTTTCTCTACATTATACAATTCAATTCTAATCCACTACTGTTTCTAAATTGCACCAGATTTTTCTACTGGAACGTATCCTGTCGATTAACTGTGCCAATTTTCTGCTGTGTACAGCCACTCACTCAGCTTAACAATCAGGTAAATAGACAGCAGAAAACAAATGATTAGACAAATAGTTTAATAGAATTATCAGTCGGATAAATAATATTACATATATAGTTATAAGACAATTAAGTTTAACTTACGAACGCTGGCCATGAAGGCATAAGAAAAACATAATTTAGACTAGTGTGGCCTGCAAAGTTCCTAGTCCCACTTTTTAACCTTCACTGGTGGAGTTCACTGGGTTTGTTCTGATGCTAAGTTAAAACTCTTGACTTTCGTGTGCATTCAATGAGTTCCCCGCTACAAGTGCTGCTTAGTTATTTTTTGTTCTTTCTTTTTTCTTGTTAAGGAATGTTTTAGAAACCAATTAATTCTCAGCTATTGTCTACTTTTAGTAATCAGCACTTTTAATCTAGCTGCTTAATTAGTTTCTAATCTGGAGCACTTATCTTTAATAGCGTACCAAATTTAATTACAAAATTCCTGTCTATTTCAATTAATAAAACTTATTTTAATAAAACATTAATTATTATATACGTATAACTTATTTTAACAAAACTTATTAATTATTATACCGTATATAGCAGAAAAGTATTTGTTATTATACTGAAGTGTCAACTAATAGATATATTTTTACTATATGAAAGCTCCCGGAAACAATACTATAAATTCATCATTATCTGTGACAATATTAGAATGTATACTGTACCATCTACAAATAGACGGTCCAAATATATTGGCATTTCAAAATACTTAGAGGCTAAAAAAAAAAAAAATGTAGAATTTAATGATCGTGTAAAAGAGCAATTTGCTTGTATAATTTATTTTTTTTAAATGTACAATGAGAGTTGATTGTTTTGTATAGAATTATTTATCTGTAATTTAATAAAAGTTGAAATTGGAAAGAATAAAAAAGACATGCAGATTACTAATCCAGATAAACAACAAGAATTCCAAAAGTACAAAGATTACTTCAAGAAAATCTTTGAGATATTAATTAAAAATAATGGAATCAATTTGTTAAAAAAAAAAAAAGAACTTTAAAATAGGCAAAACTCTCCATAAGAATTGGTAATATTACAGTATGGAGAGTTTTGCCTTTAATAACAATTATGTGCTAGTATAAGATAGTGATCATGTGATGTTTAGTGATTTAAAAAATGGTGATCATGTGATGTTTAGTGGTTTAAAAAAGAACTTTGTGACAGAAAAAGAAAATAAATGTATAAGATTATAAATCTACACATCATGATAATAATAACATGGACAGAAGTTTCAAAACTGGATTGAGGTATAAAAAGAGAAGACAATTTTGATTTAGGTCTTTCTTTTATCTTCTGGTTATGTGTTTTTAGAATTGGAGGTTTCTGTGAGATTGATCTGTTGCAATAAAATGTGTCTGTGCAGGAACACTATTCACTTGCTGAATGAAGTCGTCATGCAAGAATGAAAATGAAGCCTTGTGAACACTGTCTTTCATAATGAAGAGGTCATTGTAACTGAGCTTCTTGCTCTAGCTATGGAACAGACCAGAAATGTGAAAATGCTGGCAGGAGAGATCAATTAAATTTCAAGGAGCATGGGATCCCAAAGAAAGACAAGTATATTACAAGAACTGATACAAGCTTACCGGTAAGTTAAGATTATTTACTACCAATTTGTGACTTTAACTGTTGGCCAATTAACATTAACCATGAATGATAATACCGATAGTGACTGATTTTCAATGTTTCAAGGAACTAGCTAGAAGAATTTAAATGGAACAAGAACTTTTCATCTGATTAATAGTATTTAGATTAGTGTATGTTTTTTTTTTTCCAATTTTTTCTTTACTAATTCTTGCATAATTATTTTAAATAGATTTTAATAAAATATTTAGTATTAATTTAGCACTCTCTTTGTATATTCTTAATTTGAATATTAGATGCTGTTAATGTTAGTTTCTTAATATTTAATTGAATAAATTATCTTTGCCATTATATTTAATAGTTTAGCTCCGTAAAAGATTCAAAGAGATCTTTAAAATAACAATAAATCTAGATTCCGATTTTCGTAATAAATTTCCTTTTAAATTACTGTGTGCGATGCAACGCAATGAATCAGCGAATTCTTATAGAATTCTGGTGCCCTTAATAAAATAAATAAAAAGCTGATCCCATTGGCAGCGTAGATCGTAATAATTGGTAGACTAGTTAATCAGGAAATATAGCTATGTTTATAGAAATAGGAACAAAATATTTTCTTCACCATAGCTTGATTAACTTTTGCTTTATAGTGTGTAAAAGAAGACCTACCAGAAACTATCAAAATTGGAAAAACGTTCCACTACATATGTATATATACCCAGAATGCAGAAAGGAGTTTTAAACAAAATTTTTACCAAGATAATTACAACTCATCTACAGAGAACATTGGATTCCCACCATCCAAAAGAACAAACTGGTATTAAAAGTGGTTTTAGTATAGTAGATCATATCCAGATATTGAGAGAAGTTATAGAAAGGACAAATGAATAAGAGTTGCCATTATGCTTTGGATTTGTAGATTATGAAAAGGCATTTGATTCTATAAATCTTTCTTCAGTGATTAAAGTATTGAATCATCAAGGTATAGATCCAGGATACTGTCATATTTTAAAGAATATTTATAAAAATGCAACAGCAACAATTAGATTACATAATGATACTAGGAAAGTCAACATTGAGAAGGGCGCAAGACAGGGTGACTCCACATCTCCAAAACTTTTTACAGCAGTGCTGCAAGAAGTATTTTGTGGATTAAATGGGAAGCTAAAGGAGTAAAAATAAATGGAGTGCTTTAGAGCTGCAGAAAATGTTATAGGAGTTATCAGATAAAAGTAGGACTAAAGATAAATGTTAAAAAGGCTAAAGGAATGTTAAATGGATTTTTTTCAAAATATGAAACTAAAGATTGATTATAATGAGTTAGAGGAAGTTAACAGCTACAAATACCTTGGTGATATTATTAATACAGATGGAAACATAATGGATGAAACTAATCATAGAATTAAACTTGGTTGGAGTGCTTTTGGTAGAAATAACTTGATACTAAAAGGATATATGCCTATGTGTTTGAAAATGAAGATTTCTTGTAAATATGTTTTACCAGTTCTTACTTATGGATCTGAGACTTGTACACTTAATAGAAGAGCAATACAGAGACTTCAGAGCACTCAAAGAAGCATGGAGAGATGCATGTTGGGAGTAACAAGAAGAGATCGAAAATACAATATATGGGTAAGAGAATAAACAGGTGTTACTGATCTCATTAAAAAAATTAATAGACTGAAGTGGAGTTGGGCTGAACATATTGCTAAAAGAGATGATAATTGATGGACAATTGAAATCTTAAACTGGATTCCAGGAGATTATAAAAGACCCAGAAAGAGACATAAGAAAATGTGCAGGGTGATGTGGAGAAGAGACGCTAAAGATCAGAGAAGATGGATTGAACTTGGAGAGACCTTCATCCTGCAGTGGACTAATAATGGTTGTTGATGATGATGATCACATATATCCAATAGATAAATTTTACTCATTCATTTAAAATTATGTAAATAAACTAAGGTTAACTAAAAGGCAAATGGTATCAATCTACTCTTTAATAGTTTATGTATATTACATAATTCTTTGGGAGATACAGATACTTCTGTCTCAGTTATATATATAGTGAGTTATAATTATTTATTACTATTCTCATTTCTAGATCATAATGCAAATGCAAGATGATTATTTACATTTGCAGTCTATTCTCAAAATAAGAAAATAAAGGTTGATAATGATGAGTTAGAAGAAGTTAACAATTATAAATATCATGGTCACCTTATTATTATAGATGGAAACATAATGAATAAAATTAATTAATCATACACTTAAACTTATTTGCAGTGATTTTGGTAGAAATGACTTAATTTTAAAAGGGAATATAATAAGTTTTTGAAAATAAAAGTTTTTTAATAAATGTATGTTATCAGCTCTTATTTACAGATCTGAGACTGAGAGACTTAAACAAAGAGCAATACAGATACTTCAGACCATTCAATGAAGTATTGAGACATGCATATTAGAAATAACAAGAAGAGAACAGAAATGAAATACATTGGTGAGAGAACAAACAGGTGCTACTGACATTACTGAATGAATTAAAAGATGGAAGTAGGGTTGGCAGTAAATATTGCTAGAAGACAAAATAATAGATTGACTGTTGTAATCTTAAACTGAATTCCAAGAAAATCTAAAAGTTTTAGAAACAGACTACATGTAAAATAGTAGATAAAATAATGAAGTATGCTGCGGTGATATGGAGAAGGGAGGCAAGAGATCGGAGAACATGGATTGAACTTGGAGAGATCTTTACCCAACAGTGAATCAATAATGGTTGAAAATGATAATGATATGTGTATAGAGAGTCAGTCTAGAAATCTATATATATGGAAAGAGAATTGATCTACAAATATAGATAGATAGATAGATAGATAGATAGATAGATAGATAGATAGATAGATAGATAGATAGATAGATAGATAGATAGATAGATAGATAGATAGATAGATAGATAGATAGATAGATAGATAGATAGATAGATAGATAGATAGATAGGTAGGTAGATAGGTAGGTAGGTAGGTAGGTAGGTAGGTAGGTAGATAGATAGATAGATAGATAGATAGATAGATAGATAGATAGATAGATAGATAGATAGATAGATAGATAGATAGATAGATAGATAGATAGATAGATAGGTAGGTAGGTAGGTAGGTAGGTAGGTAGGTAGGTAGGTAGGTAGGTAGATAGGTAGATAGATAGGTAGATAGATAGATAGATAGATAGATAGATAGATAGATAGATAGGTAGGTAGGTAGGTAGGTAGGTAGATAGATAGGTAGGTAGATAGGTAGGTAGGTATGTAGGTAGGTAGGTAGGTAGGTAGGTAGGTAGGTAGGTAGGTAGGTAGGTAGATAGATAGATAGATAGATAGATAGATAGATAGATAGGCAGACAGACAGACAGACAGACAGACAGATAAAGAGAGAGAGAGTCAATCTAGAAATCTAAAAGTTAAAATGAGTAAATATGAGCCCTCTTGCATGAGTATGATTCTAAAGCCATAAAAAAGGCAAATGTTTACATTTTGTATGCAGATAGTTTCATTTTCATTTAAAATATTTTCTAGATTGCACAATCTCCCCCTTCCTCTTTCTCTCTCTCTCTCTAAATATATATTCCATATATATTAAATGTTCAAGTGAAATTTTTTAAGGATGTATATAAGGATATGTTTAATGTTTCATTTTGTGTTATAAATAATATTAATAAATTAGTGAATAATTCTAAAAATGTCATACATGCCAAGCAGAAAAGTAATGATGTATATCAAATTTTTTGTGAATGTATGTTATCAAATATAGGTGAATTGAGGTGCAGTATTGAAAAATGATTAAAGGAGCATGAATTATTATACAAGCATGTGAAAAGTAATAGTGATTTAATGACTACTTCAGTTTTTTTGGATCATGAAAGGACATGTAAATATACATTTAAGTTTAATATTGAAAATGTTAACATTCTTCATGGAGAGAGAAACCATAATAAAAGAAAAATTAATGAGGTAATTTTAATAAATAGTAATAAAATGAATATAATTAATAGACAAGCTACTAACATTAAAATTTGGGATTCATGGGATTTGTGTTGATGACGTTTGCTTCTGTTTTGATTTTGGAATTTAATGGCAGATGAGGAGAGTTAAGGAATTAACTGAAAGTACTTCTGTGGATTTAAAGACTGTATATAATAGTTAATTACCACCATATTTATTATTTTTATTGTTATTACAATAGTTTTTTAATTAACAGACATTTTATTTGTGTTATATGTATCTCATTAATAACCATTCAACACTTAGACAATCCCAATATCAATAACAATCAACAATTACAAACTGTTGTCAATGCAACTTCCTTTTACCAATAAAGGTGGAATCCCTCCACCTGTATTAATGGTCTAATATATTTTAACTTTACCACAGAGAGTAAAATTATTGATACAAATAAGTTTAAATAAACCTCTTTAATCAGATAAATAACCTATTCTGAATGCAGATTAATAAATAGTCAATTATAACATTAGAAGTTCTAAGAACAGGTAGAAAACCTATGGTTTTAAAATGGTTATTGACAAGGGTATGTGTGCCAATTTTATAGTGCATATATATATATCTGCAATATTATTAATCATTACATATATATATATAATCATTAAAAGTCAGTCAACACTTAGACAATCCCAATATCAATAACAATCAACAATTTCAAATTGTTGTCAAAAGCAACTTCCTTTTTTAACAATAAAGATAATCATATATATATATGCGTGTGTGTGTCTGAGGCTGCCAAGGTAAATGGTCATTTTGTATTAGCTTAGCAATATAATAAAGGCAGCCTGGGGAAACTGATCTGACAGTATTTTGTTAAGTTGTCATTGCTAGAAATTATACATATATTCATAACGTATGCATCTTTTTTTTATTTATTAATACAATTGTTGCATAATACTAATGTGATATAATTTAATATTAACATACTTAATATTTGATTGTTTATTTATAAGATTATTACAATTAGAAAAAATAATTAACTTATAAATTTATATTACAAGTTAATTGAGACATGGCTATGAGGATGTCTCTGTCTAATTTAATATCTGCCTTTATATAAAAATCATTAACCAATCAACATCCATATAAGATCTTAGACATGGATAAAAGTGGATTCATTTTCTATCTGCAATCATTGATATTAGAGGTCATTTTATTAATACAGTCAGTACTCTAATGTTTATCAACTGAGTTATTAACATATATTTAAGTAGGATCCAAGGCAAACAACTTTAGATAGGCCATTGCAAGAAACTGATCTCAATAACATCTCTTTGCAGAGAAACCATAAAAAAAAATGTCAAGCTAATTAACAATAAATTGTTTAGTGTGTTTATTGTTTTTATTATTATTATTATTATTTCTATCATTATTATTATAACCATCCTCATCATCTAGCTCAAAATATCAAGTTATCCCCCAATGACCATGAGTTTGATTTTTTAATTTTTTTTTGAAACTTTCTACTATGTTTTTTATTCATTTATACAGCTTAAATATTACACTAATGTCATTCTTCATATACTAAGACCTAGTTGGTTTTGATAGAGAAGAAAAATTTCATAAACAATTTATATATTTACTCTTTTTTTATTTTATATTTAATATAAAACATGCTAATAAGTATAATAGCAAATTATATTTCAGTAATATATTAATTATACATAATAAAAATATTAATTGAATATTGCTATATACTAAGTTAGTTGTTTGCCCTTTTCTTCCCTCTTTAATATATTTTTTAATTTAATTTTTTTTTAATTTCCTTATAATGTTGCAAGCGTTTTATATCAATAAGGAAATTATTGAAAAATCTAGTATCATAGAAATTTTTTAAATTCTAATTTCATATAGATTATAATATTTTAAAACTATGTAAGTATCAGTTTTTCAGAAAAAATTATCTCTCATAGTAAAAGCTGATATAATATCAAATTCTGATTTTGTATTTCAACTAATGATAATAAAATAAAACAGAACTAGATTTGAAATTTAAGTTACATTTTAAATAAAAGAAAGATAGATATAAGCAGGTATTATTTTTAAATGTTATTTAATTTTGATATAATCAAATTATGTTAAAAAATGATAGGTATTTTAATCTAAATGTAAGCACAGATATTGTCAAAATATATATCAGGGTGACCAAACATTTAGATGTTGGAGATGATTTTTTTGGTAAAAGAATATCTGAGGGTTTCAGGGCTTAGAATCAGGAACAGAAAAAAATAACAGTTTGAAATCCTGTTTTTTTTTCAGAATAGACTTACATATTGGTGGGTTTTTAAAATAAGGTTTTTTTTTTACGTACTCAGAAGTATTGGTGAAGCTTTTACAAAATATGAATTGATGAATTTTTTTCAATAAGGATTACATTACTTCTATTAAATTACCTCACTCCCTCTAGCATTACATTTTGTCCATGTCACTTTATAAAATATTTATTAATGGACTGTTCTCCAAGAGAATACACATATGCAGTTTTAGTTTGTTCTCAAACCACTCATTTTTACATTATTTTGCCAATTTTACAGTTATTTAATCAAGAAAGTACCATATGATGCTGCCCTCTTTATAATTATTTTACAATTAAAAATCAATAATATTTAAAGTTATAACAATAAGATAAAGCCTGCCTCCCAAAGCACTGATTGGTTGTCTTATGTGCTCTATAAAAGAGAGCACTTGTCAACAATTTTGATAATTCTAAGTTCTTTGTTTTGATTTTCAAAAGGAAAATGTATGTTTTAGAGGTTGTTTTTTTTACATATTTATTATTATTTTCATAAAATATGTGTGAAAGTATAATTATTTTAGAAGAATAATTCATATTTTAGTAAAAATTATTTACTGTTAGACAAAAGTAAATTGAGAAAGAAATCAATGACATAGGCTGCATTTTGTACAAAAAGTACATTTTTTCTTGTTTGCTATAAATTATTTTTATCAATTATAAATAGAAATTTATTTTTGAAAATTTTTTGTTTATTTTAATAATCTGACAAAGTATTAATTTGCTTTTTAGAAACTAAATTAAAGCAAGTATAATTTTAAAAGACAAATATAGTTTTACTGCTGATTCTGTAATTGACCAAAAATTTAGAACTTTAATTCAGTCGGCCAATAGATATTTGGAATGAGGTAAAGGTTATTAAATTGCAATTATTAAATTTCACCGATATCATTCATTCAGACATCGTATATAGTAATTTAAAGTGAGTGTTCCAGCCTCACACTTTCTTTGCCAGTACTTCAGATTTTCTCATATATAAGCATTTGAGTTGTAGGAATAAGTGATTCATTTTATTCCTGCATAAATACTATATCTTGTATTGGAGAGAAAGTATTCATTTATTATTATTAACACTCGCAAAAGCGTATGCACAATTAGCTTGAAAGGCTGATATTTGAATGTAATACAATTGTAAACATGCACTATATAAAAATAAATGCTTATTTATATATGAAATGTTTTAAAAAGGTCACAATTTCTTTGTTTTAAAATCAGTTCATTAAAATCTTTATTTCTCCAGGACAAGTTATTTTCAGTTCTTGGAAAAATGACAAATATTTCTAAGAATTTTAGCTTTAGTATGACACATAGATAATTTAATTCTTTTCAGCTTCTTTCAACCTGGGTATAGTTTTGAGATTGATATTTACAAGAGATGTTATTTTAAATTTATCTATATATGAAAATAATTTTGAATTTTTACTTTTTTTATTTTTTATTATTTTTTATATTTAAATCAGATCTAAATTTATCACTATAATTAGTCAATGTTCATGACAGCTTCGCGATTGATGTCTTGGCCACCCCTGATATATATATTACAATTTACAGAATTATGGTTTTACTTTATTTTTAAATTGCTCCAGGAATTAAAATCAAGTTTTGCACAGACTTGGAGAAATTATGTAATTTATTTTTTTAATTAAATATACTGGGGCTAGATAGCAAGAATTGAGAGATTCATATATATATATATATATATATATATATATATATATATATATATATATATAATGAACTCTGAATTTGGTACAGTTTTATTAACCTGTTCAGACTGCATGATGGCATTGTTTCTATGCAAAAACACAGAAATATGCTGTTTATGCAGCCACTCACTGAACTTATGGCCTGCTTTGGGTTTGCACTTTATGCAAATGCTCATAATTGACAATGAGATACCATATCATCTGATGGTTGCTGGACTTCTTTATTGAAATATATATTCTGAACTAATTAGTTTACAATTTACCTGATGTAGTATTACCTACTAGTAATTGTAACCCTATCACCATGCTTCCATACTTAGCTTGGAAGCTGCAAACAATTTGAAAAGAGTATGGCAAAGCATAATTTCACTGACCTCACATGAAAAGTCATGTTTTTCATGAGAACACCTGTGAGACAAATAAAATGGTTGATGACAAAAGTGAACATTTTAAGTTGTGGCAGTTTCTGGCTACAGAAGTGGTCATGGTGACCTTTTTTGAAAAGAACAGAATTCTGCCAACTGTAAATAAGTGGGTGTGCAGTGAACCAATGATACTGCACCATTCCAAAAGCTACCATTTGAAATGCTAGTCAGATTCCCATCAGCAAAGGTGTTCTATTCAAAAGGAGACCTAGTTGTACAGCTCCAGAATCCCTTTCTTGAAAACCTTATGGCTTATCTTAAATGCCTGTTGTGATTTAATGCAAATTGTTGTCATTGTTAATTTAAGAAGTCAAACAACTTGTTTCCATTAATTACATAAAATAAAATAAATCACTAAATAAAATAAATGAACCCCATATGGTTATGATTTTCATCTTTAATATTATGAAATTTATTTATTACATTTATTTTTATAATAAATCACCGACAGATAATTAAAAATTCATATGGCCCAGTAACATTGTCCATTAATTATATAAAATAAAATAAATCACTAAATAAAATAAATGAACCCCGTATGGTTATGATTTTCATCTTTAATATTATTAAATTTATTTATTAAATTTATTTTTATAATAAATCGTGGACAGATAATTAAAAATCCAAATGGTCCAGTAATGTTGTTCATTAATTATATAAAATAAAATAAATCACTAAATAAAATAAATGAACCCTGTATGGTTATGATTTTCATCTTTAATATTATTAAATTTATTCTTATAATAAACTGTGGACAGATAATTATAAAACCAGCCAGCCTGGTAATGTTATATTTGTGTGCATTTTGTCTACAAACAATGCCATCAAGCAGCCTGCACAGGCTAATAGAATAGTAGCCTGAATTCATTTGTTTTGAAAATATTGTTTTTCAATATCCATCCATCATTTTCTATTTTTTTGCTTCAGTGCTATAGAAATACTTTATGAAAATGCACTTTATCTCAATGCCAAATTTTATATAGGAAGGTAACTAATTACAATATGCCAATTTGCCAGTCATATATATTTCGCACAGAAATACTTTATGAAAATGTACTTTATCTGAATGCCAAATTTTATATAGGGAGGTAACTAATTACAATATGCCAATTTGCCAGTCATATATATTTCGCACCATTGTATAATTCAATTAGAGTGTTGAATTGAAAATAAAGAAATACATAAGCTATAAACATTAGCAACTCAAATAATTTAATAGAAATATAATTGGAACATGGTACAAAGTGAGCACATACTTTACATAAATAAAATAATATTCCAGTTATTAATTTTAAAATAATTTTAAGATTAATGTGTAATTACTGACCCAACTGATGAGTGCTGGTTTAGCATGAAAAGCATTGGGGGGGGGGGGATCATGTGTCTTTATTCATACATTTCAAGAATGTGTGGTGGAATGGAATTTCTTAAATACAAATAATTATTGTATGTTTTATTCTATTATAATGAATATTGGCTTCAAGTCTTTCGGAAACTTTTTAACACATATAAGGAATAATGTACATAGTCATATAGTTTTTTGGGGTATATAACAAATAAGCACAACTCAAAGTTCTTCCTCTCTCCTATCTTAAAAATTAAAATGCCACAGTTTTTGCATATTTATGTTAAAATTTGATGGTTAAGTCTTTTATATTTAATCAATCATATCAAAAGTGAAGAAGGCATGTTCAAAAATTGTAATAACACATAAAAAAATTAAACAGGCAACATTTTTATAGTATAAGGTTACAGTAATATATTAAAGTTTTTCTCACAATAATGCAACATAATTTCACTTTTTCATGGATTACCAGAAACTTCTTGATAACCATTAATTTCTTAAATTGACAGATAAAACTTTTCTGGCTGCTAAATCTATTTCTGAAAGCAGCTTTAATATATCACTATTAGGTGCTAGAACATCATGTGACCTCCAACATTTGAAATGTTACTTAAATAATTTTTTATTCCTCAATGAAGTCAAATATTAAAGTCATTGTTTCATAACTGAGTAAACACATACTAATCATCTAATTGCATCTTTATTAATTAATTAAATACATGCTTTTTTATGTTTATTAGTAAACAAACTTTATATCTACTTAACATTTATGGTTTATATTATTTAACATGTTTTAAAAGAATCTAATCAAAGTTTAGTCAATTTAAAATATAAAATAAAAATATAAAATAAAGTATTAATTTTTGTGAACATTATATTTTTTCCAATTTTAACATATTTAATAAATTATTATAAAACTTGAAGAGTAAAATTTATTCTCTTGTAGAATATAATTGTATAGAATACTGGAGCATATTTTCTACTCCTAATATTGAAACAGTAAGATTCGTATTCGAATCTTAAGTTTCACCTTTTTCTATCGTCTCTCACTGACCGATCTATCCCGCCCAAATTTAAACTTTTTGATATCGAATTGTGTGTGTGTAGCAATATTAAAATGTATAAATATATGTAGAATTCAGCATAAACACACACACATTTCGATCTCAAATTAAACGCAATAAATAGGGATAAAATAATATAATTTAGATTTCTTTTAGTTATATAATTTTGTATAATTTTAATCATTTATTTTGGATTATAAAGTTCGTATTTATTGCTTTGTTTAAATTTCGTTTAATAATAATTCTAAAAAAATCTGATGTAATATTTAATTAAAAGTTAAAATAATCTTATGTTCCCTTTTTGTCTTTGAAATTGAAAAGCATCGGTCAGTGATAGATAATAGATTAATTAAAGAAAAATTCCCCAAAATATAATTAGTAAATGTAAAATGTAAACAATAGAACGGCAGCTTTCTTTAATTAAAAACCAACAAAATGCATTGATTATCCTCAGGGCAGATTAAGTAGAACCTAAAAATATCTTAACAAAAATGTGAAAGATCAAGATAAAAAAAGAGGCCATCTTAGACTTGCTGGAGACATTCACTTAAACTTTAGCTTTGCTCTCGATCACTGAGAGTCTCCAAAAATATAAAAATAATTTGTTCCTGCCAAGGTATGACCGAGTAAAGCACCTAGATTATTCTCCATCGGGAGATGGCCTATCGGATGCTGAACTTTCCATTGCCCGTCATAAATTCACCATGAAGATCTGCTGCCTGAAATAAATGAAAAAGCTGCTGCTGCTGTGAAATTAAATGAAATATCTAAATACAAGAAAGACTTGCCACTCGTGAACCTTTTGCTGCTAAACTCATGGAATAAGAAAACTTCTTATAAAACAGGTACCTGTCTGTGTTCAAACTCTAGAGTACTCTAATAATATGCTATAGCTCTTCTTCATAATACTTATCTAAATTATAAAATGTAAAAACTACCATATGTATAGCTAAAACTGAATAATTAACTTAATGTGTAAATTTCTCTACTAATCTAGCTTACCTCATTCTATCTTGGGTGCGTATTTCTATAATCTACATTTCTATCTATAGTTATTATTTAATTATTGCATGCTCATAATTATTTCAATTTTCAAAGTTTAAATCTATGATCGCTTAAAACAATGAATGCGTGTCAAATTTTCATTAATATTTACTTTCTTTAATAACTTAACTTTCATATAAATCGACACGCATTCAATGCTTCATTTATTGTAATGCAGGGGTCTACAACTTCGCAAATGGCTGACGTATTAGTTATAATAATTCCCAATTTATATATATGTTTTGTATTTACTAAATCATCATGAATAATTCCAGAAAATTACATTTCTTTGAGAGTCGCCAACGTTCTTTAATAAATGTTGATAATGTAGGACCGAGTTAGAAATCTGTTGAAATCTCATCATAATCGTTTATACAGTATACATGTGTTACGTTTTAGAGACGCGATGATCTATTCCGCCGTAAATATTCCGGATTCTTCAGGGTTGAAATTAACCCCCGTCGTCCTACACAAGCGGACATAATAAATGCTCCCGTAGGATTTGACCTGTCATGCAGCCAGCTGGCAAATTGCGACACGTACCGCTTGTCCCTGGTTATGCTTATGTGACACCTTACTTCGTCGGGCCGTGGCAGAGACCAGCCCGACAGTTTTATAAACTCATTCGCGGCATTGCAGTTTCAATATACTGCCATTCCATATCGCCTTTCTAAAGCGTACCACGTGTTCCTTTGCTCAATTCTATTATTCTATATATCACTCCGCCTCTGCATTATCTTCATAATTCACTCTCAAATAAATGTTTGCCCTTAGTCATAAAATAAATAGTTTAATTAAATAAATATATGTCCGCCGCTACTCTTAAATCTTACTTTAGACTCTTGCATTGCAAAGGTATAAATTCCCCAAGGCATGCATTAGAAATACTTACTCGAGAATTTTAGGTAGCTAGATTAAGCCTTCAAATAAGTGAATTCCCTTTGTAAACATTACAGTATCGGAAATACCGCTACTGAGTCCCCAATATAAAATAATGTGTAAATAAATAAATGTATTCTTTAAAATATAATCATGTTGCAAATCCCGCTACTGAAGCTGTTAGTCCATAAAATATTATTAATGATTGTTTTATTAAAATGTATTAATAAATAATTTTAAACTATACGTCTGCAATTACGTTTCATTTATTCGATACCCATTCTATCTAATATTTCCTCGATTATGTAAATATGAATGTTTAATTAATATTAGTTTGATTATTGGCTAACTCGAGAATAAAATCATGAGTCTCTTGCATATCCCTGACCACCGTGCCTAAGGAAATATTTACTAATGTCGCATCAGATGCGTTGTTTCGTGGATTGTATTGTGGAACCGATAAACTATGTTCGAACTCAGTACCACGGGTGGCTTCGCTACTCAATGGTGCTGCTGTTCTGTATGGTGGTCAAATTCTGCACTATGTTTATGAGTCACACATTTTCTGACCGTTACAATATTAATTTTCCACTTCACATTAGTTGTAGATAGCTATTATTTAATATAATAAATGTTCTAATAGCACTAAACAAGCTCTTTCAATAAATGCCACAACAGAAAGCATTTAAAATTTCCATCTAGAATTATCCCTATCCACAAACTGGGTTCAAGCTAATGGCTCTCATCAGTGTCACACTAGGACATTCAGATTTTAGATCTGAAATATAAACTCCAGCTCAACATTTATTAAATACTTAATTATTAGGCAGAAAGTCT
Organism: Epiperipatus broadwayi; assembly: GCA_028023455.1. NCBI lineage: Eukaryota > Metazoa > Onychophora > Udeonychophora > Euonychophora > Peripatidae > Epiperipatus > Epiperipatus broadwayi. The sequence continues at coordinate 21,711,595 of JAQFVV010012395.1, read as the reverse complement.
GAAATTTTCAGACATCTAATTTCAGATATACCATTTATTAACAGCCTTAGCAATATAACATCACCAAAGTCTTAAAAATCAAACTATAATAATAAAGAAACCAAGTCATACATCATGTGACTTAATTAACTTGTACTTACAAATGTAAAAGTTCTAAACAAGCTTTTTCGATAAATGCCACAAGAAAAAGCATTTAAAATCTCTATCTAGAATTATCTCTATCCCCGAACTAGTTTCAAGATAATGGCTGTTTTCTCTTGCAGTATTCATTGAAAAAAGCTTGTTTAAAGCTAATTAAGTCATGTGATGTAAGATTTGTTTCCTTATTATTGTAGTTTGGCTTTTAACACTTTGGTGATATTATATTGCTAAAGCTATTAATATATGATGTATCTGAATTTGGTTTAGTCCATATAGTTATTTAAGTTAGATAGCAGAATTTGAAGACATATAGATGTCTGAAAGTTTCAGATTTTATATATAATAGTTAAGTTTTTGATAAATGCTGGGCTGAAATATGTATTTTAGATCTAGTGTCTGAATATCCTAGTGCCTCACTGATGAGAGCCATTACCTTGAAACTGGTTTTGGGATAGGGATAATTCTAAATAGAGATTTTAAATGCTTTCTCTTGTGGCATTTATCGAAAAAGCTTACTTAGAGCTATTAGCATGCTCGTTATATTACATTTGTAAGTACAAGCTAATTAAGTCATGTGATATATAACTAGATTTCTTTAGTTATTATTTCATTAAATTTATTTTTTTATAGTAAATATGAGATGAATAAAACAACTCCCTAAATGCTTGCTCTTAAATCTAATTAACTGCTGATTTCTTGATTTCATTAACTCTCAGATTTTGACATAACAAACTGCTCATTTGTGTTATCAAAACCTAAAATTCAATTATTGACATTTGACCATAAGTGATAGATAATGTCTATTCTATCATTATATATATATATATATATATATATATATATTGTATAGGAACAGATGTATTGGCGTGTGACCATATTTCTAACTAGATAATGTCTAATCCCAATAGTTAGTCATTAATGATAAGGGAATGAATGTAAAATGACTTTTTCCACCACTCATTTCATTGCACATTGAGGCAATGGTATGAGTTTGAGTCCCTAGAGTTCACCAGTTATAAATATATCACATTTTATGGTATGCTTATTTCATCTCAGGTACATATCATTACAATATGGTTGCCCTTTAGGTCTTTGACATAGTGATCTCTCCTCATGTTCCCATTACTCTTCAGTATTCAAACTCCATAGTCATACTCACAATCCTAATAAGCTAGGGTGATGATTATCATATGTTTGATATGAAACTGAAAATATTTATATTTGAGTTAAGTGTGTGATATGGCATAGATAATAGAAAGTTAGATAAATGATATGGCATAGGTAGTGCAAAGCTAGATAAATAGTATGGTGTGGGTGATGAAAAATTAGATAAATGATATGGCATGGGTAATAGAGAATTAGATAAATGATATGGCATGTGTGATGGAAAGTTAGATGAATGAGGAAACATACACGAACTCTAGTCAACATACATGAACTCTAGTCAAATAAAATAAATCATTAGCAGTTTTATTCCAAAGCGGGTGATTTATAATCTGTTTGAACAAATTAATTTAACATTTGGGTAGGTCAGATCATCCTTTATTTGATTCATATGATATGATCCTCCACTAAATCTTTGACCCCATGTAGGTTAGTCATCCACTACCAGCTCTAACCATTTTGATATGATCATCCTGCTGCCAAATCCTTCTATTCTCTGGCTTTGACTTGCCTACCTTAATCCATGGCAATGTGTCATGATTTACAGACTCATGTTTGGGGATGAAGTCCACCACTCCCCTTGATGTTATCAGTATTTATGATAGCAATACTCGTTTATACAAGAGGTTTAGTCACTCATGCAGAATAACAAATAATAACAATTAAGTTAATTAAAAAACAACATAAACATATAAAATTGCCCTGTACTAGTGTGTAATATTTAATATTTTATTGGATAAAATCTCATCTCAATACCCATCAATCATCCAGTTTTCTAGTTGATAGTTCTAGGGATCAGCATCTAGATTTTATTACAATCAAAAATTATAGTTATTTATCTGTAAATACCCAACCTTATATAATTATGATTGATTGATTATAGGGCTGTATCAATTTTTTCAATAAAAAAATAACAACAAAGAGTTATACAACAACAGAAATGGATGAGTTATACAACAAAAAAAGGAGTCTATATAATACCTATATAATTTCAATAATTGAAATTGTTAGTCCATGTAGATAGTTATTGTTCAGCACATGAATACCCAGATGATCAGATGTTTGGTTCATCATAGATTAGGAAAATTCCTGGATCTTGGGAGTTGGTAATCCATTTGATGTTGTCTGGTCATCCTCTAGTTAATCAATCAATGACTTGACAATGTAGAGGTGATGTTCCTTTGTTTACTGCTGCTTTCTCCATGATTCTAGTGAATATTGTCTCCTCTTGGTGATGGTGAGGACATCACTGATGTTATTGGTGTATAGAGTTGACTTATCCATAGGCATATGACTGTCAGGCTCCCATCTATGATGTTTAATAATTTTCTATTCCCACAACCTTTGCTATTGCTTATTGTTCATTAGAATTAATATTATCTGCTACAGATTAGAAGTTGTGTGGCATTTTTTGGGTTTCTTCATCCAGCTAATAATTCTTCTTATGAACTTTGTGTCACTGTATAATAAAATTTTACAAGAATTGTTCCCTTGGAACTATTAACATAAGTTTCTTTTTCTATGGAAATGTATTAGTCCCTTGACCTTTATAAACTTTTCCTCCTCTAATCATTTACAATAGCTTTTGGAGATAATTTGTTGTTTTATAAAATTATAAAATCATAAATGGAATGTTAGTTCCATTTTAAGTATTATTTTAATGTGTGTTGATAGCTTTAAAAAATTACTATATTATTTTCTGGATTAAAACAAATCAGTTTCTTTTCTCAGATATCCAGTCTGTGTTGTATGTTATATATAAAGCTATATTTCCATTGTTTACATGATTTAATTCATTTACTCTCTCTAATTTAATCATTTATTTATTTTTTTTAAAAAATTAATGATGTAATAACTTAAATTTAGACCCTATTTTTTATGTTATTCTTTTATACTAAATTTTGTAATTTGGTAATTTTAGCATCAATTACTCGTATTTTGTAGTCATAGACTTAACATAACAAAAAGAAAATAAAAACAAAAGACGATGTCACGATCTATTTATGATATAATTAACATAATTTTTTTTACATAGTAAAGAGTGTTAACCAAAAGACTGTTTCTTACGAAGCTCCTCATAGACATCTGACGTCACTCTAACTCTGCCAGTTCTTATGCTAAAAAATTCGTTTGATAGGTTTTGAATAGGTTTTTAAAAGTTCTGTAAGATGGTGACCTCTTCAAATTTATTTTACAAGTAAAAAAAAAAAAAACGCATTTAAACCTAAACAAAGAAAGAACATGAGTTTTGATTGGTTCTTAGCATGCTCTCAGCCAAAAAAGACATTCTGATTGGCTGGAAAGAACAAAGAAGCTGCCTGATCAAAGAAAATAAAGAAAAACGCTGAGATTTTCATTTCGAATGCAATTTTAAGTATTAAAAAAATATAATTTCAGAAATTAAACTAGTTTTTAAAAAAAAAAAAACTAAAAAAACAAAATTATTTTCGAAAAATATTGAAGATTTTAGTAAAAATATTAAAGAAATATTTAAAAGAAATATTTACTTTTCTATAACGTAAAAGTCGACCTTTTTGTTTATATTATAGCTTTTATGTTGCCGAAATTGAATATTTTAGAATAAATAAATAGCAATTTATTTTTGAAAGAACTTTCGTTCTCTTCATAACCTGAAAAATTAGTAATATACTTTTTATAAACGTATCTGAGTTGAATTTAATATTATAGGCGAATATGTTTTAACAATAGGCTTTGTCTTCAGTTTGTGAGTTGGCCAATTAAAAGATTTCATTTTTACCTCATACAACCAATAATATAATTAGCGGTTAAAAGGTTAATAGATTTATTATACCTTTAATCAAGTATGTTTTGTTTCAGATCCTCTTTGTTTACAATAGGTTGGGACCATACTTTTACATTTACCCTCTTCTTAAAAGATTAAAATGGACTGCAAGAGTCCACTTCCCTTAAAGGATTAAAATGGACTGTAAAGGTTTTAATCCTCAATTAATATAAGTAATGATTTTATTAATTGAACCTTGCTTACTCTTTCCTTATGATGTTTGATAACAAAGAGCTTTCTTTTATAACACTGTAATTTGAAAAAAACTTGATTTACTTCCTTTTCCATTGAATATGCTATTATGAGAAATCAGTTTCCACTGTGAGAAATTGTTCAAAGTCAACTATAAATATTTCATTCTCATTGTCATCACATATTCAGGTGATGGGACCCAAGGTATGATACCTTGTGCATATATAAGTATAATAGGGTATAGCTTATTGGATTTGAAAACTCTTAAATCCATCATTTTTGGCTGTTGTTTTTAATAAGCATGTTCATGCTAAAAGAATTAGAGTTGACTATTCTTTGGTTATACAATTCTTATGCAATGTGTAGAGAATTTTAATTGGCTTTGGAGTGTTTCTTTCTTCAACAAATGTCTAAATCCATCTTTTAGGGTTTATAATTTTGGTAGTTGAATAAGTATTTACCTGAACAAAAAAAACTCCATGAGACTATTTCATGTTGCTTATCTCTCAAAACCTCTCATGTAAGAGATTTGCTTATCTCTCAAAACCTCTCATGTAAGAGATTTGATTTGATAATATGTTCAATTGTGAGTGTTTATAGACATCTGTACATCTATGGTCTCACAAATTCTTTTTTTAAAATTTGAGGTTAATTTTTTCCATCCTCATTTCATCTCTGCAGTCCAACCAGTATGCATTGGGACCTAAGTGTTTCACAGACTTATATGGCCCCTCATGTGCATTGCAGAATTTATGGAAAATTAATTCATGTGGTTTCCTGACATGAGGTGTTTTGACAAAATCCAAGTTTCCTATCTCAAATTGATGATTTGACTTCACTTGGTTTTTGTTGTACTTGCTTTCCATGTACTCAATTTAGTCATGGGATTTTCTCTGATCCTTTTGGGATCTAATAAGAGTTGTATGGATATGGGTTCATAGGTTTTAAACAAACTTGGAATATCTTGTTTTAAGTGTAACTTGATCACTTTTGCATGATTCACCTACCTCTTATGTCTTTCCTTTAAATAGGTCCTAAACAAATGTCCAAGTTCCTGCATAATGCATTCACTTGGGGTTTGATTGTGGATTTCTAATGGAGGTTAGCAATAATTTATTTGTAGTTTTTCTACCCATTTCTTCCACTCTTTGAATAAGAAAGGGGTACCATGATCTGATAGGATCATTTCCAGTTTCTCTATTGGAGGGTGACTTAACAATTTGATTATATATCTAGTATTTTCTTGGCGTATTGGATAAGCTGACATGAATTTTGAAAAGAGATTATAAGCTACTAACAGACACTATTGTATATTAGATAGTAGTAAAGGTCCTTAGAAGTCTATAGCTAAAGATTTCATTTATTCTTGCTGGTATTATAGATTTAATTGAACTGACATAACATTGGTTTACTGGATTCACCCTAATGCATGTTTGACATTGCTGGATCACCTTCAGCATGTCTTTGTACATTCCAGTCCAGCAAAACCAATTTTTAAGTGACTGTTTGAATTTATGGGCTTTTTAGTGCCCATATAAACAACGCATGTATTGTATGAGTTGGTTTTTTAGCCTGTCATATATCATTACCTTCCACTCATTCATCTCATTGTTCACTTTGTATAATAAGACCTTGTTTTCTAATTTGTATTGCTTAAGATAATCAGCAGTATACAGAACATCCTCTCCATTTAATATCTTAATAATTGAGATCACTTTTTCATCTTGAGACTGTATATTATGAATATTTAGTAAATCATCTCTACATCTTTAATATTGCATCAGTGTTGATAATGTAGGTGTTGTCTATGGATAGGTGTCATTGTTCTGATTTGCATGGATTTCTACTTAGTACAGTGGCTACTATGTTTTCATATCCATTACAGTATTGAACTGTATAGTTGAATTCTTGTAACAACAAGATATATCTAACCAATTGACTGTTAGTAAGGTAGATTCAGTTCAACAATTCAAGGTCCTTGTTGTCTGTGATAAGTATTGCCCCTGATCCAAGCAGCATCTGTCAAAATGTTTGGAAATCCCACACTATTGCTACTGCCACTTCCTCTGTAACCATATAATTTAATTCTGGACCCTTTAGCAGGTGGCTAATAAAATAGAGGACCCCTGGTTGGCCATCCTCCTGGATTTGTTAACATCATCATCCCTAATTCATAACCAGTAATATCGGTTTGTATGGTGAAGGGTTTAATGAAATATGGTTGTTTTTTTTAATTTGTAAATAAAAGAACCATATTTATAATAACATGTATTAAATATTTTTACTTGCTATAAAAAATAAAAGTATTATTTTTTAAGAATCTTTGATTTCAAATAATATAATTTTGAGAAATACTATGAATTTGCATACTAATTTGATAAAATAGAAAAGAAAATAGCTATTTTGTATAGTGCAACAACTGCATGCAGAAACAACTAACCATTGCTAAATTAAATTACATATAAGAGTACAAATTTAAATGGGATCAATTATACTATTGACAATGTATAATTCAATTTTTTTATAATAAATCTGATACCTTAATGTGATAATCAATGTGGGAATAAAATAACTATATATGAAATAAATATGGATTTAATAAGAATGCTCAATAAAATAATATTAATGGAAAGCATACTATTACACATGTTATAAAGTCACAAAATCTGCACTTAAAGTGTTAATTAAGGAAATTAACATTTTCAAAACAAAGAAAATACTAACATAATTTTATATAAAAATAAATAAAGCAATTAATGTGAATGTAATTTTAAAATAAATTAATGTGAAATTTATAGAAAAGCAATATAAGCTAATATGAACATAATTTTCAAATTTATTAAAGTTCCTACTTTTATAAAAGAATCAATGCAAAATAATGAAAACATAAACATAATTTTAAATATGTAATTTTATATAAAAGAAATATAAACTAATGGCAACCAAAACTGAAGGCATAGTTTTATATGAAAATAGTCCAAATTAATGAAGATAACATAATTTTATTAAAAAAGAGAAGACAATATTCCAAGATTAATATTATCAGCAAAAAATTGTGTAAACATTCTTGACTAATGCTAGGAAAGGTTCCTGAGATTTTTCAACGGATGTGATATAAATGGGACTGTAAAAGATCTGAAAATGTTTCCCTCATTGTTTTTCAAAATTTTGTTCTTGGCCTCAACTTAAGAATATTCAGAGTCAACAATTGAACTTTCATCACTGCCTTGCTATAGTAGTGTTAATTGTTCATTGTTATCAATCCCATGATATTTAGATTTATGTAAGCTTACCATTATTGTAATAGATTCTGGAACACAGTATGCATTCTCTTTCAAGAATGGAAAATAGAGTATCCTTGTCTATCCATGGCACACAGAAATATTGGCAATAAGTGTTTCTCTTCATAATGAATAACTATGGTTCATTCTTTCTGGCTTCAGGGTTTTTCCAGATGATATGGATGATTCCATTTTGCAAAGGAGAGGATTGGTAACCTAGAGGCAACCTTCTGTAATTGTGTTTTCAGGGACTGGTAAATCATCACTTTATCTATTTAGATGAGTGATTGGTCTTCTAAACTCATTATCTGATGATTACAAAATTAAACCAATTCATGACTATGCTATAAACTTTCCCAATACAGATAGCTGATAGCTTTACTCTATTATCTATTTACTCTGCCACTCAAGTCAGAGTAGTATAAAAACTCATTACTGCTTCAGAAAGAGTGAGTATATTGATAGAATAGATGTGGATAATGTAAAATTGACACAATTTATCTTTGGAGTTCTTATTGCATAATTAAACCACATTGGGATCATTCATAATCACTTTCATTGAGCAGATCATGCTGCTGCAAAAAAATGTCAATACTTTAACTCACTAGAAATTATTTGATAACAGAACTCTTTAAATAAACATGGTGAGAAGTGAAAATCTCCTAAGAAGCACATGCAAATGTTAGTAATCTATACATAGAAGTAAATAAGAAAAATATGATTATTTGCCATGATGAGATCATTTATCTGAGTGAGATGCAGAGTTTTGCATTATGGCACAGATACAGAAATTTATGAAATTATACTGTCAGCTAGTTTATGTCACTCAAATAATAACAACAGATGTTTGTTTTGAATAGAAATTATCAATTTTAATTTATATTATTAAAAGTTGTTTGTTTTGCTAACAAATATATGGTATGGAGATAGAAATTTATCAAGGGATGATGTCCGCTGATTTACTTCTTGCAAATAATAGCAATGACTGCTTGGTTTGAATAAAATGTGTTCATTTTAATTCATACTGTTAATCATTTTCCTTGAAAACAAATTTTTATTTTCATAATTATAAATAATAGTGGAAAAATATTTGCCTGAATTGTTAATTTAATCAGTTACCTTTGTCAGTAAAGATTTAATGGCTACAGCAAGCATGTAATGCACATATCCATTATGTAAGTAATATCAAACAATCTACATAATGTAGTATAATTAAATATTATGGGCTCTGTATGGTCTGACACAGAAATGACTGTCTCTGGAGATTAATGTCCATAAATTATCACCAATTTCGTCTCTTTTGATGCTTCAACTTTTTGTGAACTTCCAAGCAATAAATCATTTCACCACATTAACGTAATGTTATGCTCAGAAATATATTACTACATATCTATGATTTGGTATGGATTAATTAAATGTATGAATAAATATTACATATATAAATAATTACATATAAACAATATTTAAAAGTTTTTAACATATTTCATCAAGTTCTGTAATAGAAATATAGAAGAAGAAAAAAAAACATGTCTGTGTTTATGAGATAATATTAATAAAATGGTAAATAAAGTGAATATATTTTCAATCATAAGGAAATTTGAAAGCTAAACTAATTCAGTCTTATTAATTAAATATACTATGATTGATTTTTGATGTTGTTTTAGTAGATAAACATTTGATTAATTTGTAATTAACAGAGAAATACTTGTGAATAAGAGCAATGTTGTTATGCAAAGTCAAGTGTTGGTGGCCTTGTGGTTAGCATAGCTGCCTTCCAAGCAGCTGACCCAGGTTCGTTTCCCAGTCAATGTTTTGACATATGAAAAAAAAAAGTAATTATCTATATGTATGAGGGAAATTTCCAAGAGTATTATGAAATTGCTGATGTATAAATCTCTGCTGTACAAAGAACATTTTATGAAAATAAAAATGATATTCATGATGATATAATGAAAATTCCTTGCAAATTCTTTTATTTAAAACCTGATATCTTTAGAAATGTCTTGAAAGAGCAATGACATAACAATATTGTTTGCTGATGTGATGTGATTCACTGTGACTTCTCCTTATATGGTCAGGAATCTCTCAGCAACTATGCCCAGAGAAACCTGTTAGCCATTTTGAACCCCTTACCATTCCCCACCCCAAATTTTACCATATTTTTCTCTACCCTGTTCCATCCCATTTCCACAACATAACATGGCCTTTATATCTAAACCCCCCTTATCTTTTCCCAAACTCAGCATAAAAATCAATAAGCCACTTTCTGTATAATGACTTTGTCCGTATTTATTCTTTCACAACTTATTTGTATTCTTTCTGCTTTCAGGCATTTACAGCCAATTAACAGATGCCTAATATTTTCTATACCTTCCTTACACAGCTTGCAGACTAAATCACCCATATTTCTCCATTAACTTGTATATTCCCTTGTTGCTAAAGATCCTGTTCGAGCTTTGAACAGTAAACTACTTTCCTTGATACTATTATAAATTAACTCACACCCATGTGATGTGATGTGATGCACTGCTATATCAGGTGGTGAAGAGGTTCGCTCTTTCAACACATATAATTTTGATCTAGAAATATATCAATGTGCTATTTATTTTAATGGCTGTTAAAAATAATTGCCCTTAACATTAATGAAAGATAAGTCTTAATTTAAAATGGGTTTTATGATTATCATTATTATTGTCATTATATACATATAAATTAGAATATTTTAGAACCTTTTTTAGTCTAATCTAAATTTGATATATTATCTGCAGTCCAAAGATAAAAATACTGTCTTAAAATATTTTAAAGTCATAGTCAGGTTTGAAATTTTTCTATCAGGTAATCAATTTACAAACTATTCCAGCAAGCTATAATAGGACTAAACTAATGAGAAGTTGTTCAGATGATATTATTGATATGTTGATTACATAAACAAAACATGATAGACTCATGGATGCAGTTTTTTTTCTATAAATGCATAGCCTGAGGTTACCAATACCTTTTAACTTTAATCCAAATTTATTTTCTGTTTTACCATTAATAATTGATGGAACATACTAGATTTTTTAAAAAAAAAACTATGTTCACCATAATTTAGTTTGGTAGATAAACAATTCAAGGCATATAGTGCTTCGAGAAATAAAACTATCAATTATTATTATTACCAAAATCTAAAGAATAAAAACAAATTCCATCTCAGTTTTATTTTTATTTTTTATCTAATATCTGCAGTGAAAAAGAATATCCACTTAGTAATAATTAATTCAGGTTTAATTAAATTAAATATCAAAATATTTGTAAAGCCGCACAAATTCTATATATATTCTTAAATTTACTTTTATTTAAGACAATATGACCATCCAGAAATAAAGGTACCCCCCCAATTTGTATATATTACATTTAAAAACCTTACTGAATGCAAATATATATAAACAAATTAGCTTTATTTGCTGTAAAAATGGATGTTAATTGAAAGCTGAACGCTAGTCAAGAACAGACGTTCTCTCCAGACCTGCCTCCTTGAGATTTTTATCCTAGGAACTTCTTGAAAGGTAAAGTATACAAGATCAGTTAAAACTTAACATATGCTAAAAGATTAACATCTCAGTTGTTAAATTGAGATGTCATGCTGCTGAGAACTATGGGTGTTTGCTCATGAAGATCGTTTTTAACCCAACCTTTAAGTAAATAAACATTTACAATTTGTTTTTGTTTATTTCTAATAAAAATATATTTGGTTGATATAGATAAAAGGCTAGGAGGTCACCTGTAAAATGCTTGAATACTCTGAAGCATTTTTTTGCTTTATAGGTGTTTCACAAATATATATATTTAAATTGTCTATTTGAATTTTTATTAGATTTAACAATTTAATAATATATAAGATAAATAAAGACAAGCTACGTGATATATGTAGTTGTGATTGTGTTTCACATATTCATCGCAAAATTCATTTTTTATCTTTCTCTCTTGTTTTTTTTTTTAATTTTGATGATGAATTGTTCATATTTTTATACATTTATATATATCCAAGCCTATATCACAATAAAAAAGGTTGGCTAGATAACAAACAGATTGAGATTTTGGGTATTATATAATATTTGAATACAAGTATATTTTCTATATTAAACTTAATGTATATTATAAGAGGGGAGCCTTCAACACACTTTCAAACTTCCTCCAACTATCCAATTCATCATATACAACCGATACACATGACCACATACATATGAAAAAAATAAAGGATTTCCAATAGATGTATTTCATGCTAAACCAGCACTCATCAGTTGGTCAAGATTGCTGTCTCCTAGACATATATACAATCAGTGCTCAGTTTATATTAAGATAGCAAATTTTTAAACTTTAATGAGCAAGCTTCAATTGTATACTGGAGATAATTTATCTTTTTCACATGTATGTGGTCATGTGTATCGATCATATAAGATAGATTGGATAGCTGTAGGGAGCTTGACAGTCTGAGTTCAATTCCCTTATATATATAGTACTATCATTTTTGCATAACATTGATCGAATACAGGATTATGATTTCCCCAAATTTAATCCTGCTTCTCCAATCCCTAGCCTCTCTTCTCTACAAAATATCAACAGATTTCTTTATTTCAGTCATTCATCTCATCTGTGGATTTTTTTCTAAATATTTTACAATCTCTTGAAATAAAATTACAAATTTTAACTGTTTGCCTATTATCATTTCTTCTAGCAATATATCCACTTGCTGTTCCATTTTATTTCCTTAATTCTTGCCATGATGTTAGTATTACCTGTTTGTTTTCTCACCAATGTATTTTGTTTTGAAACTCTTTTTGCTACTCCTAACATATGTCTTTCCATACTTCATTAAAAGGTCTGAAAACTCTAAATTGCTCTTCTTTTAAGAGAACAAGTCTCATATTCATAAGTAAGAACTGGTAAAATACATTTTTTTAAAAAAACTTTCCTTTTAAATACATAGACATATTTCCTTTTTAATATTAAGTTATTTATACTAAAGTACTTCTTCCAAATTTAAATTTATGATTTCATCCACAATGTTTCCATCTGTCTTAATGAGTGACTAAAGTAACTATAATAGTTAACTTTTTCTAATTTATGATTATCACTGTTTATTTTATTCTTGTGTGAAAATTCATTAGTTTATTACTTTAATTTTTAAGCAGCCATCTTCAGTCCCACATTTTAATTCATCTGATAACTTTCATAATATTTCCTCAAGCTGCAAGTATTATTTATAAAGATAATCATAAGCTACAAAATCAAAGTGACTTACATAATCTTCTATTTCCTTAGCTTCCCATTGTAATCTACAATTTTTGTAAACTGTTAAAACATCACATGATCACCATTTCCTATGCTTATACAAGATGTTAAAACAGTAGCAACTCTTTATGCACAGTTGTGCCATTCAGTGCAAGCTATAATAAACAATGGATGCTAGATGGTTTGTGCATCAAAATCTGTATGTAGTGCTTACATGGTTCATACTCCCAGACTAGTTTCTAGCTTTTGGCCTTCATCAATGAGAAGTCTTGAATATGAGAGTAGCATACCTAGATCTCAGGATCTGATAAAATCCTTCAGTCAACATATTTTATCTTTTTAGTTAACTATAAAGTTATAAACTAAATGCCCAATAATATTTAAAGTAAACCTCAGTTGCCTATATAGTCACATGAACCTAAACCCAGTTCAGTATCTATACATATTGGTCTTTTTGATTTTATAATAATCATATCCACTATCATTCTTTAATCAGAATTGGTAAAAAAGCACTAAAACATTACATGATCAACATTTCTCATGCTGATACAAGCTTCTAAAATAGTAGTTACTCTCTCCATAGAGTAAGGTCACCCAGTTGCAGCCATAGCTATCAATGGATGTTAAAAGGTTTGTACATCAAAATCACTCTATAGTGCTTATTCATTCAATATATCCAAACCAGTTTCTAGCTTGTGACTGTTACCAGTGTGAGGCCAAAGAGAACTACACCTGTATCTTTAATTCTAAAAGCAAAGACACTAAAATGTATGGGTACTGAATTGGGTTCAGACTCGTATGTATGTACAAGCAAATGAGCTTGGTTTGAAAATGTATTTCATTTTGAACTCATAGATTTGTAATTAACTAAAAATATAAAAGTTGGATATTGGAGAGTTTATTGGATCCCAATACCTAGGTGCAGTTATCTCAGACCTAATGTTCTTCACTGATAAAGGCCAGAAGCTAGAAATTAGTCTGGGATATTGAATGAATAGCCATTTAATAAGGATTTTGATGCAAAACCTTTCTTGCATCCATTGATTATCATGGCTTGCACTGAGTGGGCCTACTGTATGAAGAGAGTTATTAGTGTTTTTTATAACCTTCTGTAAAATGTTTTGGTGCTACAGAGCAGTGAATCTCAACAATGTACTGAGAAAGGTTATAAAAAGAATTCAATGAATATGAGTTGCCATTATGGTTTGGAATGGTAGATTGTAAAAAATCATTTGATTCTGTAAGCACTTTTGTGCAGATTTAAACAGAGAATCATCATATAATAGACACATGATATTGCCATTTTCTGAAGAATATTTATAAAAATGCAATAGCAAATATTAAATTATATGGTAATATTACATAGATTAACATCCAGAAAGGTGTTTGATATAATTTGTTCTTTATAAAATTAGAAAATCTTGGTAAAAATGGATATAATCTAAAAAGCAGCTCTTCACAGAGCAGTGAAGAAGTGGTAGTTCTCACTAAGCTTATGAAATACCAGATAGGAAGGATTTGAACAAATTTTCATTCTTGCTTCACTTTCTGTCTAAAAATAGGTAGATCTCTATTAGTGATCAGTGTTGGATTCTTATCTGGATTGGTCATGAACTAACTGTATAAATGAAAAATTCTACTAAATCTATTAAAAAAAATTTTAAGTTTGGTAATCTTGTTTTAAACCAGGTCATATGCTTGACAATCTATTGAAATTGCTGCATTATTGTTTTATAAAACAAAAATTAAATAATTAACAGAGTTCAATTTTATAAACAATAATATTAACCTTAACCCTAATAGATAATATAAATGAATGACATCAGATAATGTAATTTAAGCTGAGAATAGAAAAGGATATTAGGTTTTTAGTTGGACACATCACATATATACTGCACAGAACAAGCAATCTGAATATCTGTCACTAGAAGATGCCACTAGGCTTTTTGAGCCTAGAAAATTTATTTGTATGAGTAGACATTAACTAAAGGTGGTTGTAGCTCTTCCATAGCATAAGAATAAATTACTGCAGCTAGATCAGCGAGAAAAAAAGATTCCTTTTTTCATAAACAATTGATAGATAAACAACAACAAACAAACATCAGGCAATTGAACTCCTAATAAGAATTTTTATGAATTAATGAATAAAGAAAATAATAAAATACAAAGAAAGCCACAGAAAGCCTTGACATTTAATTTAACTTATCTCCTTTTGACTTAAATGATAAAATACTGAAATAGTCTTGCAGTAATAGTTCTGACCATACATGTGTATATAAACTTTGTCAAGACATTCTAATCATTTCTAAAATCTTTAGTGATTTTACTAACTGTTTATATTATTATTATTATTATTATTATTATTATTATTATTATTATTATTATTATTATTATTATTATTATTATTATTATTATTATTATTATTATTATTATTATTATTATTATTATTATTATTATTATTATTATTATTATTATTATTATTATTATTATTATTATTATTATTATTATTATTATTATTATTATTATTATTATTATTATTATTATTATTATTATTATTATTATTATTATTATTATTATTATTATTATTATTATTATTATTATTATTATTATTATTATTATTATTATTATTATTATTATTATTATTATTATTATTATTATTATTATTATTATTATTTTTGTTATTGTTATTATTATTATTATTATTATTATTATTATTATTATTATTAAGGTCCATGTGCATCACTAAATCCATATCACATAAAAGTATACTGAAAATAATAAAGGCCATAAGTAATAGATATAAAAGAGGCATGGAAAACCATTTCTATGCTTGCCCATGCAAAAATAATAAAGAAAGCAGTTGAAAACCTGGATTAAAAACAATATCAAAATATGAGCATGGGTGAAACATCATGGATCAGAGGCTAAAGAATTTGGCAATTAATAGTGATAATTATAAAAACAAGAAATGGAAGTTATTCCAAAGTATGCCCATGCAACAGTAAATAAACTGATTCAAGCAGTAGACAACTTGTTATACAAGATAATATGAAAAAAAATCTGCCTGGTACAAACATGGCTAGCTAAATAAAATGAAAAATCCTATAGATAATTAAAACATAAATGCCATAAAAATAGCAGCTGAAGAGACACTCATATGAAACAAAAGTATATCTGTATATATATTTTTAGCAATATTTTTTCTTTTTATAATTGCCTTACATAAAAGAGAAATGCTGATCCATCATTCAGGTGGTCATATTAATATTTTATCTTCTTTGAATCTTGTAAAAAATAACACAAAAAAATTCCAATTTCTTTATACTACAACTTTTAAATAGTATATAATTACAATTTTTTTAATAAAGTTTGATCACCTGATTCATACAAACAAAAGAAAAATCTTGTATATTGAATCATCAGTATAAGATTTATTTTATGTTGATAAAATAAAAAAATATTATTAATTAATCCATTATAAGATTTATACATACCTTTCCCCTTTTATGAAATAAAAAACTAAAAAAAAATTATCTTTAGTCATATTCCACATACTACTTAACAAAATTTTTACATAATTAGTCAATACTAATTAACAAAATGCTGAGGTAATTATATGTAGTACATGAATTAGTGACATTCTTCTCTTTATACTTTATAATGTTTAAATAAAATTTTTTAAAAATTACATTAAAAAAAATTCTTAATTAAAAAAAAAAATTGTATCACAATAAAACAAAATTCCAAGATAAAATATAATTTATATTGTGTGTGCACATACATTTTAATGATTTCAAGCACATTCCATCTTTTTCTGGCTAAAATTTATTTATATTAAAATATTTTAAACTTTGTGAAGAGGTTCAAATCTTATACCCCCCCACTGGGACATTGTTAAAATGGGGATATACCTTTTCATGACTCAATTACTTATTCAATGTTTTTATATAGGTTTCATAGTCTTTGCAAACTATAATAATATTCTACATATTTCCCATCATGATTACCAGAGATCCAATATTAACAACCCCCAAAAAAACTTTATGCTTGCATCTAACTTAACCTTGCTCTGCCTCTTATTATCTTTACTTTTTCCATTTTCTTTCATTCTACACTTATTGACAATTGTTCCTTCCCACATGACAACACAATTAATCTGAATGGCATACAGAAAATTTTCTTAAATAAGAATTATCACTTAGCATAAACACATCTATTCATACATTAAGCATATATGGCCTCCACATCCTCCCTAATGAATACCCTTATTCTTGTGCCATCTCAAGGACTTACAGGGATATCAAGCAACATAAAAGTATATGATAACATAAGCTATAACAAGTCTCCACTAAACTATATTTATCAGACAGAGTGGTAAGAGAGAGAGAGAGATCTAACAATGGGCCTTACTCACCTAGGATCAGGTCATAATGATGATAATTATGATGCCAAAAAGAAAAGGAAAAAAAAAGAAATAAATTATATTGCATAATCCCAATATTCCTTCACTACAAAAGCACTCCTATAATATGCCAAATGTTCATCACTTCAGCAGTAATAAGAAAAATCCATATACCCTTATATTTATCATCACAATGTCAACAATACAACAATACAACAATGGCAAAAACCCCATAAAGCATATATATATATATATATATATATATATATATATATATATATATATATATATATATATATATATATATATATATATATATATATATATATAATAGATTATTTATTTTTATGACTAGAAAGTAAGAAATGGATTAGTAAGATCCCTGTCCACCTATGATAAATGCATGGTACATTCAGATATTGATGGTGATGGTCACAAAATACTTCTGTAATGATTTGGACCCAATGCATGTAATTGAGATTCTCCATTAAAGTAGCATTATGACATTTCTTATTACCTTTCTATCCTTGTGATATATTTTGTTTGTATATTTTAAACTATTTTTTTCTACTTTGTTTCTGTGCTTTAACTTTTGCTTCTTATTATTTGTTTATAAATATATAGTATAACAGACTCTCATCCTAACCATACAATTAATCAAACTCTGATTTTGATTTGCTTTATTCTATTTGAATAATTATTTATTTCCCTTTTTCTGATTTATTTATCTACTATTTTCCCTAGTTTATGTTTCAACATCAATCCTTCCAAATATGAACATATACCAAACTGTAAGAAGAAGGAAACAAGTATGCTACTATAATAAACTATTCTCTATTATACAGCACAAAGTACTTTGCCACCCATTCCCATGCTATCACATTGTATACCAAATATTTCTGTGTCACACCTTTCCAAGTTATTCGAACTCCATGTTGGGCACCAAAATTTCTGTACTGGTCATCATCCCTAAATCTTATATACACAACAGATCAGGGAGAACAATATCAGAACCTTATGTGCTTCACATGATAATATAATCTTTTTTGTACATGAATAGTTTTATTCAGAGTTTGTTATTAAAAATAATAACTCCCACTTGCTTCTGAATTTATATAATAAATATAACTATAAATTAATATTAATTAGCTATATTTCCTAGTTATCTCACATGTATCTATAATTATATGAAAACTAATTTACATTTTTTTTATTTCTTGAAGGCATATTTATAAGCAGTGATTTTTTTAATCAGCCTTAAGCACCAATTCTAAACTAAGTTAAGAATTATGCCACAATGGAGTATATATAACGAAAACATTCATTAACCCCCAGGATGATCCCTATACTACTAGCTCAGCATTATATTCTAACTCTCAAGGTAAATGGTATTAATAAACAATTATAAATAGAAACATAGAATGATAATAATCTTTGGCAATATTTATTTTAAAACATTTTTTCTTTCTAAAATGTTATTTTAGTAAATAAACAATTAACAAATCTGACAAAATTATAATTTTCTCCAAATATATATCTCCCTTCATCCAAATCTGAATACAAAAATAATAAATGTATATATAATCTATACAATAAATTTCCTTTTACCATTATCTGGCTCTAATTCAAAAACCTCTTCTTTTTTTTTATTTGTCCTTTATACATATATACCATGTTTGTGGAAAAGCATATAATCACACATATGGGCTTTTTACATTCTTTTATTCACACAATAATAAAGAAACAACAAAAATGGAAACAAAATTTGACAATCAATTATGAAATTAACAATACAAAAAAAAAACACCCCACAAATTGAAATTAAGCAAAATAAAGATAATTTTTCATCTTATTTCCCAAGACTCTAACAACAAACATCAGTAACTTACCTACATAAGTAAATTTTATGTAACTTTCTTGTTTATCAATAGAATATATATATTGTAACAGGAACTGGGTTCAAACCCTGTTACAAGGCAGAGAGTAAATCAGGCTATGTATGTATGTGTGTGTTTTGTTTTATGAGTTGTGTATTTGGAAAGGACCACGTAGCTACACATATATAGATATAATTATAAATTTATTAAACGCACATTGATTATGTAAGTAGTATTTACTGAGGCTATAACCTTGATAATATGCATATAAAATGTGATAGTAGGGACCTCTACAGGTGTTTTGTAAATAATAATAATAATAATAATAGCGGTGATGGGTTTCTAATATTAATGTATATATTTTACTTTCTTTCTCTCACTTATTTTATTCTTATTTTGTGGCATACATGTATATTGATAAATATTGTGTTGAAGGGGGTAAGAAAAATGAATAAAATCAAGAGATTTTTAAATATTTTAAAATATGAAGAAAAAAAGAAAGGAATTTCATTTACCTTCCATGAATCAATTAGTTGAACGAAGTGAATTGTTATTGAAATGGATATAGTTAATAGTTGGATATTTCATTTAAATTAATAAAATTAATATATTACCATGCTTCAAAACTTTGTGTAAATGATTTTTGTGTTAGCTAAAAGAAAAAAACAGGTGGAATGTCCATTAAGAAATTAAATTCTTGAGGATCCTATTGTCTAATTATCAAGGTAAACAACAAAGCATAGTTAGAGGGAATTTCCAAAAATAGCAAAAATTAAGACCAAGTTGCTAAGTGGTTTTTCTTTTGTTTGCGTGTTGGGTAAAAAGATTTTTGGCTAGAGATAATAAAAAAAATAAAACATTGTTGAGAAGAAGGACATTTTGTTTTTGGCAGTTGGCTATTGATTATTGCAGAGAGAAGGCAGAAGGCAATACATGGCAAAAAGAAAAGATTTATAAAAATCATTTTTAACCAGAAAAAATAAAAAATATAAAGGAAACTCCATGAAATGCATGTGGTAAAGTTCTCATCATGATAGGAGTCTATGTTAGATGCCAGCTCCTTCTGTACCTTTGAGGCCATGCAAGATATTAAGAGACAGATTGTTCTAAATATTATATATAAAAAAGGAGAGAAACATGACAAATGAATCCTGCACCTGACATCCACCATTCCACAGATCTGTCATGGAATGATGAACTTCTTAATTAAAACACTGAATTGGAAGACAAAATGGATTCATGATTTTATCCATGTTCACCCAAGGAATTAGAATAGAAGTAAAAGATTTAATAATCACAAACAGTGCACTCAGAGATATTTAATTTAATTACGAAGACTCATCAAAACAGTGGTAAATATATTTGCTATTATTCCCAATCTTTAAATACACAAAAATCAAATAGTGTAATAACTTTATACATATTTTGCTTAATAGATTTTATTCTTTAACTATAACATCCTGTAAACAGAATATTATATCATATACATGTGTGTGCCACTTTATAATTTCTTCAAAAAAACATAAATAGATTTTAAATTTAATAAAACAAACTTTATATTTTTTGTTTGTTGGTCTCTTTTACATTTTATTATATATTTTTTTTGTTTTGGAATATGTATTGTATATTTTGAAATAGATGCCATTATAACTTTACTAAGAGTGCGTGTTGATATATGTTTGGTAATTTTAGGAAACAAATGTGTTAGATAAAGGTAAAAGAAAGGGAGAGATTTTAATTCACCTGCTGTTTCTTCTCCAGCATGTTACGCTACCCTTCCCCCCTGAGCATAAGCTATTATAAACTGGGCAAAAGCTGAAAATTTATTGAGTTAATTTATTGTTAGCGAATTCCGTGATTCTTGTTAAATAGCAAGATTGTCATTTGGGCTGTAGCCCATAAATGCGGACATTTGCACACTGAGAGAGTTAGTTAAGTTTAAGAGGGACTGAATTGTATTAATTTACATATATCCATGTTTGTATTTAGCAGCCGCATTCCTTTTCCTCACCCTTTGAATGACCGAATTTAAGAAAACTTCACAAAAAGGGAAGGATGACTCAGAACATGGGAAAATTTTGTATGGGAGGGAATGGTCAGGGCTATAAATACTATGAATGAGTAGGCATGTCAATTTACCCTCTGGAAAAAAATGCACGATCAAGTCAAATCTCAATAACTAGCTGATAATTAATAAACGTGAAGTGAAGTAAACAAGGGAAAGTGCATTTTAGTTACAATATATATTGGAATCTGTCATATCTGCCCTTGCCTTTAGAAGTGGACTATTTCAAATTCCTTGCCTGATTGGCTAGCAGTCAGTTGCTATCCAAAAAGATTAAATCCTTTACTGGGGTTTGCATACCAAATCCGTATGTTTTCAGTAAGGTAGGAGATCTGCCATTAAATAGTCAGCCTTTTAGAGGCAAGGCAGAGAGAGAGCAATTATTTCTGTCAACTTGAATGACTGAATGTGCTCTTGAATAAATCCTCTGCCATCAGCAATGGTAGTCATGACAACATTTCAGTGAGGCAAGTCCACCTACAGACTGGAAACTGCTACATCCGCACTCACTCAAAGCAAGCTAAATACATAGCTGAAAGAGTCTTATCAGGGCCAATGAGGCAGGCAAATCATTTAGCTAGAAGTAAGTTCCATACTTGGCATGACTACCTCAGCATTAATTTGTATAAATCATATATGTATATTATTGTTTAACTAAATTGTACATATTAATTGTTGAGTAGTTGTTTAAAATTGATTTTTGTATTTATTTTTTGAGTAAACACTTGTAATTAATTTTGTACTACTGTTTGTAGTTATTTAAAATCGATTTTTATCTTTATTTTTCCAAGTACCCATGCATAATTATTTTTATTTTACAGTTACATTATTGTAAGTAACTTAACGAAGCTTTTAAACCATTAGAGTGAGCTTTTGTCACTGTCTTGCAAGTAAAGCTCTCATGATTGGTTGTAGCTTCAAATTGACGTGCCTTTATGTTTGTGGTCAATTTTTATTTGCCAATTTTATGTGTTTTTTTAAAAAAAATCACCGTAATGAAATTATGGCAAACTTCTTTTTTTTTAAATACTAAACCCAATATACACATTCGTGTATTTATTTTATATGTTTAGATATAATTTTTTTAGCCGTGAGGAAAAATTTTCTCTGTTACTGCACCAGATCTGTTGTGTTTGGTTAGATTTACAAGTTCGATTCCAAAAAAACAACTACTCAACAATTAATATGTTCAATTTATTAATACTAGAAAATATACATGCTTGTTAGTTAAACAATATATATATATATATATATATATATATATATATGTTTTATACAAGTTAAAGCTGAGGTAGTTGTGCCGAGTATGGAACTCATTTCTAGCTAAATAATTAGCCTCCATATATGTATGATATACTCAAGTCTCAATGTATGGCTTTAACCCTCGCTAAGGTGGAATTTGACAGAGTGTTGACAAATTTCAGAGTATTTTTCCTGTAAACCCTTAACAATAATGCAGAGATACCATTTTAATCTCAGCATACAAGAACAGGGTAAAACAACTAGAGAATTTGCAACATGAATATGTACATTAGTATTCAAGTGTGATTTCAAAGACTTCATAAATGAAGCACTTCATGGTCATTTTAATTGTGGCATAAATGATCACAATTTGAGGCTGAAAATGTTGATGATTCCAGACCTAGATTTTGAGACAGTAGTATCTCAGGCAGAACTAGCAGAGATAATAGTTAGTCAAGCTACCCCATTATGAAATGCAAAAACTTGTAACACTGGATCACCCAAATATGCATTCAGCTCGAGAACTCAACATCAAATAGCCCACGACTTTGTTATAGATGCAATGAGCACATACACAGACATACAGAATGCTGATACTGCAAGGCAATATGCACATTGTTGCAAGTGAGTTGGACATATAAAGGCAGCATGTCTGAAATTGAAAAGACAAACAGATGAGTCAAAAAATAGAAACACCTATTCCTAAAAACAGTAAAGGCACTTATAAGAAACATAAGCAAGTTGCCTGTGTAAACCATATCAGAGATGATAAGTCTGGGTTTATACATACTGTCATAAATAATAATATGCCAGTTAAGATGGAACTTGACACAGGGTCAGCAGTGTCTATAGTTTCAAAAAAGTCTGGGCAGTCATTAATAAAAAGAATAAATATAAACTGCATCCTAGCAGTAAGTCAATATCAGACTACCAAGGGAACAAAATCAAACTGCTGGGTCAAATGACAGGAACAGCAATCATCTGGAGAAACCAATGAAGCAGATGATACATTGTCCAGTGCATCTCAATGAATATGTCCTCCAGGGCTAATTTTAACTGGGGAAAGGGATGTCATATCTGACACTGACTTTAGAAGTGGACTATTTCAGATTCCTTGCTTGATGGGCTAGCATCCAGTTGCTATCCGAGGGAATTAAATCCTTCACTGGGGTTCGTGTACCAAATCTGCATGTTTCTAGTAAGGTAGAGGATCTGCCACTAAATAGTCAGCCTTTTGGAGACAAGACAGAGAAATAGAGCAATTACTTCTGTCAACTTGAATGACTGAACATGCTCTTGAATAAACCCTCTGCCATCAGCAAGGGTAGTCTCTATACTCATTATCACAATGTCCTCACAGTGAGGGAAGTTCACCTATGGACTGGAAACTGCTACATCCACAATTGACTTGAGCAAGTTAAATATATAGCTGGAATGAGTTTCATACTCAGCATGACTACCTCAGCATTAACTTGTATAAACCATATATGTATATTATTGTTTACTAACAAGTTTGTATATTTTTTAGTACTAATAAATTGTACATATTAATTGTTGAGTAGTTGTTTTTTGTGTTTGTTGGTTGGTTTGGAACCGAACATATAATCCTAACCAAACACAACAGAATCAAAGTCAGTTCATGTTCTTCAGTTATCTCTAGGCTCATGTTTGATAATAGGCAATCCATACATCTACAGTTTACATGAACCTTTAATGTCTTTTTTGTTGGATATTCACATTGGCAGCTGTTTTGGCAAATTTATTATCAGACAGCAGCCAGATGGAAGCAGTAATAATACAATCACATGGATAATATGGATGATGAATCTGGTATACTTCCGTTTTCTGTACTCCATGATATTTATTATTTGGCAATTAATATCATATATTTCACACATGATATATATTTTACAAGGTGCAGAAGGCTTATTCCCAATAATATGAAAAAGCCCCAGTTAATGTAATTTAAGGTCTCACTTTAGTGTTCAGTTAAAATCTCAATTTTTCTTTGCAAAAGTTCTATTTTCTGCCCTCCAGACAACATAAATGCCATAAAAATAGCAGCTGAAGATACACCCATATGAAGCAAAAGTATACCTGTATGTATTTTTTTAGCAATATTTTTTTCTTTTTATACTTCCCTATGTGAAAGAGAAATGCTGGTCCATCATTCAGGTAGTCTGTATTAACATTTTATCTTTCTTTTTAAATTGTACAAAAATAAACCCAAAAAATATTTTCAATTTCTTTATACTACAATCTTTAAATAGGATATAATTACAAACTCTCAGCCTCAGGGTGGCCTTTGAGCATTCCATCATCAGATCTTCAATTGGATGGACGGTTGAAGAGTTGGAGTGTGGAGTTGATTGAAGCCAGTCCATTAAAGTATAAGGATTGGCTATCTTAATATATATATGAGCACTTATAGCATATATGTGTAGAGATGGTAATCTGGACCAACTGATGATTGCTGGTTTAGCATGAAATACGGATATTGGTGATTATTTATCTTTTCAACATATGTGTGTTCAAGTGCATCAGTATTATGAGATAGTGTGGAGAGTGGTGGGTCGTGTGAAAGTCTGTGCTCATATACCTTATATATTTATGTTGATAAGATAAAAAAAACTTATTAATTAATCCATTCTAGGAGCTATACATATCTCTCCTCTTTATAAAAAAAAAAAAAAAAAACTTAAAAATTTTGTATCATTAGTAACATTCCACATACCACTTAACAAAATTCTTATATAATTTACTCAATACTAATTAACAAAATGTACGTAATATATAAATTAGTGATATTTTTTTTTTATATACTTCATAAGATTTAAATAAAAAAAAAATAAAAAACTGCATATCTAAAAAAATTTTTTTTTAATTTTAAAAGAAAATTTTTTATGACAATAAAATAAAAGGCCAAGATAAAATATAATTTATATCGTGCGTGTACACACCGTAAGATCCATAGACACATTTGTAATTATTTCAACCCCCTTTTATCTTTTTGTGGCTAAGATTTATTTATATTAGAATTGTACAAATCTTGTAAAGGAGTTTAAATCTTAATTCCTGACACTATATTAATAAGTTCAATAAGCATATAAATAATTTTATTGCTTATTAAATATCTAATGCTAAGAATATGAAATCTATATTTTCCTGTTTTTAATTTATTTTATCTTAGACTTTTATTTTATTTAGTTCAACTAAAATAATATCATTTCATTAATTATAAAAAGAAATAAATATTATAAACTCCTTTTTTTTTATTTCACCCCCCCTCCCTATAATATGTATATTTGTGGTCATTTCACTACACACTACAATATATATATATACATGATTAATATAATATTTAAAAACCTATTTTTCACTTAAAGCATAGAAAAATATATAAATAGCCTTACCACCTAGAGATAATTGTCCAGATGCTTGAACTGTGAGATCACCACTAGTCACATGACACTGATACATGCCTTTATCCTGTCTTTGTACTGATACTATCATCAATGATGATTTAGTGGGGAAGATGATATGATTGCTGGGTAGTAATGGTTGCCCATCTTTCATCCACATTACCATGGAAATAGGAAATCCTTGGATTGAACAATTGAAAAATGCATTTTTTCCTACATCTACTATTTGATGCTGAGGTTCAATGTGAACGGCCAACTCCACTAAAAAGGAAAAAAAAGACAAATTTATTATACAAAACAACAAATAAAATATTGAATTACATAGAGAATAAAACATTAATTATGATAACATTACTATTAAAATTTGATTTAAGTGCCAAATTTCTTACAGCTGCATTTTTGACACCATTTACATTACATAAATTTATTACTAATTCTTACTAATAATTTAGTAAAGTAAAAATTATTATGCAATTTTATAACTCCAATATGAACTTTGAACTCAGTTAAAACTTAATATACCCACATGATACCATTGAATTATGTTAATCTTTTTTCTTACATGTATTAACTTTTTATATAGATATTTATTTCACCACATATTTTTGAAATCTATCAATAAAGATATCTAAAAAAGTTAACCCTGTGATACATTTCTCACTGAGTCAGCATTCTTCAGTTGGTTTAAGTCAAAATGTAATAAGAAAATAAAAGCTTAAGTATATCTAAAGAGATTAAACCATTAAACATCACATGATCACCATTCTTTATGCTTACACAAACTGTTTATACAGAGACTAAACTCCTTACAATTGCACCACTTTCTTACATCCACTGATTACTCTGGCTTGCAGTGAGTAGTATTACTGCATGGGGAGTTTAGCATCTATATATCTAAAGAAACAATATTATGTTCTATCAAAAAAGATATCATTGCTATAAGATTAAAAAGAAAAACAATTTTACAGTGAAAAACCACTAAACATCACATGATTACCATTTCTTATGCTTGCTCATAACTGTTATTAAAAGAGGCAAAACTCTCCATACAGTAGTGCTACTGAATGGCACTATTGTATGGATAGTTTTGCCTGTTTTAATTTTACAGTGTCTGACATTTTAAAGAATAATTATATTGGTACATAAGCATTAATCAGATTTGCATCAACAGTGAAGATCTTATTTAGATTTTGCAGTTTTGGAGGTTATGATGGTACTGTGGCCACATATTTTTTCTACATTGTTTTAAGCATATCTATATTCTGACATCATTATCTACAATTGCTTGTTTATGCAGTTACACAATTAAAGGTATTAGTTGAAAAAGATATGAAGATGTCAGCATTGCATGAATCTTTCAGACACTTACAATAGCCTTTTGCATGATAATGTCATGAGAGATGTGACCTAGTTGTCAATGATCAAGCATGTTAACCTGAGGCCATGTTGTGAAAAAAATGTTTTCAGAATTTATTTACAAATTAATGGTTATTTATGCAACATGTTTATAAAAAATACATCTTAAATCACAAAATTATAACACAAAATGGTTTTCTTTGAAAACATTTATTTATAAAAAGACAATTCTTAAAAAAACTCATTATAAAAAGCTATAGCTGTTTCTGATTATTAAACTATAACTACTTTTATCAAATGGTAAAGTAATTTTAGTAACAATAAATAATATATTTACTTTGAATATTTTTTCTTTTTCCAATGGTAACTAATTTTAAATTTATCTTTGTTTTAATAACATGGAATTCAAATAACATGGAAGTCATGTGTTGTATCACTTGATTTTCTTTCTATCATAGTTTTGCTTTTGGGGCTTTGGTGATGTTATATTGCTAAGGCTATTAATATATGATGTAGCTGAAAATTATTCAAACCCATATAGCTATTTAACTTAGATAGCTGGATTGAAGACATATAGGTATCTGAAAATTTTAAATTTTCTACTTAATAGTTAAGTATTAGATAAATGTTGGGCTTGGTATTTTAGATATAGTGTCTGAATATCCTAGCACTTCACTCAAGAGAGCCATTAGCTCAAAACTGGTTTGGGAATGGGAATAATTCTACAATAGAAATTTTAAATGCTTTTTCTTGCAGCATTTATCAGAAAAGCTTGTTTAGAACTATTAGCATGCACATTACATTAAAATTGTAATACAAGCTTATTAAGTTAAGTCACATGATATACGACTTGATTTTTTTTACTTTTTGAATAGAAAAATTTGTCTAATATCACCAAGCTCAATGTTATAGTTAAAAACTTTAATTAGAAATTTATTTTCATATTATGAAACAGACAAATGGGTCCAATGACTAATATTTAGTTTTACTAACTTTTTGAATAGATAAATTTATTCTGTGATACCAAACTTCATTGTTATAGATAAGAACTCCATTTAGAAATTCATCTTCATATTTTTAAAAACATTAAATTTTGACTTTTTATATGTCTCTAACTTGGAAACTTAGGTTTGTAATAAATAGTGTGAATATTATCAATATATTATATAGAAAAATGATTTAAATGTAAAAATAAAATATTCAAATATGGAAGACTATGTACAATTTTCTAAGTAAGAGTCTATTCAAAATAGAAATCGAAGCTTTCTTCTAAATGGGTTAAATAGATACACACATAAGATATAAACTAATAAATGCGACATAAAATAATATGGCTTTAAAAATATTCTCTTTAAACGTGTCTCAACCAAATGGTTATATGACAGTATATTAATATTTATACCCAATTGGTGAAAAGATCTGCTTGGATCTATTTTATTACATCTATCAGAAGTGACTGATAAAATATATACTTTACAAGTTATATACTCCAAATACGTCTTTATGGTGAAATCAAATGTTCATCGCTAAATACAATGAAGGGAATCAAAATACATCATGATTAATTGGGTAAATGTATATATAGACAAAATATAAAATTAAAATTTTCTTATTTTTGCAATAAGAAATGTTTCCCCCCTTCATTTTTTTAGTTTTATAAAATTGACAGTAAATTTTTTCAATATAAATTTTAAATTTATAAAATTGAATAATTCTACATTACAATATTAAATTTTCCAACAGATGTTTGTCATGTTTAGCATGCAATGGCTGCAAGTAATAAATGAAGATTTACAAAAAAAAAAAAATCCATGCATAAATATATACAATAAAATTAAATGTCTAAGATGGTAATGGTCAGCCTCATATTATGGGGTGGGTGGGAGAATAAAGCATTCATTAATGCAAAACATCAATCTTTTGAAAGCAGAATTTTAATTGCTTCCATCTAATATACATTCTGACACTCAAATATATGACATCTCTTAACATAAGTATGTTAATGATTATTATTAACCATTTATTAGTTTACAAATTATCATATCTTTATTAAAAATTAATATATACATATCTATTAAATATAATCACAAGATATTATTAATTAAAATGACAATTTTACCCCCAGATACAATATCTTAGATATTATTGAAACTTCTATTTTATACACACTTTAAACATATGCATAAAGTGTGGTAGATAAAATAGGAGTTTTATATATATCTAACATGTAATGTTAATATATTCAAATCTAAAAATGTTTGTCGTTTAAAATTTGGTACAATATTTTTATAACTTTGTTCATGAAGATCTCATCAGTATATAAACCAAAGTTATCTTTTGCAAACTTAAATCATAAACTAAAATGTTTAAATGGTTTATTGCTCAGAATTTTATAAGAACTTTGAGCATCAAAAATGTCACAGATGTACCATGGTCACGTATCTTGAACTCTTGAGTCTGCCCATTTACACCTGCACCAAACTATGCAAGATAAATTGGGAAATGAATGGTTATTAGATACTAATGTATTAGATCTACACTACCAAACTAGTTCTGTATTATGGCCTTTAAAATAAGAAATAGTTATTTAACATGCATCATATTTATCAACCAATAGATGGCTGTGAGATGAAATGAAGAGAATTAGTTTAAATATTAGAAGAAAAGGAACAAATGAAGAAGGATTGGACTGTAAATATGATTTACATGGAGATGGAAAAGTGAGTAATGACACTTATTTTTGGAAGTACAGAATATTAAAAGATCAGGATAAATTGGTTGAGTATAGAAAAGAACTAAATACAAAAGCACAAAAGAGGTGTAGATTTTTGACATTTTTTATTTGGGTTTTTAAGTCGAGATTATAAAAATAGCATAATACAATTAATAACTTGACTTACAGGAACACTACATATAGTTTATGCACAAAAATTTCTGGCTTTAATTAAAGAAAATCAGTTTTGCTTCTTATAACATCAAATCATTACTTCAAAAAAGAGAGTTAAATTTATGAATATAATGTTATATGATGTTTGAAAATATATAAAATATAACATCATAGCATTATTTTTAATTTATACATAATCTTCAGTCTTGATTAATCAAACTAAACCCTAATAAAAAACATTTCAGCATCTCTACTATACTGGATTGCTAAATCAAGACAAAATGATAAAAATTGGTTGATCAATCTAGTAAAGTGAAAGTGCTAAAATATTTTCCACCAGTATTTAGTTTTATTAGTCAATACCCTGAGATTATATATATATATATGGAATAGACCAAGTATATACCGCTAACTGAAAACTTAAATATGTCAAATTACTCTCCCAAATGTTATGTTTTTTCAGCAATGCTACATTTTGAATAAAGATAAAGTCTGAATTTCAAATGGCACATGTAAGTGATAACTTCTTGATTGTTTGCTATATTGTTGTTAAGTACATTGAAATACAGAATTATTTAAGCAAGCAACATGAATTTAAATTAACAGTGATCTTAAATTGCTCTTAAACAATCATGTTTAATATACATATACAAAGAAAAACTAAGACATTAATCATTTTAACTTTGCAATTTCCCAAACATAAATATATAAGAAATGTACCCACGGGTGTATCACTAACTGAAAATTCAAATATAAAATTGTCAAATCACTCCCCAAAATGTTATACTTTTTCAGCAGTGCTACCTTGTGAATAAAGATAAAGTCTGAATTTCAAACACCATTTAAGGGAGTGATTTGACATTTTATATATGGATAAAGTATAAAGACATGATACTAGAGAATAAAGTATAAAATTGGTTTTAAAAAACCACATATATGCATGTCAGGATCATAATCATAGTTATCAAAACACAAGCATGTTTTACCATTAATATTAAAAAATAAAACATGTTTGTTTATTTGAATGCTATTGGCTTCCTTATTCATTACATATTTATTTTGCCCAATAAACCAAGTCCCTTTAATCTTTCTACATCTATCATTTGGATTAAATCTAGGTTTATATTCCTTTCCAAGACTAAAAAAATAAAGATGCATTTGTAAAATTAGTTTTAGCTTTTTAGTACAAAAGCAAATGCTTCATCATTCTTAACCCCAAATTTACTTTACATTCCCTCAAATATATAAATGGACAATCTGATAGGTTGCACTCCATAGCATGATGACATTCATCCATCTAATCTACTTAATCTTTTATATTACTGATTAACCTATTCAAATTTACAGATATCCCAAAGCCAACATTGAACTTATCAGCACACATAACTCTAATTTTCTTTTCAATATTCAGTACATGTGGTAGCAACAATCCATGATTTTATCATTTCTAACTTTTCCATCTTATATATTTTCTAATGTCCTGCATATACAAATATATTAGATTTACTAATGGACTCAAATAAACATTTGTTTTAATGCAAAATTACCCCAAAACCTGCATATCTATGTGACTTTACTTGAGATGGCATATTAACACATCCCCTAGTATTAAATGGTTTACCAGTTATTTTATAATACCAAGAAATTAAGACTCCAGAATTTTTTTAAATATTTGTGGCTCTTTAATCCAATTTAACTTCAATCTCTCATTTGATACATCAAACATATTGTAAATAATAGCCTGCAGCTCACATACAAAAATACCATAAGTTTTTATAGAGATTTGATATGAGAATGATTATATTATTCTCTTAGTCTGCCCACAATAACTATAAACAACTGTACCAATAGTCATTATATATATATATATATATATATAGTCTTTAAATATAATTATAATATCATTATCGATCCAAACAAATACATCCAAAATAAATTGACGCTTGTAGTTTATTAACAGTTTTATTAAGTAATAATTCGCTCTTTTTTTTATATAAAATAACCTTCATTAGTAGCAAATTGCATACAATTATTAACATATGTATAAGAGAATAAATTTAAATGACATAACATATGATAAATTATATATGAAAACATAGACAATACATTTAATGTTTTAAGGCAGGTGAAGAATGATTTTAATATTATTTTAATAGATTTTTTCTATTTGCCTATCAGTATAATTTTGTTCATCCAAAAATGACATTCTATAGTCATTTGAGATAACCACACTTTAATAATATAAACAAATTCAAACAAATATTTAAACCCAAATTTCCGAAACCGAATTCCTCTTACGATATTTGTGTTACGTATTTCAATGCCTTTATTCACACCAAAATCAACCATTACTCTTAAAATATAATGCTCCTTACGCATTTCAATATCTTGGTAAAATAGTATTTGATGAATACATATTAGCAGATATTGCTTTCTTTTACGTAACGAATACCAATATTTCTGATGAACATATTTATTCACACCAAAATCAACCATTACTCTTAAAATATAATGCTCCTTACGCATTTCAATATCTTGGTAAAATAGTATTTGATGAATACATATTAGCAGATATTGCTTTCTTTTACGTAACGAATACCAATATTTCTGATGAACATATTTAATGAATTTGTCTTTGTTAATTTTTATATTGTATATATCAATTGATTAAATTTTAAGGGAAAAAAAATGAAAATATTTTCTATTCATAAACAATATATGGTATAATAAAACGTTTTACTCTGCCTTCTTTAATATACTCGATTCTATTATTATTTAAGAATTTCTTAAAAGACTTAACTTTTCAACCAAGATAAATTATCCAACTTCATTAAACAATTTATCTTTACCTTTTTTATATTCATAAGAAATTTTTAATTTAATTAATACCTCCAAATGAGAATCAAACCATCCTCTCCCCATATTATAGTCCAAAATTGAGACTAAACATATGACTGATACCATATTAAACTTGAAAGGGTGTCAAAATTGTTGGCAGTTAAGAAGTTTGAGCCTTTGTGCTTAACTGCCAAAAATTTGAAGTTGTTCTGAAATTTTTTCATTAATTCGTCCTCCAACTTATTATTCCTAATAACATATTTTTCTGAAAACTTACATTTTTTTGCATTAAAAGTATTATGCAATGAAAAGACTACACTCAACTTACTTTTTATACTCTCATAATCTACTTCATTAATTTTTTCTTATCTCTCTACAATATAATTACATCTTTGCACAGGTTTATTGATTTTAATTCAGTGCTTTATCATAATAAAAAAAAATTCTTAGGAGACTCCAACCCCGCCTGAAGAATAATGGCATGTCTCCATATCTCATATGCTATCTTAATATGCCAACTATTGTTCTGAGCATTACTATAATATATAAAAGATTGAACTTCTGTTATTATTATAAATAATATAAAGACACTATAATAGATAATAATATATATAATCAGATAAGAAACTAAGTATACTTTAATGTTTTAGTATTATCATTATGGTTATGGAATATTAATATTTTACTATTAAATACTGTTAAAACATTTTTTGTTTATTATTAGAATCTCTCATTCTTTGTATGTTCATTTTACACAATTAATTAAGTCTCTTAGTCTCTCTTTTTCTATAATTTATTATTTTGCAAATCACCTCAACTTTACCCGGATTGAATCCATATTCATAATCCTTTTCATGAATGCAAATAATCATGTGACTGCAGAAATCATTTTGCAACAATGTTTCTTTGAGAGTTTGTGATGATGTAATTGTAATTATATGTTGAGCTATTTCCATAATTTTATATTAATTGTAAAAAAAAAAAAAAATTAAAACATTATTTAAATTTTTTAGTAATCTATACGGTTTGATTTTTTTAAAAAAAAAACATTTAACATTAATATTAGATTATGAAAGTAATCCAACATATAATTACAACTCTTACTAGTCTCAGTGCAACTTAAGTATAGAAAATAATTAAAAACACAAAGCAATAAAAGATCTGAGTCAATTGATGGTCAGTTCTACTAGAAATGCATCTTGGGAATGAGTTGCTTTTTTTTTGTATAACTTTATCAATATGATTTATATTCATAAGATGAGTAAAAGTTCTTTGCATATTCTAAGACCTCCTAAGGACAAATGAGCCAGTAATTAAAATATTACTCACATATAAATCATATAGCAGCCATTAGAAACTGAAAAGAAAAGTTTAAACATCAACATTTTTTTAATACAAACCTTGTTTTTGCTAAGTCTTCAATAATAAAAGTATATATATATATATGTTAAAACGAAGATTTGCACGGGTTAAATATATAAAATACATATTTTGCGGGTTCATCCGTGTTAAAAACTTTTAATATCAATTTACTGACGTTTCGACTTGGTCACACAAGCCATCCACAGAGTTATAAAAAGGTAGAAAGACGGTTGTAGAGGTGCTACAATCACTGGTTTGAATAAAACATTAAAAATCCCACCAATCGCAAAAATGTTAAATTTAAGAATGTTTTTTAAAGAAATCTTTCCAAATAGGAGGAAGTTTGCACGTATCATCTCGCTTATTGATACAATCTGGCCTTTTAAGTATCTCAATGGCTTCTCTGATTTTGCATTGGTAGAGATTATCACATCTGGATATGATCCTGGTACTAGAAAAATCTATTTTATGACCTGAATCTATAGTATGGAGTGAGAGTGCTGATGATGATGAGTGTTGTTTAACTGCATTAGCATGCTCATCTCTCCTAACACTGATGCGACGATTACTCATACCTATGTAAGAAGCTTTACAATTTTTACATGAGATTTGATAGACACCATGAGATTCAAGAGGGATTGAATCCTTAGGCTTGGTTATTATATTGCTGATCTTTTGATGAGCAGAAAATGCTGTATCTATATTATAGCGTTTTAATATACGTCCGATACTGTCTGTAGTTCCTTTTACATATGGATTGTAGCACCTCTACAACCGTCTTTCTACCTTTTTATAACTCTGTGGATGGCTTGTGTGACCAAGTCGAAACGTCAGTAAATTGATATTAAAAGTTTTTAACACGGATGAACCCGCAAAATATGTATTTTATATATATATATATATATATATATCAAATAGCTTTATGAATAACTATGGATTATCAATAGACTTCAAGCTGTCTACTATGTGAACAATATAAAGCATATTTATAATAGTTTAGAAAAAGGTTGTATATAAAATCTAGAATCATGGAATGTTGTAAAATGAAGTTAATCAGTTAATAGCAAATTAATCTGCCTGAAGAAAATTATTGCATGATGAATTAGGGAATTATAACTAAGTACAATATTGAAAAAAATACCTCCAATAGAGAACTGTACTTGCATTTTAATGCATACACAGAGATGATCATCAACAAAGGGGAAAATCTTTTATATAATGTTACTATGATATAGTGACTAAAAAACAATACAATAGTAACAAAAAGTAAACAGATGGAGTTTTGTTTCAATTTTTTCTAACACAAAATACTGCTTTACATGAAAGAATTTTCAATTATTATCAAATTAAATATATTCTAATCTTTTTTTTTCTTAATATTTATATTTGGCTAATATCAACAAAATATTGAAAGGCATATTAATAAGGTTCAACTAATATTTATTTTTTAGAATTTTTTGAGATTTGTTTGTATTTTTTATTTTGTTTATTTATTTTTCTTTTATTCTGTAGGTATAACTAAAAAAATTGCAATTGTAAACTTTTTTGAAAAAGAAATAACTACTCTTTGAAATATTATATAAAATTGTATTACAAGTATATATCGCACAAGCAATTTTTGTCCAGAACAAACACCAAATAAACACATAAATGATTACTACACACTTGTTATTAGATTATAGATAATCATACTTCTATTAATCCTAAGTTTAAACTTTGAAATTTATTAAAATCAGCTATAAATATTTGAAAACCAGGCACTCTTCACAAACCTGGAGCTTTAATTGTAAATATAGGGGATTTGAACTCAGACTTTCAAGCACCCACAAACTATTCACACTATCTCATACAACTGGTACACATGACCACATACATGCAGAAAAGATAAATAATCACCAATATACATATTTCATGCTAAAGCAGCATTCATCAGTTGGTCCAGATTATCGTCTCCCATACATATATATATATATATATATAATCAGTGCTCAGTTTATATTAAATAGCAAATCTTTATATTTTAATGGACATGCTTCACTCTTCTCTAACTTCCAACTTTTCAGCCATCCATATCATTGAAAATCTGATGATATGTATCAGATGTATGAGATAGTGTGGATAGTTTGTGGGTGCTTGAAAATCTGAGTTCAAATCCCCTATGTTTACAATTAAAGCTCCAGGTTTGTGAAGAGTGCCTGGTTTTCAAATATTTACATATAAACTTGTATCCTGCCCATCCCTCTTCTATGTATTTAAATGGATAAGGTCCTATACATGAGGGATCAGAGTGACTTCAGGTCAACATGGGCTTGGCAATAATGTTGGCATAAGCATGGGATTTGGCTTTCCATCATCAGATTTTCAATGATATGGATGGCTGAAAAGTTGGAGGTTGGAGTAGATTGAAGCCTGTCCATTAAAGTGTAAAGATTTGCTATTTAATATAAACTGAGCACTGAATGGGAGATGATAATCTGGACCAACTGATGAATGCTGGTTTAGCATGAAATATGTATATTGGTGATTATTTATTTTTTCTGCATGTGTGTGGTCATGTGTATCAGTTGTATGAGATAGTGTGGATAGTTGGTGGGTGCTTGAAAGTCTGAGTTCAAATATCCTATATTTAAAATCAGCTATATAAATTATTATTTAATAAGCATGATTACTTTCTATTATTACTTGTTCAACACCCTCTATAAATATGCAAGGTCTTATATTTAAAAAAAAAAAACAAGAACATAATTATAGGCTCTTATTCTTCAAATATACAATCATAGTCATGAAAAAATATATGGATTCTAATATCAACTAAAAGTTTCTGCAGTTAAACCAAGCTATTACATAAATCCCCAACTTTTGCTTCTACATAAAAATTTTACTGTAAATAAAAAATAAAATAAAAGTCTTAAAAGCGAAACTTTTTAATTTATGAATATATTTGTTCACTTCAAAATGTAAGCCAATTTAAATAGCTTGATAGCTTTTCAAAAAGAAAGGCAAAATATGACGTTGAGGTAAAACAAAAATTCCAATGTACTGTTATTGTATTTAACAAGGTAAATAATAGAGTAGTTCATCTTAAGGATATAACTAATGCAATTATATAAATGTATTTAGAGCTGTTATTTTACTTGATTGAAGCCATAGAGATTTAGACTTTCTATGAAATATAAAATCGTTAAGAAGAAATAATTAAATGATGCTTTCTATATTTTAAAAATCAATATATTTTTCATTTTACTGGATGCATTAAAATAGAATTTATTATTGTAAATCATATGTGTGTTGGATTGAAAGTATAAAGGATACAAGCATTGTTAGCCAAGTATTTTATTGTAACTTTGAGAACAGTTTTCATTGGTGGATTATCTCAAAAAAACTCTAAGGCAATGCAATATTTATTGCAATCACTGGGAAGATACGATTAAAGATGGAATATAATGAATAGCTGCAATTAGAAAAAAAAAGTTAAGTATTTCAGAAAGAAAAGTTTGTTTACTGCAAGGTTAGTTCATGGCATTAGCAAAATATCAAATAAATAGAACTGGATTAGCTTATTATAAATATGGATATGTATATCTTTCACAGATTAGTTTATATAACTATCTTTAATGCACTATTATTAATTTCTATTTTTTTTTTTTTTTTAGAATTCGAATTCATCATGCTTACTTGCAAGTGTATGTTATTGATGCTATAATATCTCATAGATAAATTAAATATGACGTTATTTGCCACTAGCTCTTCTGTTACACAAATACATCTGGAGTAGTCCGACTTCCTGCTTTTTTTAAACACTACTGCATATACAAAGTATTTTTATTGAAAAGGTGACTGACTTTCCAAGATTCCAGCAAGGCCATCACTGAATGAAGACGTGTTATATAATGACTAATAATTTAACTATTCACCACAAAAAAATTAAGCTACTAGAATATCTGAATCATGATTATAACAAGAAATGTGACTGTGTGTTTCATACCTTTATAATTTATTTTCAATACTTTTTCAGACATCCTGAAATTTTGAAAATCACTTAAAATACTTTTATTACTTATATATTGAATTAATGACTTTCCTGCCATGCACAGTTTAAATTATTTCAAATATTTCCAATAACAATTTTGCCTAATTTAAAACAAAATTTGACATTAGCACGTTATTTTATCATGGACAGACAATCACATTCCTTATCATAACTCATAATCTAGACTCACTAGTGTTTTAGAATTTTTTAGGTGAATACCCAAAGTGTTAACACATAAAACATGTATTGATTCAGAGATGGATAGTTTAGGCAGACTGGACAGAGAACTAGTCAATTTTTCATTGGAATAAACTATTGTAAATTAAAACTATTAATTTTCTGTATACAAAAAAATAATAAATTTGAATTATTTCTAATCTGTTTCTTTTTAATAAAGTCAGATTATATACGTGAAGTGTTCCAGCTAATATCATGCTGCTGCATCTTGTTTTCTTTTGTTGTTGTTTTTATAAAAAAAATATATTTGCATCAATAACATTAATATTAAATTTATAAAATTAAAATAAAACAAAAGCTTTTGTTTCCATCAATGCGGTATTGAACATAATATCAACAAGACAGTTTGAAAAACTGAATGTATGACTTCTAATTAATCTTCTCAAGTTCATTTATAAATCACACTAAATCTATTGCTTAAGAAAAACCAATTAATTTTAGCGAACATATATCTGTTTACACAAATCTCAAATATTTTTCTTATAACTTTGTTTATTAATTACATGCATTATACGCTGTGGTGTATTAATAAAAAAAAATAGTAAAAAAAGTTTAATAATCTAATTTTAACTTCTGCAGAACAAAGTTTATTTTGTTTTTGGGAAAGAAGTGATTAGAATAATTAAACAACGGATTCACAGATGCCTTGAACCGTTAACGCACTGGGGTCAGGATCAGCCTCTGAACTAAAGATTTTAGATCGATTCTCAGATTAAAAAAATTGTTTAGTCAATAAAGAAAATGCTGGATTCAGTCTTAATAATGTTGCTTAAATAGCATATAACATCCCAAGCAACTGAACATAGGATTAATAATAATGCCCACTGTCAAAAATTGTACTATGCTTTTGTGATATGTTCTATTTATAATCAATACTTGATAATTATTCTATTGATAAAAAATAATCTAACTACTAGTATTTGAAATTATAATTGACTATTTTCAGTACCTATATTTTAATTATTGAATGTTTTTAGAAATGCTCATACTTTGTATAAACTTTTCAAATATAATACATTGCTTAGTAATAATAAAGGTTAGTGTATGACGTAATTCAATTAGAAATATTTTTTTCTGAACTAATGTAATACACAACTGTTAATGAAAACATCCACAGAAAAGATAGTTTTTAAATATTCAGTTTTATTTCTGCCTAGTATATTTTCAATACAACATTTATATCATATTGATGTTTTGTAGTAGTTTTATATTCAACTTTATTTACTGCCTAGCATTCTTTCGATATAACCGTTATATCGTAATCCTTGCGTATAATGATAGTACTATAAGCTATAAATGTAATATAAATGTATTATAAACCAGAAATATGACGTTATATCAAAAGCATGCTATGAGGTAATAAATTACTATAAGTCATGAATGTGGTATAAATGTTATATCGAAAGCACTAATAAAGCTGAAAAATTTAAAAACTAGCTTTTGTGTGAACATTTTTATTAACAGTCATGCATTATATGACAGTGTATTATTCTCCTATCTTATTTGGATGTTGCTATCTGAACAGGGACCCTTGTAATATGGGGATCATGTCATGAACATATGCATACATAAATACTAAATTTAAAGAGATTCTCTAAACAATTAGGATATTCCAACTTAGTTGGTGAGAATATCATCTCAAATTCATACTCATAAATCCAAATGTCACAAATTTGATTCCTATGTAGTACTAGACCAGGCCAGAAACACCTGAAGAAGAAAGGAGAATAATACTACTTACAACATTGTATCTTATTATTAACAATTGAATATATTTAAAAAGTTTCCATAAAATTGAATTTTAAAAATATTTAACAATTACAACTAGATGGTGGAAGTAGTCCAATGGATAATTACAAGCAAAATGTCATCACAAATTTTTAAATTTCTGATTAATAATTTATGGCAAGCCAAATAGGCTATCAAATAGCTATCTATAAAAAAAATCCAGGCAAAATGTTTTTAACTACCTGATAAAACTCTAGCAGTTCTATTTTGAATTTCAAATCATGTTCACAATAGGCTAATGTAATAATCTTTTAAACAAGAAATTTTTCCAATAGAATAATGCAATATGTGTAAGTTTTAAAATATATCTTACATCATTGCAGTGCAGTAATAATTCCTTCTAGCAATATTCAAAGTACCAAGATGCCAATATAGTTGTAGTACTAAAGAAAAAAAAAATATTAATACATATAACATTATCTATTTATTATTTTACTTTCAGTTTAGAACCAAGCAGGAGTAATGCAACAATTGGAAGTGCAAACAGATGTTATATGTTTCTGAAAATGTTTCTTTCAGAAGATAATGATATTGTGTAACCTCACAGGATATTTTGAGGTTTTTTTTTTACTGCTTACATATGACAGACAATTTAAATACATGGATAATATGTAATAAATATTAATGCAAACTAAACAAATCATATGTTGATCTGTTTTGCTATTAATCAATATTTACCATCAAATATTCTTTTCAGCAGCGGTGTAAATAGCAATGTATGTTAAAAGTTCTATATTATTGCTTTTCATTTGATCCTGAAGACTTCGATTGATATACTTGGATATTATTATTATCACATATGTAGTGGATTCATGTCAAAACATCAGCACGTCAAAATTTAGATGAATCCATCATCATAAAATAATATCAAAACCATGAAAAGAAGCCTGATTAGATACATTTTAAGTTTATTCCTTAATAATATATTGTCCAAACTATATAATCTCTTTAGATAATATTCAGAATATAACAGACCAATGAAACACTAAATTTCCAGTGGAACAAGCAAGCCAGTCAAAAAATTTAGATCAGTAAATCTGATTATCTGCAGTAATGTATGGAGCCAGCCATAAAACTAATATCTATTTTAGAGAGAGTGAGAGAGAAGTATTACTGAGTCATATTCAGAACAATAATTCACCAGTCTA
This sequence comes from Epiperipatus broadwayi, assembly GCA_028023455.1. Lineage (NCBI taxonomy): Eukaryota > Metazoa > Onychophora > Udeonychophora > Euonychophora > Peripatidae > Epiperipatus > Epiperipatus broadwayi. The sequence goes on along the minus strand of JAQFVV010012395.1, from coordinate 21,670,086 downwards.
GAATTGCTCTGACAGCAATGCATGTGTCCCTTATTTGGAGAACACAGCTAGGCATGATAAGTTTGGTGTGTAAAAGTTCTGAAGACATCATACTGTCAGGTTTTTCATGAAGTAAGCAAGCATGTTTGGAAGGGTTTGATTTATTAAAATAAATAATGACATTCTTTCAACCCCTTGGTTGACAATGGCAACAACTGTGTACTTTTAATTTATTAATTTCAATGAGCAATAAATGCTTATAATTATCATATTATTAAAACCAATTAAACATTATCTAACACCATCATACACAATGTTGTTCAGCAATATTTTTTTCTCACTCCATTTATGCTACCTAGTATAAATTTTAGTAATCAACAGATGCTAGATGGCATAGTTTTCAGTCTAAACTAAACTTTCTTGCATAGGTATACAGATCTGAAAGCAGTCCAATATATATATATATATTAAGATGTCCTTATATATTTACCTTTGTTCCCTGGTCAAGATTGATATAAAATCAATCAAATATCACATGATACCTACTTACTCAGTGCTGACAAGCAGTATTTTTTTCTCACCACATTTACACCATGTAGTGTAAGTTGTAGCAATCAATAGAAGCATTGCTCTAAGATCCAAAGTTTGTAACTGATGAAAGCCAAAAGTTAGAAACTAGTCTGGTGATATTGGATAGGACAGCACTAATTATTGATTTATTAAACAATAGCATCTGATATCTATTTATTAATAAAACTTATATTAGATAACATAAATGTGGTGAGAAAAAAGAATTTGCTGCTAAGAAGCATTGGGTAGTTTGTTGTCATGTGATGTTTCATTGGCTTTTTACTAATTCTGGCTTGGAAATAGAAGTGCCTAATGTGGTTTTTAAACTAAGAACACTATAATATGTAGATACTGAACTGGTTTCAGATCTAGAAAACAGTGCAATATAGTTGGCTTAGATTAAAAACATTAATGTTTTTTTAAATTTGGCTAGTGGCTTGATAGTAAAACAAATAAGTAAAGGGTAGTTGCTAACAGAAAACTGCATTAGATCCAGAGGATACAGATGCCCTGCTCTTAGACTGATGAAAGCCATACAAAATAAACTCATCTGGAAATATTAGATAGGACAGCACTGGACAGGGATTTATTAAGCATTACAATCAGACATTTATTAATTACTAAAATTTACACTAGATGGCATAAGCATGGTGAGGTAAAAAAAGAATTTGCTGTTGTCATGTTGTTAGTGGGAATTATTATTTTCTAAAAACAAGTATATATATATATGTAAAACAATGGTGTATTTTCTTTCTTTTCTCGAAGCAAACATATAAACAAAATAATGAAACTTTTTTATTTTTTTCTGGAAGCAACACATATACACAATAATTGTGAAGCTGTTCCTTGAAGTATAAATAATGATTTTCATCTCTATCCATTCTCTCTGGCTTGAAATATGATGGTCAGCAATGACTGCTTTTGAAACATTTTTAAATGTAATTCATGTGGTTCTTACATTTCAAGGTATTTTATCATTTATTACTTTGCTTATACATTTGGAAAGTTTCTATTATCTTACATGTTGCTTTTTATTGTTGAGATTTTGCTTTTATAATACAGAAATGCTAAAATATAGTTTATTATTATTATTATTCTTAATTGTCAGCTAAGTTTGCTTTATCCAAATAAATTATTTATTTGAATAAATATTAGTAATAGCATAGCAGGAAGAAAGTAATTGTTTAATGATCTATATGGACATGAATGTAAATATTTAAAAAAGTTCTAACTAGTTTGTATCTATGATTAAGTAAAGCTACAAACCTATTCATTATTGCATGCTAAACTTATATTATCAGTTACAAGTTTATCGATGTTCTGGTAGAAAATAAAGGATTGAAACTTTTCTTCTGCATCAGCCATATTTAATTTTATCTTATTATTGAAACTATCAGTTTAATTAATAAATTTTAAGGTTTACCACTGAGCTTAAAATTTTAAATTTTCACTCAGTAGAAATTTTCAGTTATGAAAAATGAAAACTCCCTGCCAGGAAAAAAACCCAATGAATTAAAATTCAGTTGCAGGAATCTGTTTTGCATTACCAACATAGTGTTCAGTAATTTTATTTTGTTTTTAATTTGGAGTTAGAAGAAATATATTACAAGTATCAATTGGCCCAGATTGGAGAGAAAGTTGTACTTATTTACAACTTCCTAAAGATAAACAGTTCATACAGAAAATATCTATAATTTTTACAAAAAATTGAAAAGCAATGAGGTGGCATGTTGATGAAAGAAACAAGAGCAGTAAGTAATAAGTGCATTTTTGGATCCTAGGCAAGCACACGGTGATAATTTTTACCTGGAGAAAATAAAAATCACACTAATATATATCATCTAATTAAATCGAAAGTAAAATTCCAATTACAGTGACTAAGATTTACCAGGTGTTGTGAAAGCATATTCTTTGTAGTGTTATTTAGTATGGTAATTTATATTTTACACAAGGATATATACCTACAACAATCTTAAATATCCATAAAGTATTGCCACTCAGTGCAAGCAAGAGTAATCAATGGATGCCAGAAGGCTTGTGCATAAAATCCCCATCTAGTGCATACTCATCCAATATCTCCAGACTAGTTTCTGGCATGTGGCCTTCATCAGTGATAAGCAAGCATAAGAAATGGTGACCATGTGATGTTTAATCTTAAATATATATTGAGAAATTTTGATACATTACTTAGAAATAGTGTTTTTTGTTTTTTTTTTTAAAAAAAGATAAATTTAAGATCAACAAATTGTAAAGTCATTTACTACATTGCATCAGATATAAAATTTATAATTTCAGTTTTACTATATTTTTTATTATGTATTCTCAATATACTCAGATCATATCTATTTATACAGATATACTTCCAAAATTCTAAAACAGCTTATTTCTGTAAAGGTGCACTTTTTATATATCTCGCAGAGATAATATATTAATATTCTGAAATAAATATATGTCACTATGACCATTTATTTTTAGAATGGATATTCATTGTTCTATCAAAAATAAACACTGATTGGCAGATCCAAGATTTATATCTTTTTACAAACCAATGGAAATAAAGCATTATGTTTGTAAAAAAAAAAAAACCCAATTGTTTTGTCTGAAATAGTATAACTTACTGACTAAATAACTAAATGGCTTTTAAATTTATTTCATAATATGTGTTAGATTAAAACTAATTGCCAGCATTTCAAATTTGTGTAACTCTAAATTATATTATTTTTTTCAAATAAGGTTAAACACTGACAGATTTAAGAAATTATAGACAAAACTAGAATAGATATAAAATCATTCTTTCAGTTGACAATAAGTATATAATGTAGAAATTCCGGTATTAGTATTTAGAGCTTAAATATTTGGATTTTTTAATGAAAAAAAAAAATCCTAATGAATTACCTACAATGATTACCTTTCCAGAAAAAATGTCTTTTGCTAATATTGATGTCTTTTTCTCAATAATTCTTAAAAAAAGAGAAAACATTGGGACACTTTCTCAGACAGTATATTTATCTATATCATTTCTATGAATTAATTTATCACTCAATCTCAAGTATAAATATTCTTATTATGTTTGTCTTGTGTCTTTTTGAGATGTCATTTCGCTTCAATCTAATAACTCTTTCATGAATAAATTAAGCAAAATTAAAATAAAAAACAAAGCACAAACATCTGCAGCTATTTTTACAGCTACAGGCAACTTAGTCACATGATGAACACTTTTGTAAATAAGCGAACTTAGTGAGTATCGAAATAATAATTTAACTTCCAACTTTATTTTATGTTCGTTTCACTTCTAATCACGTTTTATGTAATTGTCTTTAATGTATCTGCTTTATGCATTTTTAAGCTTGCTAAGAATTTTTCTTTCATTTATTTTTAAACTTTATATCATAATATAATTCAAACCACACTTACATAACCTGTCTTATTTTCTTTTTTGAATGTGTGATAAACTTTATTTCAAAAAATGCATTAGATGTTTCATCGCAAAAACATTACGTTTATGTTTGAAAATAATTAAATTAAATTTATAATATAAAATAAAGTGTGTAAAACGGCTTTTAATGAACTTACTGGGTGACAGAGATCTCTCCAAATATTCCTTATCAGTTTTGTCAATTTCTATTCTCATTTATTCTTTAGAAAAAAATAGATAATTACCCATTTATTGACCAATAATGAATGATTAGCCAAGTTTACTCTTCAGCTAAGAATGTCTTGTTACCAAGTTACTGTCTAATATTAGATGGTAAAAGATAAATTGTCTACAGTTTGACTACTAGTTGAAAATTTTTTTAAGATACTCTGTTCAAATTCAAATCTAGATTATAGGTGTAGAAAATAAGATACCCTGACATTGTACTATGAGATTCTTGGTTTATATGTATACATAAGGAAAACATCCAACACATAACAAAGTACTATATATGGAGATAATTATAAATTAATACTATAAATTACACTTAAAGTGATTCTTTTATAATTTAAAATAATGCAATAGTAAATAGATCTACTCAATAAAGAGCATATGCTTAGAAGTTTATAAAAAGTTTGAGCATTGAAAATATTAGAGCTGAGCTGTGATCCATGGAATATAAATTCTAGAATAAGCCAAATCAATTAATGTGCAAACTAATAACATTATTCAAAATGTTATTTAAAATATTCTTAAATAATGGATAACAAATACAAAAATAGATTAAAAATGTATTTTTAAAAAACTTTTATCTTTAAAAATGCAGAACCCTATAGAAAATGTCATACAAAAACATAAAGTGGAAGTAAAAGGTAAATAAAGCAGCCTTTTCAATAAACATCCCACAGCAAGGTAAAGGCCTCGTAAATAATCTTACAAGGAAAAACAAAAAGAAGGCAGTACTATATGATTTGTCAATTATCAGAATAGTGAAAATTTTGAGTAGTTTTCTATTCTTATTTTATCTTCTAGTTAAAATTAGCTAGATATCCAGTTACTGACCAATGTTAAATGGTAATTGGATTGGCTATGAGCCATATATACCTGAGGAAAAAATCTTAAGCTTTTTGCAAAGAATTTTATTTGGATTAGGTTTGAACCAGATTATAGACATGATAGACAGGTGTTCTTTCTGTGCACTATGAGGCATATTATCTTGCAAAGGCATAAACATGAAACAGCCTATTTTAAAGCAATGATCTTTCCAGATCCCTCCAGATTTCTTCACACACACACACACACACACACACACACAAATAATGACTAAAAGACAATAATTATCAGGATAAACAATTGCCATCTGGTGGTGAAAGTTTTGAGATTCTTCTTTTTTTATTTCTTCATTAACTAATAAAAAAATAAATTCCTATACAGTAAGAAGAAAGTTAACTATATTTACTATGAATTAGATTACTTAAAAAATTTGCATCGTTTATTTGAAAACTTTTCGATAATTGAAATTATTTCTGCTTCATCTAATTATTAAATATTCATAACCAAAACTGAACAAAGACTTTAGATTATGCTGTATTTAGATAGTATTTGCATAATATAATTATACAGAGCTATTTAAAAACAACAACACTAAAATTAAAATCAATTGGATAGCCATTCACCAATCAAATTTAGATAAGTGAATTGTCATAGGAATTACTAGAGTTGAATCAACACGAGTTTGCAAAAAAATATTGTCAAATTTTTAATGCATTTCATGATTTGACGACAGTTTTCTTTTTAATCAGTATCTTAATTCTTACTTATATATAATCGAAGCATTTTATCAAACGTATTTACAATGCTTATTTTAAAACAATTTATTGATATTCCATTCCATTTGTAAACCAAATTAATTTCCCATAGTGTTGATATTGCAATAAATCTTTTACTTTTTTTTCTTTTCACATAAACATAATGTCATTTGCATTATAGATTTGGCAAAACAAAACATTTTGTTTTTATTACAATATGATAATTTAAATAAGATAATTTTGAATAGGAGGGGAAAAAAATCTAAACAGATGTTAAAAAATATATACGAATGAAAAGACAGCTTTTTAATATTAGGTAATTTTCCTATTTAAAACAGTAGAATAAGAATTTTGATTGTTTTATTTAATCATTTTATGTACCTGGCTAACGTTGGTTCAATATTTTGAGTGGACTGTTGGAGAATTAAAAATTCAGGTTCAATTTCTTAGAACAATATCTGCATCTATATATACATCTATATCTACTACCATTTGGGTCAAATCTTTTTCATAAATACCTGAAACCATGTATATAAGCAAACTTGTACAATTAGCATTTAACATTTTCATACACACTAACGTCAACATTTTCAAAAGATGAAGGTCTCTTCTAGTTTAATCCATCTTCTCTGATCTCTTGTTTCTCTTCTCCATATCATTCTTGCATAATTCCATATTTCATTAATCTCATAGTGGTCACTTTCCAGGTCTTTTATAATCTTTTGTAATCCTGTTTAAAATTTCAAGTGCAATATTTATTATCAATTCTTCTAGCAATATGTCTAACCCAATTCCAGTTCGGTCACTTAATTCTTTCAATAATGTCAGTAATACCTGTTTGTTCTTTCATCCATGTATTTCATAATTATAACAGAATATACTTTTTAAACTGAATTCATTTAAACAACAATTAATAAAAATGTACAATAATTTAGTTATACCAAAGGTAATACTAATAAATCTAAAAAAAGAAACAAGTTTACAAAAATGTATTTCTTATTCAGGAGTTTGTAAAAAGTTTGAATGTCAGAATGTTAGAAATGGAATCATTCCAAGATTCTTACACTTCAGTGTCTGACACTCTACCACTGCACTAATCATGCAGAACAAAAATAAAAGATTAGTCACATGACCAACTAAGTGTATAAGACATGGAAATGGATGATATATACGACATAAATTTGTAGCTTCAAATTTAAGACTTTTTTTCCTACTACTTTTTTGAACTATGGAGAATGAAACCATAGAGAGTATATCCATAAATACAATGAGTTTTGTAATTAAAAACTTAAAAAGAATTAAAGACTCAACTGCTGCCCTGATGGGACTAAAATTTGGCTATTTTGTGACATCTGGAATTAATCAAAAAGTTAAAATTCTATCATAAAAGCACTAATTTTATTGAAATAATATACATTTTACATTTGTTTTAAATCTTATTTTTTATGTGCTTTACAAATGAGTGGTATATTTTGATGAAACAAGATTCTCTATTCTAGTGCCATCTATAATAATCTTGAGTAACCAATGATTGGTAGTAGTTGCATTTAAATTCCCATTTCCATATTAGTTTCTAGCATCTTAGCAATGAGATATGGGATTGAAAGTTGGGAATAATGCAGCCATGCATCAGACAATGACCATTAACTCCATTTTATTATTTAAGCTAAAAGCTTGAAATTCAAATATCCTAAGGTTTTAACTCAAGCTAACTTGCTTGAATACTAAAATGGAGTTAAATATGGTTACTAAATTCATAACTACATAAAGTCCCAATGATAAAGGCAAAAGTCAGAAACCAGTCTGGAAAAAGAATTAAGAATGGATTTTGTTTTATTATGACCGGCAAACTGCAGCTATAACAATTGATCTTGAGGGATATAATTTACTTATTAATGTTTTAAAAAATGCATCAAGGTTTGAGCCTGATGAAAATAAAATTTGCAACTGCATTAATAATATTCACTATAGTAGTTGCCAAATTCAGTAATGGGTTGCATAGAGTACAGTTACTGTTATTCATTTATAATTAGAACATGTAATTAATATACCAAAGTAAGAAGGGATTTATGGAATCAGAATTAGTCTAATAGTCTATTAAATCAAATCTTGATAGATTGATTTAGTTTATAAATACATTAAAATTTAAAAAGATCTTAAAGAATCACAATTAACCCATTTGCTTGCTAATTCTATGACTGGAGTTTCAAATGCAGATAGAGCTTGAAATTTTTTGGGATAGCTGAGGATTTCTTATATAAGTTCACAGATGAACATTCTGCTAATAGGAATATCTAGATGGAAAGTAAACATTTCACGATAATCTGAATAAGCATTATTTCCCAGAACAAAATACAAAACATGATTATTGATTGCAACCTTTATTAGTAGAAAGAAATGGATCATAGATTTACAGATATTAAACTATGACTAATTTTTTTTTCTTAACTTTTTTGTGCATTATTTATGTGATGTGAAGCACTATGACTTTCTCCTTATGCATAGGCAGGAATCTCTCAACAATTATGCTCAGAGAAACCTGTTAGCCACTTTACCTTCCCTTTTCATTTTCTGCCTTAAGTTTTCCCATATCCTGCTCCATCCCATATCAACAACATATTCTTTGTCAACTCCATGGCCTTTATATCTAAATTCCACTTAACTTTTCCCAAATCCAGCATAAAAACCAATAATCCACTTTCTGTATAATCACTTTGTTTATATTTATTCTTCAACAACTTCATTATTTGTACCCTTTCTGCTTTCAGACATTTACATTCAATTAAAAGAAGCCTAATATTGTCTATGCTTTCCTTACACAACTTGCAAAATAAATTACCCACATTTTTCTATTTATGTGTATATTCCCATGTTGCTAAAGATTTCATCCAAGCCTTAAACAGTAAACTACTTTCTTTGCTATTATCATAAATTAACTCGCACTCAATATTCCATTTACTTCTATACATATTTTAACTCTTTTTACTCTCCATGCTAGTTCTCCATCTCTCCAACTCTCTATTCTTTATTAATGCATCTATTCTTCTACCCCATTCCTTATCATTATAATACTCATCAATTCTCCTGACACAATCATCTCACATTTTATATAAGTATAGTGACAAAAATTCTTTATTCAAATCTTCTGCATACCACATTACCTTTCCCAACCATCTTGTTTCCTGCCATTTATTCATAACCTAAATAAACACTATTTTGGCTATTCTTTTATTATCCACAAACTGCAATCTACCAAACATTTTCATTTTGCTTTTTGCATCTCTCATATAAAAACTTGATGATCTCATTTCTCCTTGAATTGCCTCCTTTGCTGTCCACACATCTGTATCTAATGCATATCTTCCTACTTCTCTTTCTACTTTTTCTAAATAATATAATACCCCTTTATTAACATATAACACATCATTACCATATCTTAACCCTGCTACTGCATTCCATACAATTATAGCTACATCATATTTATTATATGAAAACACTGTTAATTTCTTTATTAATCCCTTTCTTTTTTTGCTTCATTTATCTTTTTTTTCCTCCCATTCATCCAAGCAATTTCTCTGATTACTTAAGACAATACTCAAATAGTTATATCTATTCACCACACTTAATTTTATATTCCCCAATAAAAATTCTTTTTCTTTCCTTTCCCTAGTATTAATCATCATTACTTTTGATTTTTCTTCACTAAATGTAATCTCCATCTCTTTACCCACCCTTGTGCATGTCCTCAGCATAACTTTCATATCTTCCCTTCTTTCTGCACACAAAAAGACATCATCTGCAAATAAAAGACCCAGCAATGTATATACTCCCTTGCCACATATCAATGGTATCTCTACTCCTCTTCCTAGTCTTTCTGTTGCCCTCTCCATTTCTCTCAAATACAACAAAACCAAAATAGGTGACATAGGGCATCCTTGCTTTAATCCTACCCTATTTTTAAGTTTAACTGATTTTATATTTCCTAATTAATACATATATTAATTATTTTCATATATTTTCTTGATAATACCCATTAAAGCTCCATCCATTTCCAAATTTACTAAACGTACCCATAATCTATTTCTATTTACTCTATCATATGCCTTTTCTATATCTATAAAAACCATATGTAACTGTCTCCTATATTCCTACTCATATCCATAAGTTGTGTAACTACAAAAAAACTGTGTCCTATATGCTTATTCATTCAAAAACCTCCTTGTATTTCTCCAACTATATTATTTTCTTTCATCCATTTGGAAATCCTTCCAGCCACCATATATGAGAAAACTTTATATAACACTGATGTTATTGCTATTGGTCTATAATTGTTTAACTTTCTATGATTCTTATCCTTTTCTTTGCCTTATTCTTATATTAATCCAACTATCCTGAAAATCTCTTTTCTGAGCTGTCTTATTAAAACATGATAATAGTTTTAATTCTGTACTATGCCCTAAATTCATTACCATCTCTGCTGCCCATCCATCCAAACATCTTTCCTTTCTACTTTTCCAACTTTTTCTCTGCCTGATTTAGTTCATTTTCTGTAAACCTAATATTCCCATTATTATATGCTTACATATTTGCTATCACTTTGTTCTTCACATCTAACATCTTTTATATATCCATTACATACTTATTTAAGATGATCTCTAATTCTTATCTAGAGCTACACTCTATTTCCTCCTCATCTAGTAATACTATCCCCCCTCCTTACATTCCTTCTTTTAATGTATTTCCAAAAGTTTTTACTTCCATCTCTTCCACTTGTATTAATATACTCCAACAATTTATTATTCAATTTCATTCTCACACTATAATTATCTATTTTAGCCAACTTCTTTTTTTCTAAGTACTTTTCCCATTTAACATCTTTTTCACTTTATTTGTTTTTAATGGCACACTTATATTTTCGGCATTTTTCTTTTCTTTTACATTTTTACTAACTCTCATTTTCCTATTATTTTTATTCTTCTGAATATTCTCACCTAAAACCATATTTGCCACTTTTTTTATTTCATCACACCAGTCCTTATACTCAGCCCCAACCAAGTCTTCCATGGTTTTTTCAACTTTTATTTTATACTTTTGTAACTTATTTTTATCATTGACTCTCCATCCACATCTTTCACTATCCTTTTTAATTTTATTCCTATTTTCCATCACATTACTAGTCATTTCGATTATAAAGAAATTATGATCACTATTACATACTCTCTTTTCATTATCAAACACCTCAATTTTCCATACTTTATTCATTCCCTCTTTCTCTACTAATATATAATCTATTGTGTGAAATATATTATTTCTAGACTATGCATATTGTCTCCCATAAATATTTAATAAATTTACAATGCTTAAATTCACTCTCTGACAAAAATTATTCAAATGCTGCCCATTCTTACAACCTACATCATCAATTACTTCAATATGATCATTCATATCCCCTATAACCATTATTCCCTTCTCCTTTTCTTTGAAACTCTGTATATCCTTAACTAGGCATTCATATATACTACTGTTTCACTCCATTATAGCCTGACTATCTCCAGTGGCTATATAGATTATAGCCACCATCCATTCTTGTCTTCCTAACCTCATCTTAAACCATAAATGTTCTTGACATTTAACAGTATTTAAATTGTTTTTGACATAACTCCTATACCACCACCCCTTCTTTCTTTTCTATTTATATCCTGAAATACCCAGTCTTCCAGAATCGGTTCTTTTGCTTCTCTTAGAGGTGTTTCAACTACTGCTAATACCTCAAGCTCTTCACTTTTAATTGCTTTGTTTAATTCCAGCCATTTTTCTAGTCTCCTACCACCTTACATATTTAAATACTGAATTTTAACAATTTATTCTTTCCTAACTACTGTTTTATAAATTCTTTTGACTCTTCCTTTTCCATTACATTTATAAATAACTTGCTTACCATTAATTTTACAGATCCATTTCCTCTCCACATCTACATTTATATCTAAATCAGCTATCCTTTGATTTTTTCTTATATCCTATCCATTTTTCTTCTTTGTGATAACATTGCCATTTAAAACCCACCATCTTTATAAGTTTCCCAAACTATATTCTTTATAAATCAAACTCCCTAAAACTTCACTTCCTTGTTTTTCTAAGTGCAATCCATCTTTACTTTATAACTCCCTCTTTCTAATAAAAACATCCCACATATCCACAAACGTAACAACATTTTCTCTCACACAATTTTTTCAATCTCTCATTTATAGAACATGCCCTATCTAACACAAACCTCTTGTCTAATCTTGGCAATAAGCCAACTATTCCTACTCTTCCTTTAATCTTACTCAAATCCTAATCAATTCTATGTACTCATCCATTACTCTCTCTGATGGTTCTGACAAATTATTAGTCCCTGCCATAACATACACATCTCTACTCTCTTGCTTTTCTATAACATACCTAATTCTAGTTCCAGGCAAACCTACTCTTACAGAACTGTTTCTATTTTCCTTTGCAATTATAAATGAGCATATTTACCGTGTCCTCTATTAGCTCATTATTTAACTAAGATAATTAGCAGTTTTTAAATTTGAAGGTATATTTATTCTGATCATATATATATATATATATATATATATTACTATGGATGCCATATTGTTGAATTGGAAGAAGTTAACTACTAACTACAAGTACCTTCATCATATTACTAATAAGGATGAAAATATAAAAGTATAACGTTAATCATAGAATTAAACTTGAATAGCCTGCTTTTGATAGAAACAATTTTAGAAGGAAATATTCTTATGTGTTTGAAAGAATGCTTTTTAATATGTATTTTATCAGCTCTTACTTATAAATCTGAGATTTGAACACTTAATAGTAAAATAATACAGAAACTTCAGACCACTTTGTAAAGTATAAAGAGATGTATGTTAGGAATAATAATAAGGGATCAAAAATTAAATACATCAGTGAGAGAACAAACAGCTAATACTGACATTATTGAAAAAATTAAGAGAGTAGTGTGAAGCTGAACTAGACTTACTGTTAGAAGAAATGATAATGGGTGGACAGTTGATGTCCTAAACTGGATTCCAAGAGACTGTAAAAGACCTAGAAAAAGACTATGTTCTATTAATGGATGGATAAAATAAAGAAGTTTGCTGATGTGATATGGGGAAAAGGTTAAAAATGAGAGAAATTATACTAAACTTGTAGAAAATTTAATTTTATGGTGAGTCAGTAACAGAGTTGAAAATGATGATGATAAGTGCAATACCACAATGAAAAGATTGGCAAATTTCCTGTAGCACACATGCATTTCAAAAATAACTTTCTTTGTTAGCTGATTTGAAGCACCAACAACAATCCAAGCAAATATAACAGCTATTTGATTTATATTAATATTGTAATAGTATCTAACTTGGTGTTATTTATGGTAACTTGCTGTAAATTAGTTCTACTCCAACATATATTTGTGTTTGATCACAAGTCATCATCATTACATTATTAATATAAGGAAAGTGGCTGTTATATTTTAAAACATTGACAGTTTGCCAAAGCAGCTGACCAAAGAAGTTATTCCTGAAATGCGTGTATACTGCAGAGTAATTTGTCAATTTCTTTCATATAGAAAAGCAGTTACAATAAAAATGTATTGTAATGATTGGAGCTGATATCTCTCTATTCAACTATATTTGTCTCTAATTTATCATTTATTAAATAGATTTTTTGTACACAATATTTTCAATTTAAGTATTTTTTATTATAATTATTTTTTACAATGTTGGATATCCATTTTGAATCTGAAAGATAAAAAATGTTTTTGTTGCTGGACAACCATAAATCTGCAATTTATTAATGTTTTTACTTACGGGGCTGGAATATTAGTTAAAAAAGTTCTGCAGAATATTAAAAATGGGTGATGAATGCCGGACATAAGATGGGATTTTGTGAAGCAGAGAAAATAACTTTATAACAAAAATAAAAGTAAACATGTTAAACAACTTGATCAGATTCTCAGAATTGATGTAGGTATTATTTTAAAAATGCAATCACTAAAGGAGAAACTAAGGAAAGAATATCTGATAATGTGATGATGAAGAAATCGTCCAGTGTGATTAAAAAATAGATGAAAACTAAATAATGATCATGTCTACTAACTCTAGACTCAGAGTAATTAAAACTTTTAATTTTCATAAAGAAAAATTATAATAATAATATTAAAAAACGATATTAAAATGTCATGGTTATATTTTACCTATTTGACGGAATAATGGATCCCAGAGGGTTTAAAAAATCAATATCAGATGATAAGTTCAATGCTAATTAGTATGCTTTGTCATTTCCAATAAATTGGTTTTAATCAAAATTTCTTCACTTAAATTTAGTGAAGTGAATGCTTTTATGCAAAAACTGAGAGGAAGAAGAAAAAAACATCTGCACTTTTCTATAAAACAATGGCGCAACCTGAATTATTCATTATTAGACAGAGAAGAGTGAAAAACCTTTAATGAGAATAATCCCCCTGCTCCTAAATTGAATTCACTTCTCACGCACAAAATAGTACTAAATGAAAAAAAAAAGTGACCTCGTAGCACATATACACAAAATAGCATTTACCTAAACAATGTTTGTTAAACTGAATATGTATGTTAAATGCGTAGAAAACAATTCTATAGTATAAATGAATGAACGAGCAGAATTTTATTGGGGAGGGGGGGGATGCTTTGACACGGGATTAGTACGAAAAGATTTATACTTTAAAAAAATTACAAACAATAACCAAAGTGATAAATGAGGGATTTTTACGCGAAACACGACAGAATTCTGCCATCGGTCTTAGCAGAATCGTAACTTTCGTGTGATATGGGTTCGAGATTAATTCTAGTCGAAAATTATATGAGGATGTTACATCATTCTCGTATTTTAAATATTTCTAGATTTACATTTAACTAGAAATAAAAAAGTATTATAGATTATACTTTTGAAGTTTAGCTTTGTGGACTTATATATATATAAATTTATTATAATGATCAATAATTAGTGCAGTGGCAAAGTGGCAGGTTCAAAAGCTAATGATTGTTAAACCAGGACCCAGATTTGTCATGTCATTCTGGTGCTCGATTTTCTTATAAACTTCAAAGCAATAAACCTTCGATTGCATTTAAATTTATAAATGAAATTTATTAACTGAAGACCGATGGAGAAATAATTTTTAATTTTGAAAATAAAAACTGCTATTACCAGATCAGTTTGAAATTATATGCCTAATAAATATTATATAATCAATTAAAAGTTGAACGAAAGTTAGGATCTTCTCAGTTAATAATAATAACAAATACTTGCAATTAAATTAATTGGTGTAAAAATAACTTTTTAATACCCGAATCAGATAAAATAATGCGAAAATACTGAATGTCGGTAAACGTAAAATATAGAATGAGCTTTTACGTTTCCTGATAATTGGTTTACTTATAGTTCGCTGGATTTTCAATACTTCCCGCATTATTTTAATCAAATTAATCCTATTTTTCTTTCATTCATGTGCCGGTCATGCATCTAATTGTAATCCGTTTGCAGTAATTGTGACAATAATCGAAATATGCAAATTTTTAAATTTATGTTCTAAACACTCATTTACAAGATTAAGTCTTAAAGAAACCAAATTCATTGATGACCCTATTCCCAATGTACTCAACATACTATCTTCTTATTGGATCTATATTTATGTTTTAAACAATGGAATGCCTCAAGGACTAAGTCTTTTTATAATTGTACACATTAATCCAGGATCAATCCTTAGGCCTCATTGTTTTGCTAATATTATACTCATGATATCAAGTTAATATTATATCTGTTACACATTCTTCTGATGGAGGCAAAAATACTTCACAAACATTCAACCATTTGTAAATTCTAATAAATTGCCAATTTATGAAGGAATTTTAGATATCTTCTTTACCAGAATCATAATACAATTAATGAAAGTGTGGAGAGAATGACATGAAATTTATATGAAAATAAAACTATCACCTGGTTTATTGCTTGAAAGATCACAAGAAATTGGAGCATGGAAAGTGATAGAGATTGGCTGAGATTCATGACTTTGAGCTCCAATGTTGCTATTCTACTACTATAACAAACTATGAAGGGTAAAAGTAATATGGATGTTTATTATTTGGTAATTCATATGATGTTTGATAATTATAAATGATATAACGAAACTATAACCCCTGGATCTTGATCTCTAGATTCTATTATTCTACTGCTATACCAAACCACATAGAATAAAATGAACCAGTTTATTGTTTGGAAGGTCATAAGATTTTCAAACTTTGTAAGTGACATAGATAAATCACAACTCATTGTCCTTGAGCTCCAGAAGAGACTATTTTATACCCATGCTAAACTATGCAAGACAGAAGTCATATTTCCAATTTTATATTCATATCTTAATCCTAAAAATTAAATAAGACTGCTTATTGATTATATTATTTATTCTCCTCATTACTTGTATTATCTTCATTTTTCATGACAAGTTAAATTCACTAACAATAATATAATCACATTGACCATCTGTGTCCAAATATAATTCATGATCAGAAAAAAATAACCTTAAGATTCACACAAATATCAATTTGTTAAAAGGCATAGATTTTATATATATATAAACATTACAAGCATAAGAAAATTGCTTGGAAAAGGGATATTACTTTGAATAATTTATTAAATAATACAAATGTATGTAAATAAATCATTTTTTATAGCGCGATGTTTGTAAACTGTAATATTTAACACAGCATTACGCTGTTGCACATGCGCTTTGAAGATTTTAACTATAAATGAATGAATACTAACACTCAACCACATGATAAAGTCTTTACTTTATCATGTGGTTGAGTGTTAGTATTCATTCATAAAGTCTTTACTTTATCATGTGGTTGAGTGTTAGTATTCATTCATTTATAGTTAAAATCTTCAAAGCGCATGTGCAACAGCGTAATGCTGTGTTAACTTTATCATGTGGTTGAGTGTTAGTATTCATTCATTTATAGTTAAAATCTTCAAAGCGCATGTGCAACAGCGTAATGCTGTGTTAAATATTGTAAATAATACAAAGGAAATTTTTGATAGGAAGATTATTCCTGGTGTAATGAATATTAACCCTTATTTGTGTAAGAAGGTTTATATAGGTCAGAGTAGTTTGAGCTTAAATAAAAGAATAAAGGTACATAAAAATAGGGTTAGAAATAAACATTTTAGTTCTGTTTTGTATGTACATTGAAAAGATGCAGACCACACTATTAATTTTGAGGAATCTAAGGTCTTTTTTGAGAGAAATGAAATAAAAAAAAGAATTAAAGAATTTTTATTATTAAAAATTTATGATTCTGAAGCAATTAACTTACTTAAAAGTTCTTTTAATAATAAGGTGGATGGGAAATAAATGGAATTGTGGGTAATGTTTAATATAAATATGTTGTTGTTTTGTAGTTCTTCACACTTGAGATGTCTGCTTGTAGCAATGAAACCATTGGTTGTGTTTTTGATTTGATTTTCTTGGCTAATCTGGTTGAGTTTTGGATTTGGGGTAATTTTAATTATACATATATATACTTGTGAGAATGCTACTAGCAGAATGTTAATAAAATGTGCATGCAAAAGATATATTACAACTGGGGTGCCTAGCAAAAGCTGTAAATTTGTGATCACTGCAATCAACAAATGATAAACCTTTTTATATTTTCTTTTTCAATTTCTAATAGTGCATCTCATTTCAAACTCCATTATATTATAAATATCTACCAGTGATAATCTTCTAGTTTGTCTTTTCTCTCTATTGAATGAGAAAGATAATACAACATGTGACTTTCTCTGTTTACTGACCCATTCTTTTAAGAGAGGTTATATTCTCTACACTCTAGATCTATATAGATATAGGTGAATTAAGATTAGGTCCAAACCTTAGATTTTTTAAAGTTCAAGATTTAAGTTTTTAAATAAAAGGATTTTGAAAATGGTTGTGTGATACATAAATAAATTGGTTTAGCTTAAAATTCAAAATCTCCTCTGATGAATTCTATAAGCCACAAACAGTATGGAGTTGTGGATATAACAGCACTCTTATTATTACATTATATGGACTTGAATAAAAAACTGCTTCTCAAGAAAAAAAAAAATTCAGATGAGAATACTATAAACTTTGCAAAGCACATAAGTATAATTTTAGGCATCCCTCCACAACATTTGTACTCTATGGATATATTTTAGTCAGCTGTTGAAAAGACACACTATTAAAAATAATTATATGATTAATTGGGAAAAGTCATGGTATTTAATCATCTTATTGTAAAAATGAACATCATGGTTTTATTTAATTTGTCAAATAGTTTTTAAACTAGAACTTAGAAATATAGTAACTACTCTTTCTTATTGTATTGCCAAATGTATACCATATAATACTAAATCATCCATGCACTTTACTACTGTTACACAATGCTTTATTTACCACCCTCTTTTTACAGTTACAGTTTTGATTGCCCCAGCAATCTTCTTCAAAACATTGTACATCTTAGTACTAAAAGTAGGCTAATAATGAAAGTGTAAAATTTAAAGAGGGGGGTACTAAAAGTATAATGTTCTGAAGAAGATTTCTGGGGCAATTGAAACTGTAAACTGTAAAAAAAGGGTGGTAAATAAAGCATTGTGTAACAGTAGTAAAGTGCATGAATGATTAACTTAGAAATATTTAATTTTTGAATTCAACATTTCTCTAGATTAAGAACCATTTTAAAAATGATGCAAATACATTCTAATATCTTAATAAAGAAATAGTCAGTCAATTGTCTACAAACAAAAATCTCAATATTTTTACTGTGCATGATTTGGTGCAATGGCAGAATGGTCAATTCTGAAGATCAAAAAATCCATAATTTGTGACTCTATTCTACTGTTGCATTCAGTACTCAAACTTTTTATAAATTCCCAAGAAATAAATCATTCAATTATTTTTTTTAATATTTACTGGAAATAACGTAAATATTATACCATCAAACTCATCATTATTATTACTTTTTATATTTAAAAACTTTATAGCTCTGTAAAATTAAAATCTCAAACTATATTAATATTACTTTGATAAAGATATATAATTGTTTTAAAAAGACCTTCAATGTGTTGTATTGAGATACATCAGTGTGTTCTTTATGTATTGAATAATTGAAAGGGAAAAATAATTAAATAATTATTTATGTTATAATAAATAATAAAAATCATATGCAACAGCTATATATATATATATATATTAATCACACAATATATATATATATTAATCACATATAAAAAGCCTTTTTGGCAACATGGTTTTGTGCCCTTTAAGCATCTATTTTAACATTAACCAATTATTGTATACAGACCACCATCTAATGTTTCATAATGGAAGTAAATGTTAACAATAACAACACAATAAACATTAGAAAAATAGAATAAAATCATATAGAGATCCAATATAACTTCAGAGAATTGACCATATAACATAAATTATACAGAATAAATAATAATTACATTATGCAACTTTATGTATACTATTTTATATAATTTTCCATTTATTTTTAATAAACTAGTTGTTAATTAGATTTATTGAAGTTTTATAAATATTCATACAATTATTTAACTTATGCTTAATATATTATGTTTCATATATTTGTTTTAAAAAAATGTTGTTTACTCTGATCAAAAGCCTTTTGTACATCCATATAAAAATCTTCTACTACTTCATCACTATGAGAACTTGTTGGGGCATAAACCTGAATTATCTGCATTTGGTATCTGCTATTAAATTGTATAACTAATCTTGCCACTCTGTCCGATACACCATCAATCTCCACAATATTGTTCTTCCACTTTTTATTTATAATGAATCCTACTCCACTTGTATTTCCAATATGTGTGCCTTTATAATAGAGTATATGTCCACTTTTTAAATCAATTGTTTCTTCACCTTTTCTTCTAACTTCACAAAGTCCAATAATGACCCATTTAATATAAGACAATTCTTCTTCTAATTCTTGCAATCTTCCTTCACTTGAAAGTGATCTGCAGTTGTAAGTACCTAAATAAAAAGTCGTCATCAAATGGCAGCCTGGTGGGAGACTTTAATGCTAGAATTGGTAGACAAATGAAAGATGAAATTGCTGTAGGTAATTTTGGTTATGGTAATAGAAATGAGAGAGGACATAGACTTGTGGAGTTTGCAGAAAAAGAAAAACTTTATATTATGAATTCATTTTTTGAGAAAAATGTTAAAAGGAAATGGACATGGAAGCATCCAAATGAAGGTACAGCAGAATTGGATTATATTTTGACTAACAGGAAATACATATTTCAAGATTGTAATGTTCTTAATAAATTTAACACAGGAAGTGATCATCGATTAGTAAGGTGTAAATTATGTGTTAATGTAAAACTAGAGAGACAAAAATTATTGAGAAAAACAATATTTACAGTTGATATTCCTAATCTTCAGAAACATTCTAATGAATTTAAATTAGAACTTACAAATAGGTTTCAAGTGTTAGGAGATTTTGAACATGATTCAGATTTGAATCAAATTAATATGAAAATAACTGATACACTTTTAAAAATTGCAACAAAGATAGCTGGTAGAAAAAAGCAGCAATTGACTAATAAAATTTCTACTAAGACTAGAGAATTTATGAAGAAAAGAAGGAATATGAAGATATACAAAAATGATGTATTAAAAAAAATTGAATATCTCGAATTTTGTAAAATGGTACGGAAAAGAGTTGAAAATGATATAAGAAAGTATAACTGTGAAATAGCAAGGAAAGCGTAGAAAAAAATCCGAGTCTCAAGAATGTTAAACAATATTTTGGTATTGGTAGGAAATTTATATCTGCAATAAGAAAAAAAGATGGAATTATTACTAAAAAGAGAGATGACATCATGAAATTGGTAGAAGATTTTTATCAAGAATTATATAGTAATAAAGAACAAGTACCTCCTATATCTATTCATCTTCTGATTGCCCAATTTTAAATAAGAAGTGAGACATATTAAATTATGAAGAAGGAAAGCAGGAAATGTAATTATAAGATATATTGAGGAGGTGAAGAATAGAAAAATTTTAGCAAAGTTATATACCAAATTCAAAGATAAAGATGTACTGGAAGATTGGAAGAATGCAGTAATAATATTAATATTTAAAAAAGGTGATAAAGAAGATATTAGAATTACAGACCTATCAGCCTTTTATTTTTATATAAAAATTTTATCAAGATAATTACAACTCTCTACAGAGAACTTGGTAAAGAAAAGCTGTTTAAAAGTGTTTTAGTACTAGATCATATCCAGGTATTGAGGAAGTATAGAAAGGAAATGAATATGAGTTGTCATTATGTTTTGGATTTGTAGATTATAAAAGGCATTCGATTCTATACACATTTCTTCGGTGTTAAAGCATTGGATATCAAGGTATAGTCAGGATATTGTCATATTTTAAAGAATATTTATAAAATCAACAAACAATAGTACATAATGATACTAAAATCAACATTGAGAAGGTGTAGGCAAGGTGACTCCATATCTCCAAACTTTTTACAGCAGTGTCAAAGTATTTTGTGGATTAAAATGGAAAACTAAAAAATGAAAGAAAATGGAGAGTATTTAAGTCATTTAGATTTTGCAGATGATTAGTTGTTTTTGCAAATAATGTTCAGAGCTCAGGAATGTTGCAGGAGTTAGCAGTGAAAGTAGAAAAGTAGGACTAAAGATAAATGTTAAAAAGACTAAAGTAATGTTTAATCGATTTGCTAAATATGAAAATAAAGATTGATTATGAAGAATTAAAGAAGTTAAAGTTACAAATACCTAGGTCAGATTATTAATACAGATGGAAAATAATGGGGAATTAATCATAGAATTAAACTTGGTTGGAGTGCTTTTGGTAGAAATAACTTGATACTAAAAGGAAATATGCCTATGTGTTTGAAAAGAATGGTTTTTAACAAATGTGTTTTACCAGTTCTTACTTATGGATCTGAGACTTGGACACTTAATAGAAGAGAATAAGAGACTTCAGACCACTCAAAGGAGTATGGAGAGATGTATGTTGGGAGTACAAGAAGAGATAAAGAATGTATGGGTAAGAAAAAACAGGAGTTACTGACCTTATTGAAAAAATTAAAAGATTGAAATGGAGTTGGGCTGCATATTGCTAGAAGAAATGATAATAGATGGACATTGAAATTTTAAACTGGATTCAAGAGATTGTAAAAGAAGAAGAGACCACATGTGAGATGGATGGATGAAGTAAGAAAGTGTGCAGGGGTGTTGTGGAAAAGGGAGGCTAAAGATCGGAGATGGATTAAACTTGGAGAGACCTTCATCCTGCAGTGGATTGATAATGGTTGATGATGATGATGATGATGATATTTGTTTTCTTTTTGGATTTTTATGTAATTTAAAAATTTAATATTTTTTGTAGGATCTATTTTATGTTCACATGTTAATGTACAAGGCAGATTTATTGCCCCACCTATTAATTTCATTATTGTGTTTATTGGTTCTTACATCTAACTGTTTTCCTATACAATCATAGTAAATCCTATTGCAATGGTCACAGTAAATTTTATATATGATTTCATTTTTGTATTTTATGTAGTCTCTTAATATATAATTACCCATTAATTTATCCAGACTTTTACTATTCAACCATCCAATATTTATATGTGTATCAATGTAACTTTTTTTATTAATTGGGATAATATGAAATTTTAAACCATTTCTTATTTGAAATATTATTATTATATTTATTATAATTATTTTGCATAAAAATGTTATTATTTAATATAAAATTTCTTAGAATTAAAAAGTATATTTTTAATAGTTTTGTATTATATCCATAATCTTTGAATAATTTAATGAATTGATTCTTTTATAAATCAGCTACATTTTTGTCTGTATCATTTTTATATTTCAAATTTTTCATAATTGCTATCTTTTGTACCCTTGCTAGTTGTGAATCTATAGGCATAATTTTTCTTAATTTGTCTTCTTTAATAAAATATTTTAATATAATTTATTATCATTATCTATTTGAATTTGTGTATCTAAATAATTTTTCTCCTATCATATAATAGTTTTTTTTTTATCTTGAATTAAATTTTAAAAAAAGTTCTCTTTTACTTCTAACCCAAATTACTTAAAGATATCTCTAGTTAATTTATATGGAAATAATCATATACTTTATTTGCTTACATCATAATAGATTCATAAAAATATTTAACATATACAACTCTTTGAGGTAGGGAAGGCATAAGTCTATTTTCCTGGATCATGAGATTGCTACAGGACAGTGTTTTTTCCATTCTAACATTAGGATCATCTGCATAGAGAGGGGTATGATCATAAGAGAAAGTTCAAGAAGTCATGGATTATTGCAATGAACCCAAATTCATTCAACAGGAAAGAGTCTTATATCCTGTTGGCAGAAAAATGGAACATTTGAGTTTTATAATTTACATTTCTCACTGCAATAATTTGCATATTTTATAAATATATATTCATCCTGCTCCCAGTACAGTTAGTTAATTAATTTTGCACTATGATTTTGGTGAGAATTCAGTGAAAGTTAATTGGGTGCTATTAAGTGAGATTATATCTAAATGGTCATATCTTTTCAAAATGGTTTGATTCAGCTCAAGTTTTTTCAGAATATTTATAGGATACCAAATGAGAATGTGTGAATTTGAATTCTTATCTCTTATAAAAATAGCTGACTGGGTATAAATCCTTATAAACCACTTGGGTTGGAAATAAAAAAATGACTTTCTTTTGTCTATTTAAAGTCAACCTAAAAATGCTATTATAGAATACAGCAAAAAACGTTTTTAGTCTTATGACTGTTGAGTAGGAATTGATGTTTGCTTAACAGCATCAAAAATAAAGATATCTTTAGTTAATTTAAATAAAATTATCACAGACTTAGTTCTGCTTACATCATAATAAATTTATAAAAATCTTTAATTCAATATGTGAATTAAATTATATGTTAAATGAATTAAAAAGCTTGAGTTCAACCATGGAGAAGAAAAATAATCAAGTATTTAGACATAATTGTAAGCATATTGATAAACATTTAAATTACAATATATGTATAATGTTTATTGAGGAGAGCAAATATAGACACTTTAATTCAATGGTTTTTTTATTTGTAAAATTATTAGTTTAAAATCTTTTTTAGAATAATAAATTATGAGTAAATAAGCAAATATTTTATCTAGCACCGTGCTTGCAATTATATTTCATTCCAATATCAGCCTTTCAAGCTAATTGAGCATGTGCCTTTGAGAGTGTTAAATAAATGAATACTCTCTTCTTCAATCCAAGATATAGCAACACTCTCAAAGGCAAGTGCTCAATTAGCTTGAAAGGCTGATATTGGAATGAAATAATAAATTATATAATTATAAATGAGAAATAGAAAAAAAATATTAAATATTACATAAAAGAAACAGTGATAATAAAATATACTACTGATTACATTAGAAACATTATTGAAAAGTTTTAAATGAATTCAAAGAAATTTAATAATAATTATAATAAATAGATTTCAATAGTATTTAATGCAGAAGACAGTAAGAAATATATAATTCAGTATTACTATGCTGTATATAGTTAGCCACTAATGTAAATACTTTATTGTATAAAACTAAAAACAATTAATAAAGAATAAAATTTACAATAGTATATAAAATTAATCCTAAATGTAGGATATATTATATTGAAAAATCTCAATGTATTATTTATTGAAATTGCTATATGATAGAGTTTAATAAATGAATCTTGGAAAAATATTATATTGTCTGTTTATTAACAACCATGAAATAAAATGCAATAAAAATCTATTTTTATCTTTGATTACATAATATATAAAAAGTGTTAAAGTTATTTTATTAATAAAGGAACTAATTTACTTGACTGACAAAGATCTAATGTAAAAATTTATGAGATTTGAAATGTCAATGAAATATCACATAATGCTTAGATAGTTTATTCGTTTTAACATTGTATGCAGTTTGCAATAAGTGAAAATATGTTCCTGCTATTTTATTTATTATTAAGTAATATAAAATTTTAAACTAATATTATTCTACATTAAATATATATATAATAACATAAAAAGATAGAATGAGAAGCAGATACATAAATATTTATAGTAATGATTAGATGAATAAATAAATAGTTAAGTAGATAAATAAATATATATGAAGAGCTGAAATTGTAAGGCATGAATAAAAAATTGAATAAATAAATACATAGATTGAAAAATAGCTAGATATGTAGATGATGGGTAGATAGATAAATTAGATAGAAAGAAAAAACAGATGGATAGAGATGTTATATAAACAGACATAATGAGAATCAGACAGATGAATGAATAAAACAATTGCCAAGACATAAAAACAGATAAATGTGCTGATTAGCCAGATAGAAAAAAAGATAGACAAATAAAACAACAGATAAAACAATTGACAAAGTGATAGGTAAATAAATTGATTAATAAATAGGCAGACGGATAAAAAGACAGCCAGAGAGGGAAGAAGGTAGGTAAGTATAAAGACATATATACAGAACTATAGCGAGAGATAAATCATTTAATGTTCTTTTATAAACCAATAAATTTCATAATATGCAAATTATTTCACTTGTTTTCAGATTACTTAATATACCCTCCCCCACTTCTGTTACATTCATTGTTATGTCTACGAGGGAACATGCTCAGTACTTCGTAATTGTCTGCATTAATAAAGCTTTGCTCTCAATACGTTGTTTGTATCTTTTACTGATATTAAATTATTAAAATGGGTTTCATATATATATCATTTTATTTTATTATTGCAATTATAAAGTATAAACTTTTCATCTTTAAAGACTATACACAATTTAAAGAAAGTTTGCCATTAAGCACAAATAATGGATTTATTAAATCAAATTACATAAAAACTATAATTACATAGATATTAATTTTATAACATTTTAAAATAAAAAGGGAGTCGAGGTTAAAAGCAATGTGATGTCAGAAATAAAAATGAGGAAAATAATTTAATTCTATATAACCTGAGGATTACAAAAAAAATACATATATACTTTTTGTTTGGATTAATGAAAAACAGAGGCAAGCTGATGTGTGTTGCTTGAACACTTTGACCTTTGTTGAAAGAATTGGCATCAAATCTGCTAGTGCCTTTACCTGGAACTCAAACATAAAATATAATGAATTTTTATACTTTTCATTCAAGTTTAGGAGTATTAAATAAAGTTGGTTTATAGACACATCAACATCCTATATAATACTGGTCAGTAAATAGTTTCCTAATTGTATTTAACTAGAGACTTAAAGAAGTTCAAATAAACCAATTATTATCATGATTACAAATGTACACAGTGTATATTCTTTGTTAAAAAGAAAAATCAGATTGTAATGCAACTTAAGCTTTACTATTGGAGTACAAATGTCAGGAGGCTACATATGCAGATATCTTTATCTTAATCTTAAAAATTTAAAAATCAATATAAAAATTAAAATATTTTATCACCATCATTAGATTTTTATTGTAAATAAATATTCCAATTTTAATACACAGGTCTCTTTTATTTTGGAAATTTTCCATAACTATTCCTTCTTTAAAATATCGATCAAGTTTCCATTTAGAAATTTAATGTAATCTTATTTTTCAAATTGTAGAAGACTAAAAAACTTATCTTATTTAGAAGTTGGATGTAATATTTATTAAAGAAATATTTGTTGTAAATTAAATAGTGTTATTAGATTCAATCAATCAAACAATATTCTGTCCTATGGACATGTTCAGAGACCAGATACATAACAACTTCATCCATTCCTCCACTCCATTCTCTTCATTTCCAGCTCTTCAATTCCATATATTTCTTTCAATCTCTTATATTATCCAGTGATGTTAATCTTTTCTGTTCTTTCTTCTTGTTTTCACTCATCATTCCCTTCAAACATCAATATTTACCTTTAATATCAACTTTTCATTGTCTGTTCTTGATTTTAGTTTATTAGATTTTATTTTAAAGCTGTAAAAACATATAAACTACCTATGCCAACATGTTTGTTTAATATACGAATGCTGGAAAAAATTCTTAAAAATATATTACATTTAGTTATTTACTGTGAAAATTTGACAATGCAATGCAATGGTATCAGTGAGTCTAGCCCTGGCACCCTCTTAAATAAATAAAAAACTGATTTCAGATTTAAGTTTGTTTAAAATCTTTAATGTGTCTTAAAATTGTCAATAAAAAGGTTATAAGTTATTAGCAAAAAAAAAGAAATCTATTTCAAGGATAATATTGCTTTAATTATAGTTTAAGTCATTTTATTAAATGATTGTCTAATGGGATGATTTAGTTTCAAACAGGTTAAAAAATGAATTAATCAAATATTGGAACAGTTTATCTTAATTGAGTGTATCATTAATAGTTTACCCTAAATGCTTCTAGCTATAATAGATAATTTGTTAGTGTATAGGTGCTCATTTTTATATATTTTGGCATCCTATATAAAGTAACAGCACCCATGTTCAGAAAATGACTTTCTATAATAATTTTGTGAATAAAGTTTGTCATTTATAAATTCAGTATTAATGTTACTAAAAATATTTACTATTATTTAAATTTAGTCTTTATTTTCTACATATGATTTCTTGTGTCCTAGATTCTTACTTATATTACAGAAATCTTGAGAAATCAGATAATCAATTTTCATACAGATTCAAAACCCCAAATTTAATTTGCAAAATTTGCATGAGTGTTACAATTTCAAAGATTGGGATTGCAGTTAAAAGAATTGGATATTCATTTGATTTGATTTTGAATTTTTTACTTCATCTTCAGAATGCATATTATTTTAGTTAGCTTGAAAACAATGAAAACATTATTTAGAATTTGATTATTTTGATTGTGTTGTTGATGAGTAGTAGAAAAATTTAAAAGGTATCATTTCTTTCTATTTACTTGAGTATCATCCTGGGTAAAAGACTTAGATTTTTCCCAATTTATATTTCTTTATGCAATTATTAATTAGATTAAACACTTCTTTAAGTAATTATTGTTATTATTATATATGGGTACATTAGCTTATAAGAGAAGTACATGTCTCCTATAGTCTACTAGAATGTCATTCATTTGTTCAACAACATAATATAATAATTTATTTTCAAAATTAATAAAGAAGAACTCTGAGATCATTACTTATTATTTCATTGATTTATTATTAATCCATTTATTAGTGCAAAAGTTAATATTGTGGCATAAGAAACGTATTCATGCTCATTGTACTATAAGAAAAGCACATTATTTTGCACTCTACACGAGTAGAATAGACCAGATCATGACAATAAAAATTGATTGGTGATAAATATTTGCTCCTTAAGATATTTGAAAAAGATATAGAAAAGATATCCATTATAAGATGTTACCTTAAATGTGAATACTTATGCTACTTAGAGAATGCATTTGGATGAAAGGAAATCTGTTTTTAAAAGTATTGTATAGGAATGAGTGAAGTTTTTCCTCTTCCTAATTTATCCATTTACTTTGTAATAATATGCATTTTGTCATTGTTTTATAATTCTCTTTATTTTAATGTATGTCTCTGTAAAAAACATTAATATAACCAATAACCCATTGAGCTTAGCTGTATTATCATCATCAGAGTCTTTGAAGATGATTAATCTATTTGATTCAATGTTTTGTGTTCTTTTATAGGTTATAATATATATGAAAGCAATAAATATATTAACAAACTAAAGGAATTATATAATTAAGTAAAAATAAAGACAAACACAATTACTTTTCTACACAGTCACTTCAATATTTCAACTAGAAGATTGGCGAAATGTTAGTTCCAATCATAATGCAAGAAACATTTGTAATTCAGCTACTTATATGATATATGAATCCATCTGCATTATGTATACATTTCCAGGCAAGTTTAATAACAAAAACACTAATTGCCATATATATATATAAAAACACTGCAACAGTGAATAAAAAATAAAATTTAAATATACTTTCAACAAGTAACTGTCATAATCATGATCTCCAACAAAACAAAAACCCCAGTAATTTACTCTTAAATTTTTTTAAATCAATTTTTTAATAATTTGAACATTATTGAATCTCTGATTTATCATATGTACATTCTATGCAATTAACCAAGCTCTTCTTAATCGTTCATTTTTTATTATTCATACCTTAATAATACTGGATAAAAACCATGGACATATTCTTTTTCATGGCTATAGAACACAGATGTATTTGTTAAATTAGTTTCAGCAATTTATATTTTAATGAATGCTGCCAATGGCTTTCAAATCAAAACTGTATGTGACGTGATGTGATGTATTTGGCTTCTCCTTAAACGAAGTCAAGAATATCTCAGCAATTATGCCCAGATAAACCTGTTAGCCACTTTATTTTCCATTCCCCACTCTAAGTCCCATATTCTTCCCCATTCCATTTCCACACCATAATCTTTGTCAACTCTATGGCCTTTATATCTAAATCCCCCTTATCTTTTCACAAACCCAGCATAAAAACTAATAACTCACTTTCTGTATAGTCACTTTGTTCATACCTATTCTCCCATAACTTCATTATCTGTACCCTTTCTGCTTTCAAGTGTTTACATTCAATCAATAGATGCCTAATATTTTCTATACCTTCCTTACAATTTGCACACTAAATCACCCATAGTTTTCCATTTACATGTATATTCTCTTGTTGCTAAAGATCCCGTTCGAGCCTTAAACAATAAACTACTTTCCTTACTATTATCATAAATTAACTAGCATCCAATATTACATTTACTTCTATATATATTTAAACTCTTCTTACCCTCCATACTAGTTCTCCATCTCTCCAACTCCCTATTTTTTATTAATGCTTCTATTCTTTTATCCCATTCTTATCCTCCTAACACAATCATCCCACCGTTTATACAAGTATACTGATATAAATTCTTTATCCAAATCTTTTGCATACTGCATTATCTTTCTCACCCATCTTGTTACCTGCCCTTTACTCAAAACCCAATTAAACACTATTCTGGCTATTCTTTTACTATCCATAAACTGCAACCTACCAAACATTTTCATTTTACTTTTTGCATCTCTCATATAAAAACTTGACCATCCCATTTCTCCTTGAATTGCCTCCTTTGCTGTCCACATCTTTGCATCTAATGCATGCCTTCCTACTTCCCTTTGTACTTTCTCTAAATAATCTAAAACCCTTTTACTAACACATAATGCATCATTACCATATGTTAACCCTGCTACTGCAACTCCCTTCCATACAATTCTAGCTACATCATATTTATTATATGAAAATACTGTTAGTTTTTTTACCAAACCCTTTTTTTTTGCTTCATTTACTATATTTTTCTCCCATTCATCCAAGCAATTTTCCTGATTACATAAGATAATTTCCAAATACCTATATCTATCCACCACACTTAACTTTATATCCCCCAATAAAAATTCTACATCTTCTCTTTCCCCAGTGTTAACCATCATTATATTTGATTTTTCTTCACTAAATTTAATCCCCATCTCTTTACACACCCTTGCACATGTCCGCAACATAATTTCCATATCTTCTCTTCTTTCTGCACACAAAAAGATATCATCCACAAAAAACCCTGACAAAGTATATATTCCCTTGCCACCTATTAACGGTACCTCTACCCCTCTTCCTAGTCTTTCTATTGCTTTCTCCATTTCACTCAAAAACAACAAAAACAAAATAGGTGACATAGGGCATCCTTGCCTTAATCTCACCCCATTTTTAACTTAACTGATTCTATATCCCCTAATTGGTAAGTATAATAATTATTTTCATATAATTTCTTAATAATATTTACTAAATCTTCATCCATTCCCAAATTGGCTAACCTTGCCCATAATCTATTTCTATTTACTCTATCATATGCTTTCTCTATATCTATAAAACTCATATATAATGATTTACCTGAATTCCTATTCATCTCCATAAGTTATGTAACTACAAACAAACTATTTCCTATATGCCTATCTGACGTAAAACCTCCTTGTATTTCCCCCACTACATTATTCTCTTCTATCCATTTTACAACTCTTCCAGCTACCATATATGAGAAAACTTTATATAAAACTGATGTAACCGCTATCGGTCTATAATTATTTAACTTTCTACGATCCTTACCCTTTCCTTTAAATAATAATCTTATTCTTGTATTACTCCAACTACCTGGAAAAACTCTCTTCTGTGTCATCTTATTAAAACATGATAATAACTTTGCTTTTGCTCTCTTCCCTAAATTCATTACCATCTCTGCTGCCCATCCATCTAAACCTCTCATCTTTCCACTTTTCAATCTCTTCCCTGCCTCATTCAGTTCACTTTTTGTGAACCTAATATTCCCATTACTACCTGCTTTCATGTTTTCTATTACTAATTCCTTCACATCCAACATCTTTTCTATATCCATTACATATCTATTTAAGATTCTCTCTACCTCTTCTCTAGAGCTACACTCTATTCCCTCATCATCTATTAATACTATCTCTCTTTCCCCTACATTTCTCATTTTAATGTAATTCCAAAATTTTTTACTCCCATCTCTCCCACTTTTATTAATATCCTCCAACAATTTACTATTTAACTTCATCCTCTCTCTATAATTATCCATTTTAGCCAACTTCTTCTTTTCTAAGTACTTTCCCCATTTAGCATTAATATCGTTTTCACTTTCTTTATTCTTAATAGCACACTTATATTCTCTGCATGCTTCTTTCCTCTCTTTTACACTTTTACTAACTCTCATTTTTTATTACTTTTATTCCTCTGCATATTATCAACTAAAACCCTATTTGCCATTTCTTTTATTTCACCACACTAGTTCTTATATTCATCCCCAACCAACTGCTCCATGTTTTCTTCAACTTTTATTTTATACTCTTCCAACTTATTCTTATCATTCACTCTCCATCCACATCTCTCACTATTGTTTCTACCTTTATTTCTATCCTCCATCACATTACTAACCATTTCTATTACAATAAAATTATGATCACTATTACATACTCTCTCTTCATTATCAAACACCATAATTTTTCGTATTTTATTCATTCCCTCTTTCTCTACCAATACATAATCTATTGTGTGAAATACATTATTCCTAGACCATGTGTATTGTCCCTCATACATATTTCATAAATTCCCAATGATCACATTTAGTCTTTGACAAAATTCCTTCAAAAATTGACCATTCTTATTATCTACATCAATTTCTTCAATATGTCTATTCATATCCCCTATAACCATTATTCTCTTCCCATTTTCTTTAAACCTCTGTATATCCTGAATTAGGCATTCATATATACTACTGTTCCACTCAATTACAGTTGTACTATCTCCAGTGGCTATATATACTACCGCCACCATCCACTCTTGTCTACCCAACTTTATTTCAAACCACAAATGCTCTTGACATTTAACAATATTTAAATATTTTTTCGATATAACACCTATACCACCACCCCTTTTTTTCTTTTTCTTTTCTGTTTATACTCTGCCATACCACCTCTTCCAAAATAGGTTCTTCTTCTCTTAGATGAGTTTCCACTACTGCTAATACCTCAAGCTCTTCATTTTCAATTGCTTTATTTAATTCCAGCCACTTTTCTGGTCTCCTACCACCTTGCATATTTAAAAATCCAATTTTAACAATTTCTTCTTTCCTAACTACTCTTTTATAAATTTTTTTAATTCTTTCTTCTCCATTACGTTTATAACAAACTTTCTTATCATTAATCTTACAGAACCATTCAACCATCTTTTGCTTATTTCTTATATCCCATCCATTCTTTTGCTTTTTGATAATATTACAACTTAAAAGCCCATCCCCCTTTTAAAAGTTTCCCGAATTATATTCTTTAAATATCAGACTTCCTAAAACTTCACTTCCTTGTTTTCCTAAGTAAAATCCATCTTTACTATATAACTCCCTCCTTCAAATAAACCAATCCCATACATCCACAAACACAACATTATTTCTCTCACACAATTTTTTCACTCTCTCATTTATAGAACATGCCCTATCTAACAAATTCCTCTTATCAAATGTTGGTAATACTCCAACTACCCCTACTCTTCCTTTAATCTCCCTCAAATTCCTAATCAATTCTACATACTCATCCATTACTCTCTCTGATGGCTCTAACAAATTGTTAGTCCCTACCATAACATATACATAGTAAAATCTCCATACAGTAGTGTCATCTAGTGCAAGCCTTAGTAATCAATGGATGCAAGGTCTGTGCATAAAATTTCTATTTAATGCCTACTCTTCCAATATTCTCAGATAGTTTCTAGCTTGTGCCTTTCACCAGTCAGGAACCTTTGATCCGAAAACATTTTATCTAGATCTTAGGATTTAATAAAAACCCTCTAGCAGCCATCTTTTATTTAGATTACTGTAAAGCTATAAGCCCAAGATAAAAACGCAATAATGTTTTCAGTCCAAACTTATTTCCTTGTATAGTTATATAGCTCTGAACCCAGTTCAGTATCATTACATTTTGGTGCCATTGGTTGTTTAAAAACCATAGTTTCTAGCATCTTATGAGCAGGATTAGTATAAAATCACCAAAACCACACATGATCACTATTTTGTATGCATACATAACAGTAGAAAATTCTCCATACAGTAGTGGCACAAAGTGAAAGCCTTAATACTCAATGGATGCAAGAAGATTTGTTCATTAAATCCCCATCTAATGCCTGCTTATCCAGTATCTCCAGATTAATTTTTAGCTTCTGGTTTTCATCAGTGAGAAGCCTTGGATCTGAAAACAATGCACTTAGGTCTTAGGATGTAATGGGATGCACTACTGTATGGACAATTTGCCATTATTTTAATGATTTGCTTAAGAATATGAAGTAGTGGTCATGTGATGTTTTGGTAGTTTAGTATTTATGTTGAAAATATACTTGCTCTAGTTAATTAAAATTTATTTTTTATTCTCGGTTACAGTGTTTTAATATTATTTATAATGATAGTTGTTCAATATATATATATAAATTCTAACCTCCTCCATATCCTTCCCCCCTGCTCCATAATAATATATAACAATAACATGCCAAGATTATACTAATTATTCCGGATTTTCGTTACTTATTTATTTCCGGTCAATAATAATTAACATTAATAATAATTCCGGGTTCTTTAGCTCAGTCTATCAAACATATCATTATAATTTAAATAAAATAATTACTAGCTCAGAATTTTATTAAATCTAGTCGTGTCTATTAAATAAATCAACACAAATATCTTTTATTATTCCCATGAGACCTGGAGCAACGACAAAGGTACAAGACGAGATTTCATTGAGATACTATCCCAATGGCATACGAACACTATCATAAATAATTGACTAATAGCATTCTTACGACTTTTAAAACTTCATCATGTCTTAATATTTTTAAAACAAAATCTAGCTCACATAAAATAAATTAATTAAATAAAATAGAATTAGATTGATCTAATCATGTCAAATCAAATAGATAAATCAATAAGTAAATAAATAATTAAATTAAATCTCAGGTTTATAAATTGTAATTAAAACTGATTTTATATTGCCATAGTCAACTATGATAAGGGAATTTTATGTCATAGTTCACTACGTAATAAATAACTAATTAATAATAACAATGACAATAATAGAGTAATACAATCCTCTTTTCTTTCAAGATGTATTAAATATTTTCGTGGTAATATTTATCAATCCGATAATCAAAAGTTTTGTGGTAATGTTCGCATATATTTTACTTAAGTATTGTGGCAATCAAGTTATGACCATATCCGTTCTAATTATACTTCTTTCATTTCATTATGTAAATAAAATAAAATAAATTATTAAAATTTCTAATGTTTATTTATTTTGTGCAAAATCTTAAATATGTTTAATTATAATCGTGCGTTGTGATTTCATGCATTTCATGTGTAGGAAAAACAACAACCAAGACACAAAGCTACTAATAAAATTTTATAACAATTTATTAACATCATAACAAGTAACAATTTGTACATTATTTACAGCGGATATCCCTATTTACTTATTACAAACTCTTTTATTTTTACCCGTTGATGTCTTAACATTATTATTATCTAATTTTTATTTTACCCTTTTACCATTAATAATTACAAAAAAAAAATATTTCACAATATTATTATCTTTAGATACATGTTTTGAGCTTAGCTTAATACACAAACTTCTATCTATTAAAATTTTCTATTAACATTTATATCCTTATAATTGCAGGTTTATATTTCTATAAAATCTTTACTTTTATGTAAAATTATACAAAATTGCAAAATTCTAATTATATTCTTGTTAGTATGGAATCCTACAGAATTGAATCCTTATGACAGTTTGATGTTCAGTTTTATCATCGATCATATAATAATTATTAGTCAAATTATTGATCCTATCCCAAGCTTTATATAGCAATTATCGTCATCCACACACCATATACAAATACACATTTTTTATTATACATTTTAAATCATTTCACCACACAAACGTACAATCTCTTTTATTAAAATATCACGTGCAATATTTTAAAACCTTATTATTGCTTTAAAACTTAATTCTAAGGCTTTAAGTTCTTTTTTCTTTTAAATTACATCATATGATTCTCCATCTTTTATAATACTTATACTTTCACTTTGGACTTATACAATTCTACTTTACTCTAGTAAACAACTATTCTTGCATGACTACTATCTAGCTTCCTTTCTATCTTATGTATCATTTCTATAAAATTATCTCCCTGACGATGTATTTCCATGAAATCAAGATAGCGAAGATATAGATGCATTGGATCAAAATAAACAAGATATTATCCTTTATAGAACTTCAACAATCATGGCACAGTGAATTTATGGACGCCATAGAGGAGTGACTTTATCTGTCTATCTGCCTCTAATATTGGAAGGATGCTAAAGCTATTTCTTCAGCTTCATCACATCAGAAAGTTTCAAAGATATGTAAAGACACTGTCCAGAATACATGTGTGCTCAGTTATAGGGCTAGGTTATCTATACCGTAGTCACACAAATTATTATGATCTCCATATTTCATTCCTGATAGTTCAATAAAACATCCTCTTGGTTTCCTTTAACATCAGTACTCCCAAGTCACTATCTGATTGATTTCTTCAGATTCATCTTTACATTACATCGACAAATTCTCTATCTACTTTACTAATAATAATAAAATTCATTTTTAATATAACTATACAGCTATTCTTAAGAAAATTCTTTACTATACTTCTCGTACATTTCTATCTCTATTGTTCTAAACTATTGAGATATTTTCAATATAAAATTCAAAAGAATCACATAATTAATATGTTACTTATTAATCATTATTATTTTAGATTATTTATTGCATGCACATTTTAAAGTTTTACTACTCTTTCAAATATGTTTGATGTTGGATAAATGTGTACTTATAACTTTTAACATCGTTCATACCTCATTCATTAATAGATGACCTAAAAAAAATTACATTACATATTACCAATAATATTAAAATTACCAACGATCTCTTTCCTCTGGATCGTATTTGTAAACTTCTCCATTCCAGGACTTCTAGTAGGTATTTAAAATTTTCCATACACCCATTTTTATTTATACTAATATTTCTCTCATTCCATTAGCTCGTATATTTAAATATAATTATTATAAAATTTATGTTTATATGTTTCCCTAAGCTAATTCAGATTTTATACTTTAAATACAATAAAAAAAAAATAATTAAAACTATATTTACGATACATCTTTGTTGCACTCGCTTGGAAAATCGTTCCTGGCAAAGCTAAAATAAAAAATATACTTTATTTTCTGCAGTCCTTTAATGTTCTATTTTAAAATTTTAATTATGTTTATTAATTCTTCTTAGACGATGATCCTTAGTTTTCTTCATATTTTCCCACTTATTATTGAGATCTCCATTACATAGTCTGCTAGTTTTTCCCCCGCGCTCTTGGTTTTCCCTCGATGCATCTTGTACTTTATTTTAGAAAATTCAATAAATTTTTCTTTATTTCCCTGGATCCATTTTCTCCTTTTAGTGATTAATTTTTATATCTGTTTAAACAATATTTCTTCCATTTTAATATCTTTCCTCTTTTCTATGATAAGATAAAATCTAGTTTCCTTTTAGTAAATTCATATAGCACTTTATACAGAATTATGGCTTTTCTTCTGCTTTTTACTTTTGGAAATTATATATTTTTAATTAATGTTTTCCTTTAACATAACATATTTTTCTTCCTCATTTTCTTTATATTTATTTGAACACATAATATGATTTTTCTCATAGAGAAATATGACTTAGTTTTAAGCATTTATAAAACAAAATGTTCGTCATAAGATTTTCTCAATAGTAAATATTTTCTTTCTTATATTTTCACACAGCGTCTTCTTTGTATTTTTTAGAGTTATAGGACTTAGTTTCTGGTTGAGCACGTATAAAATAAAACTTATACAATTTTCATTCATTTTTCTTTTAATAATTATTTCAATTATTATTTTTGGTATTTCCATCTTTACTGTAGTATGAATGGTCAAATTTGAATAAATCCACTGGTAAGATCACGTAGAAATTAGCAATTCATCTTTCTGGATACAAATTATATTATCTGTTAAAGACTAACTTTAGAATAATTATTAATTTATAAATTTAAACTACTTTTTCAGCTTTGATGTTACAAGCAATTCAAAAAGGTTACCGTCCTCTTCAACTTTCACATTCCGTCTCCCGCTTCTGTCTATCTTAGATTTTTTTCTTGCCAATTTAAATCCGTTGATTGGTCAATATTTGTTTTTAGCGCGAACAATATTAGTCATTCTATTTTGGGATAATAAACTGTATTTTTAAATAAATATTTATGACGTAATGTCTGGAATATTATTTTAACTTAATATTATTAAATTAAATCATAGTTTGATAAACTTATTTTTTGTTCTTTAAAATAATTATTAAGACAATATATAACATTTTTAACTTTTAATTTTAATGATGGATGGCAATTATATCTAGTTTTAAATTCACAAACTTTATTATTATCTACCAAGTGTGTGTGTGCGTGAAGGCATTTAATATACGATCACGTGTCTATCTACTTTATAAAATAATAAATTTTTATTTATGTCTTGGTTTAAATCATCAAAACTAACGTACTTTATAAAATTTTGGAAAATAAATTGAAACTTATAGAACCAAATATAACTCTCACCATCCCAAAGTTTATTAATAAAAAATATCCTATTAATTTTGACTGACTATAAAATTATATTTCATTTATTTAATCTATTAATTCTTAGACTATTATTTTAAATTTATTACAATAATTTTAGCTATCTATAGCTGTGTTATTTTGTATGGCCAGCTTTCACAACCATAAGCAATGATATTAAAACTTTATTTAACTGTTTAATTTTAAAATACTTTATTACAAACTCTGATCTATTAGGTATTTTAGCTTAAAATTGTATTACAAAACTATTATTACTTTTATATCACCTAAATATTACTTAAAATTTAAAATTTTTTTCATAATTGACCTTTCTATCCTACCTATGACCTACAGACAAGGGCACAATATATATATATATATATATATCATTAAAATCCTAGTCAACACTTAGACAATCCTAATATCAATATCAATTAACAATTTCAAACTATTGTCAAAGCAACAACCTTTTAAGAATAAAGATGAAATCCCACCTTTATTAATAGTATATATATATATATTATAATGGTCAAATTTAAACATAAGATGTTCATTGTCAAAGCAACAACCTTTTAAGAATAAAGATGAAATCCCACCTTTATTAATAGTATATATATATATATTATAATGGTCAAATCTAAACATAAGATGTTCATTGATCATATCATTATGATTATCTTAAATGGGCACCACCAGATTTATTTAATATTTAAAATGTTCTAATTTTGGACTTAATATAATTAGCTTGAACCATTTACCACCATAATACTGAGAAAATCTTTTGTGTGCAGCATGGGTCAGGCATTTTATAATTCTTCCTGGTTTTTTGAAAAATAAAATATCAATGAAAACAGTCACAAAATAAACAGAAGAATTCTGTTAAAACTTATTTGTTTACAATATTAATCATTACAAATCATACCATTTCTAACTTTCTTATACAATTCAACAATACTATTTTTATACCAAAACTTTATTTATACATATATTTATATATGTAATCAAAATATACATCTTAACCTGACCATTATAAATAATCATTTTCATGTATTAATTGTATAATTATATATTTAGATATTGTAGTTCTGATGATGACTTCACAACTGTCAAAACTGTAAGAATAATGTGTTGTTATAAAAAATACTATTGCTGAAGTGTATAAGAAAGTTGGAAATGGTATGATATGTAAATATAGAAATCAATACAGAAGAAAAGGAGGAAGAAGAAGAAAATTGTAACATTAATCATTATTATATTTATTTTGTATTTGTTATTTCAAATTAGCTTTTAGCATATTGTTGAAGACAATATAATGCAACAATAAATTTTTAGTTAGAAACTAATAATTAAACTAATTTAAAGATCAATAGATTGTAAATTTATTCACTTCTTATGACTATTTTTTTTTTTTTTTTTTTGGTGAGTCATATAAAAAAAAAATAAGTTTATTAATTTAGTCTTTTCTTACAATTGTTTACAATAAAATAAACTGTATGATGTAATTGCACACATGTAACCTCTATATTATATAAATTAAGGAATGAGCCAAATTGATATACTATAAACAGAGCAAACCTCTCCATACAGTATTGCCACCTGTGCTAAACAGAGTAATCAATGGACGCCAAAAGGCTTGTGCATAAAATACCTATCTAATGCCTACTCATCCAATATCCCCAGACGAGTTTCTGGCTTGTGGCCTTCATCAGTGAGGAGCTTTGGATCTGAGAGCACTGCATCTAGATCTTAGGATCTAATGCAACCCACAACCACCTTTTATCTCTACTTAACTACAAAACTATGAGAATGAAATTGAAAACACAAAAAATATTTTCAATCTAAGCTCAACAGCATATATAGTCATATGGGTCTGAACTCAGTTCAGCACCCATACATTTTGGTGTCTTTGGCTCTTTTACAACCATAGCCACCACTATCATATTAGGCAGGATTGGTGTTAAACCACTAAGCATCACATGATCACACTTCCTATACTAGCACATTAATTGTTGATAAACAGAGCAAAACTCTCCATACAGTATTGCCACCTGTGCTAAACAGAGTAATCAATGGATGCCAGAAGGCTTGTGCATAAAATCCCTATATAATGCCTACTCATCCAATATCCCCAGACTAGTTTCTGGCTTGTGGCCTTCATCAGTGAGAAGCTTTGGATCCGAGAGCACTGCATCTAGATCTTAGGATCTAATGCAACTCTCTAGCAATCACCTTTTATCTCTACTTAACTAAAAAACTATGAGAATGAAATTGAAAACACAAAAAATATTTTCAATCTAAGCTCAACAGCTTATATAGTCATATGGGTCTGAACTCAGTTCAGCACCCATACATTTTGGTGTCTTTGGCTCTTTTACAACTATAGCCACCACTATCCTATTATGCAGGATTGGTGTTAAACCACTAAGCATCACATGATCACACTTCCTATACTAGCACATTAATTGTTGATAAACAGAGCAAAACTCTCCATACAGTATTGCCACCTGTGCTAAACAGAGTAATCAATGGATGCCAGAAGGCTTGTGCATAAAATCCCTATCTAATGCCTACTCATCCAATATCCCCAGACTAGTTTAAGCTGTTGAGCTTAGATTGAAAATATTTTTTGTGTTTTCAATTTCATTCTCATAGTTTTGTAGTTAAGTAGAGATAAAAGGTGGTTGCTAGAGGGTTGCATTAGATCCTAAGATCTAGATGCAGTGCTCTCAGATCCAAAGCTCCTTACTGACGAAGGCCACAAGCCAGAAACTAGTCTGGGGATATTGGATGAGTAGGCATTAGATAGGGATTTTATGCACAAGCCTTCTGGCGTCCATTGATTACTCTGTTTAGCACAGGTGGCAATACTGTATGGAGAGTTTTGCTCTGTTTATCAACAATTAATGTGCTAGTATAGGAAGTGTGATCATGTGATGCTTAGTGGTTTAACACCAATCCTGCCTATAGGATAGTGGTGGCTATGGTTGTAAAAGAGCCAAAGACACCAAAATATATGGGTGCTGAACTGAGTTCAGACCCATATGACTATATAAGCTGTTGAGCTTAGATTGAAAATATTTTTTTGTGTTTTCAATTTCATTCTCATAGTTTTGTAGTTAAGTAGAGATAAAAGGTTGTTGCTAGAGGGTTGCATTAGATCCTAAGATCTAGATGCAGTGCTCTCAGATCCAAAGCTCCTCACTGACGAAGGCCACAAGCCAGAAACTAGTCTGGGGATATTGGATGAGTAGGCATTAGATAGGGATTTTATGCACAAGCCTTCTGGCATCCATTGATTACTCTGTTTAGCACAGGTGGCAATACTGTATGGAGAGTTTTGCTCTGTTTATCAACAATTAATGTGCTAGTATAGGAAGTATGATCATGTGATGCTTAGTGGTTTGATGTACTATATTAAGCATCTTGTTAATTATTTAAATTAACAATAAGACAAATACTTGTTCTTATAATTCTGATATATAAATCATGGATATGTTCATAAATTAAAATACAATACCTTTGGAAGCAGTATTTCTTTGTCATTCAATATTAAAATACGTTTAACTACATCTACTTTATCATGACCATTTTATAAATATTGCCAAATATATATAAATCTCTAGCCACTGATGAACTAAAAACTTCAATACCTTGAAGATAACATCCCAAAGAGCATACACTAATAATCCAAACAATAACAAAAACAAATCTCTCATTGGTATATAAATATACATATTCAGTTCATTTATATTTAAAACTAGCCATCTTATAGATAAAACTGTGGAAATAAATATAAACTTTAATCATCTTAAGAGATCAGCACTCAAATAGAGCTACACTATCAGAATACGGTAAATACACATTATTAAAAGATGTGTATAATATAAATTACACGTAGAATTTTCTCTTTTCTTAAACCCTAATATAATGACCGGCTAAAGACAATTATACTAATGGATATCTCTACGAATTCTGACTCAGTATCAGAACACATACTATTTTCCTTTTTAATGTTAAGATTAATCTAAACGTAATCTCAAGATCTCATTCTTATACTATATCACATTAGCAATACAACATTCATTCTTAAATTATTATTTTAATACTAGTACTTTTATCTTTCAATATCTTCTTTATTTTTTACGTTTTCAATAAAGACATATTCTAATTATACATATAAATATTTATATAACGTCCAAAGGTATATATTTCATATAAATCGGTAAATATATTTTTACCTCTATACCCTCCATTTTCACACCCACCCACACGAATTTAATCAATTTTACATAGTTTGAAAGCTCATATCAATTTACAATTCAAAATTGACCTTTACAATGTGTCCACAAATTATTAAACAATTAATAAAATATAAGTTCTAAGATTTCTTTTTTTTGTTATAGTTAACTATTATAATAACCAGCCATCTAATAAATAATTTACCTGGCTACTTTAAACATATCATAAAGAAAAATCTTGTATACTAATTATAATTCAACAGATAAAACAAAAATAATTTTTTTGTTAAACTAAATAAAGTTCAAAAGAATTATATACATATTTATCTTCTGGAATCAGTTTTTAAACTTCTTATTTTTTTTTATTATATATGACGTTATGTATAAAATAAAAAAAGAGTTAACTTATAGTTTCTTTTCCTTTTTGTTTAGATTTCATTTTTTTTATGGCAAACAAGATAATTTTTTTTCAGTTCAATTTATTTAGTCAATAAAATCCTTAATTCATGGACAGGTTTAGGACGTACATCTAAAAGCATATTACCTCTTTTTCATGTAGAGGGAATTTCAGATGAAGTAATTATAATTATTACTTTTACTGTTTTATATTATCCAAAAAAAAAAAGAAAGAAAGATCCTATAATGTTCTATTCTTCCATAACAATACAAATTTTCATTACCATATTGAATGAATTTTTGTTTCTTTCAAATTTATCTCCTGAATCAGCTGCATATATATATATATTTTCCTTTTATTTTAAAGTAATAATTACGGAAACAAAATATAATAATAATAATAATAAAATAGAATAGAATGTAGTTACTGAAATCAAAGCTACCCGAAATCAGACGATCCAATTCCAGAAAAACGCAGGCTTATTGCAAAATATTTGTCTTTTATAATTAAACTATTTTCGTCACCTTATAAAATTAATGAAGTATTGTTTTATTATTATGATATATTTTTACTTTAAAACAAATTTTATTAGGTCTAATAAAGATTACATTTTGTATAAAGCAACCTAATTAAAGGAATGAAAAAAAAAAAAACACACATTTTAAATGATTGAGACAACTGTTAAACAATTGAAATTTGAAAAACTCAAGTTATATAATATTGTCCAATGTTGACAAATGATGTGATTATCCATGTATATTTGAATGGTTGGGAAGTTTGTATAGCTTCCAAGTCTCTTCAAAAATAAATTTTGATGACAATAGTTGATCTCTATTTTTAATCTTTTCCATTGTTGATCTGGGTGAGGCTGTATGTATGTCATTTTACACGTCACAAACCAGATTGAATATGTTGTAAAAATTGATAATCTGATGATTGGGAATTGTTTAGTTTTGATGCTTTTTTGCAGTGAGATTATCGTGTAGTAGTCTGTCTTGATGTTATATATTATTTGCCTCACTGTTCCCAGCACATTACATGTTGTAATGATATGGTTGCAGGACTCCTCTTCTCTATGGCATCTGGGGTGCATCGGATCTACTTTTGTAATATTCCATCTATGACAAAGGAAGGATAGAGTTGGCATAGCTTCAACATTTAATTTGATTATGAAAGCAAGGTACTTGGGCTCCAGAGCACAGTATTTAAATAACAAGGTTATCCTATGGTTAGTTAAGCCCAGTTTTGGATTTTGGATGTGTGGATCTGGGATTATTAACTGATGTGCTTCCCAGATGTTTATTTTTCTTTAAGCCATTCTATTGTGATTTCAACATAATGCTGTATAATATGAGCTTTTGTATAAAGCCAGCTATTTCTTTTAGGAGGTAGTGTATCTGTTGGCTGTATTGCTACTAGTATTTGTGTATAGCCATATTTGATTCCTAGGTTGTGTAGGAGGGTGTGGGTCTTTTGTATAAGTATGGCTGGGATGGCATGTAGTGACATACCACTGTATTTGCGATGGTACTGTATTTTACCTATACTGATGGCCACTGTTTTATTTCTCCAGAAGAGC
Source organism: Epiperipatus broadwayi (assembly GCA_028023455.1). NCBI lineage: Eukaryota > Metazoa > Onychophora > Udeonychophora > Euonychophora > Peripatidae > Epiperipatus > Epiperipatus broadwayi. The sequence continues at coordinate 21,625,718 of JAQFVV010012395.1, read as the reverse complement.
CTTGCACATAGTCAGTTAATTTTTTTATGAAGGAGTTTGGTGTGGACATGACAGGCAAATAGTAAGCGATTCTACTTATTACCTTCATGTTCAATAAAGCCACTTTTCCCTGTAGAGAGAGATACACTCCTGGGAGGGTATTTTTTATATTCTCAGTTGCTTGAATTATGTTATCTTGGAGTTCTTTCGACATGACTGTTTGGGATTTGTATATTGGGAAATCCCAGAAATTTTTGAGGGTCAGCATGATAGTTTGATGCTACTTTTTCCCCTGTCAGTATACACCAGGTAGATGATTTTCTGTAGTTGATTTTGAGGCCAGAGATGTCAGAGAAGGAGTTGATGATGTGATATAGACATGGTAGGTATTTCTTGGATGGAAGGATGACAAGTACATTGTCCATATACACTATCACTTTTATATATTTTTTCCAATTCTGAAAGGAAACTCTAGGTAGTAGAGAATCTATGTTCCTGAGAAGTGGATTTATATATAGCATAAATAGCAGGGAACTGAGAGGCAAGCCTTGTGAAATAGATGATGTGGAGGTGAATCCCTCTGTGATTGTGCCATTTTGTGAGATATGTCTGTTAATTAGTAAATTTTCTATGATTTGTACTGTCTCAGATGGAATGTCTATATCTGAGAGAGATTGTAGCATTACTCTTATGTTTACTATATCAGAAAAACTGCCAATGGTCTTGACTGCCTATGAGACCTAATATGGTCAAGTAGTATCTTAGTCTCATCCATGGCTGTCAGAGTAGATGATCCTTTTTTTGCATATTGTGATGGAGTGAGCTGGTTAAGAATAATGGGTTGGATCTTGTCCTTAATGACTCCATCTATTATTTTGATAAGTAGAGGGGACACAGAGATGGGTCTGATGTTGAATATTTGGGTGGGGTCTTGTTCTTTTTCATGACTGGAACAAGTGCTATTGGGTATAAATTCTTTATAATTTTCCTATCTTTCGATAGGAGGTTGATCATTCCATTATTACTGGGATGGAGAATTGACTAAGATGTGATATGAGGAATTTTGGGATTGCATGCATCCCAAGGTGGATGTTGTCTGGTATTGAATTAAGTTTTGTTTTAAGGTCTTTTTCAGTTATGCCATGCTTTTGTGATGAACTGCAATCATCCCTAAGACCATCCTGAAATGGAGGGCATGATTCAAGCGTAGACCTGAAAAGCTGTCTGACGACATCAAGCATATGTTGACCTGTAATGCTGGTTCCATTGAGGCTTAAGTGTGATGGAGTAGGCTGTTTTTTTTTGCTCCCAGTGCCCATACTAGGTAGCTTCTGGTCCAGCAATGTTGTCTGGTTAGGAATACCTTGTCCCTCTTAACAGCAATATATTCCACCAGGATCTTCTTCTTGGATTTGTATTGGGTCTTCAGTCTGAGTACCCTTTCAATGTATATATTGTCTAGGTCCTTCATGTTGGTTGATGGACCTAATTTTTGAGTGTATTGTTAGATAACCATCTGGAGAATCTGCACAAAATCAAACCAAGCTGTTTCCAGAGATTTTAATAAGATGTTTACTTTGTTCAATAGGATGTATGCCTCAGAAGGTATTGCTTCTGTGGTAATAGATTTGGTTATCATTCTGATAGATTTATTCTGACCGATGTTTAGTCCATTCTCTACATCTATCAGAACCACCATGTCCAGGATGGTCTGAGAAAGCAACATGCTGGAGTGAGACCTCCAAGTCATAGTGCAATTCTGACATGTAGAAAAGAAGATCAATCAGAGACTGGTATGATCTGGTGTAGAAGGAGAAGGCTCCAGAAGGAAAGCAGCCAAATTTTATCAAACAAGAATAATTTATTTTTAAAACTATGCCTAATATTTAATTGATGTTTTTTTAAAAATTGATATGTTACAAATTTTAAATATTAATGTGGTAAGATATGATGGAATGAAATATGGCATCTTTTTTCTTGGAATCAGGAATCTCTCAGACACTATGCCCAGAGAAACCTGATTGCCACTTTATGCTTCTCTTTCCATTCTCCTTCCTAAATTTTCTCATATTCTTATCTATCCTGCTCCATCCCATTTCCACATCATTTTTGTCAATTCTGTGGCCTTTATATCTAGATACTTCTTACCTTTTTCCAAACCAAGCATAAAAACTAACCCACTTTCTGTATAATCACTTTGTTTATATCTATTCTCTCACAACTTTATTTTTTGCACCCTTTCTGCTTATAAGCATTTGCATTCAATTAACAAATGAATAATATTTTCTATGGCTTCCTTACATAACTTACAGATAAATCACCAATATTTTCCCATTTATGATAAACTTTCATACACATACAGACACCATCTTACGTATAAATATATAACTATCTGTGTGTATAAATTAAGGTACACCTCCCTGCACATTACATTTCTTTAAATTTTAGAATATTCCATGCAATAAAAGATAAAATCTATCAATAACTTTTATGTCTTTCTATACTCCTATTTCTCTTTCTTTTGACTTTAAGCATTTTTCTCTTATTTTTCTCCTTCACTTTTTTTGCATATCTTCATATAATCATATATATTATTTATAATACTTCACTCATATACACTTTAATGCAATTAATTTTCTTAAAAACTTCTTTATTTTCCTACAGTTTCGACTGTCCAGCAGTCTTCTTCAGAGCTACAAGATTTGAATAATACAAATGCATAATTATCATTTCACATATATATGTATAAATCTTATATAAATTAAAAATATATATATCTCCATCATTTTACACACATATATAAAACACACACATATATACATATATATCAAAATATACACATATATTTTTTTCATATATATACACATATAAATCTATATCACCCCTAGACATATATATATAATCCATATCTACATCTATATTATATATATATATATATGCATATCCAATACCTAGACATACCTCTTTTAAACATACATTCATATACAGATATACATACACCTATAGACATATATACAATCTTCATATATCTTTACTAATACACATCCATATGTATATTCTATCTACACATATATAAAATACAAAACATATCCAATTCACTGTTTTTTAATTTTTTACCCTTTTAAACAATTCCATTTTTACTTATTTTTAAATCAACTTTGTAAAAATTCTTCTTTTTAATATATATTATTTATAATATTTAATACTATTTTATTATTATTATTTTTATAATTATCTAATATATAACATCTTTTACTTTACTATCTTTAATTTTACTTCTTATAACTTTTATCTCTATTTCACTAAATAATATTTTTAACATTATTACCTCCATCTTCCTTACAGTTGTTTTAACTTTAATTAAAATGATGGTTTTTTCCAAATTTTCTTTTTTTTTTTTCTTTTAAAAACGCCCCCCTGTTTTCAAAATTTTAAAATTTTATTCTTTTTTCCCTTTCCCCCCCCCAAAAAATCTATCCCTTCCAAAATAATAAAACCTTCCCTTCCCCCACAAAAAAAAAAAAAACAACCAAAAAAAAAAAAAAAAAAAAAAAAAAAAAAAAAAAAAAAAATTACATATTTGGACATATTGTTAACAAAAACATATGTTAAAAATAGATGTAGAATAGAAACATCAGTGTATAAAAAAGTAAATGGAAATAGTAATATAATGAAGTGGAATTCTAATACAGATAATAAATATAAAATAAATAGCATAAGTTCAAGAATATGTAGGGCTATTAATTATTGTTCAAGTGAAAAGGAATATAAAAAAGAAGTAGAAGTAGAATTAATAGTAAAGGAATTTAAAGAAAATGAGTATCCAGAGAATGCAATAGTGAAGAATATAAAATTAATAGAAGATAAATATAAGAAAGGTAATAAGGAAGAAGAGAGTGTTAAATATAGAAATAAAAATATAAAGAAGGAGTATATAGGGGTTAAAACATATAGTAATAATATAGTTAAGGATGTTAATAAAATTATCAGAAAAATTAATAAAAGATATAATAATGTAATTAAGTATAAGGTAGTAAATAAAAAAAGAAAAAATTATAATGAATATATTAGATAATAAATACATTAAAGATATGCGGAAATGTATAAATGGCATATATCAAATAGATTGTAGATATTGTAAGCAAAATATGATAAGGACTAAATATGTAGGGGAGACAAAGAATTCTATTTTTACGAGGTTAAATCAACATAGGTATGATAAAAATTCACCGATTTATTTGCATACTATGGAAACAGGGCATGTATTTGACAAAGAGAGTATAAAAATGTTAGGATATACTAATAAAAGAAGAGATAGAAAAATAAAAGAAGCGATACTAATTAAGAGGATAAGGCCTAGTTTAAATAGGGATGGGGGACTAAGAATGTTGTGTTGGTAGGTGTAGTATTGGATTTATAGGCTTATTAGTAATTAAAAATAAGAATATATATATGTTTTAGGAGTGTATGAATGTGTATATGGGTAGCGAATATTGAATATAAAATTAAAATATGGTTTGGAAAAGATATTGGTGTTAGCATGTTTATTGTTGTGATTGATTAATAATAATGGTATTAATAATAGTAATAAAAGAAAGTAGGTTTAAAAGTTATATTATGTGGATATACATAAAAGATTTGTAGAGATTATTAATAAATATAGGTTAAAAATAGTTATAAGTTTTATAAAATAGATAACAGAGGGAGTTGATAGTAATAATAAATAATAAAAAGGGTAATGTTTATAAAAGTTTGTAAATTTGTTATAGAAATTTAAAAACTAAAAGTAATAATAAAATAGTTTTAAAGGTAATAAAAAATGGTCTAGTTTTGTGTTATAGATAAGGAAGTAAAAAGGTATTATGTATTAAACAAGATAGATAATAAAATGAAAAAATAACCGTAGAAAAAAATAGATTTTAAAGATAATATAGATTTTAAAGATAATATAAATTGGGGCATTAGATGTGGTTTGTATAGTTATATATGTAATTTATAAGTAAGTTGAGTATTTATGTGGGTGGGTATGTATAAATGTATAGGAGGATAGATATATGTAGGTATATGTGTTATGAATATAGGTATTTATGAGAATATAAGTATATATATGAATAGAGGTATATATATTGGGAATGTAGGTATATATATGAATGTGTTTTAAGGGATAGAATTATATTTTTGGATATATATATATATGTGTGGGTGTATAGGTGTAGATAGGGATTTGTTAATAATTTTTAAATTGTTAATTTTTTAAATTGTTAATTTTTTAATTTTGTAAGCTTTTATTTCGGATATAGTTTTATGTATTGGGTTTATATATTGGTTTTATATATTATTTTAGTTATATGTATAGAGGTAATGTGAAGATGTATATATATGTGTAGGAAATATGGATGTTTGATATGTATATTTAGATGTGGAATAATGGTAAAGTAGCTATTTATAATATTGGAATATGGTTAATGATTATAATTGGGAAGTTGGAAGGTAAATAGAATTATAAGTTTTATAATATTGATAACAGAGGGAGCTGTTTTAAATGAATAAATAAGATAGAAAATTTTGAAAAAAAACGGTCATTTTAATTAAAGTTAAAACAACTGTAAGGAAGATGGAGGTAATAATGTTAAAAATATTATTTAGTGAAATAGAGATAAAAGTTATAAAAAGTAAAATTAAAGATAGTAAAGTAAAAGATGTTATATATTAGATAATTATAAAAATAATAATAATAAAATAGTATTAAATATTATAAATAATATTAAAAAGAAGAATTTTTAAAAGGTTGATTTAAAAATAAGTAAAAATGGAATTGTTTAAAAAGGTAAAAAATTAAAAAACGGTGAATTGGATATGTTTTGTATTTTATATATGTGTAGATAGAATATACATATGGATGTGTATTAGTAAAGATATATGAAGATTGTATATATGTCTATAGGTGTATGTATATCTGTATATGAATGTATGTTTAAAAGAGGTATGTCTAGGTATTGGATATGCATATATATATAGATGTAGATATGGATTATATATATGTCTAGGGGTGATATAGATTTATATGTGTATATATATGAAGAAAATATATGTGTATATTTTGATATATATGTATATATGTGTGTGTTTTATATATGTGTGTAAAATGATGGAGATATATATATATATATATTTGATTTATATAAGATTTATACATATATATGTGAAATGATAATTATGTATTTGTAATATTCAAATCTTGTAGCTCTGGAGAAGACTGCTGGACAATTGAAACTGTAAGAAAATAAAGAAGTTTTTAAGAAAATTAATTGCATTAAAGTGTATATGAGTGAAGTATTATAAATAATATATATGATTTAAGCATTTTTACTTTAATATATATATAAGGGATTTGAACACAGACTTTCAAGCTCTTTTCAGCTATTCCAGACAATGCACATGAATGCACAAGTGAAAAAGAATTGGGCATTCTATCATAAAATTTTCATTGGTATGGATAACTGAAGAGTTGGAGGGTAGAGTAGACCGAAGCCTGTCCATTAAAGTTTGAGGATTTGCAAGCTTAATATAAAATGTACTGATTCGCTGATTATGTATGTGTTGGGATCTGGATTAACTGATGAGGTTTGGCTCAGCATGAACTACATATATTGGAGATTATTTATCTTTTTCACAAGTGTGTGATCAAGTGTATAATTTGCATGAGATAGAGAAGATAGATGAAGGAGCTTAAATGTCTGTGTTCAAATCCCTTATATAATCGCATCTAACTCTCCAAATACTTGTATATTTCTATTCAATCAAATATTTCAATATATAAATATATAATTTGTGGATGAAAAATTGGTTCAATGATACCAAAAACTTAGCAAAAAATTTTTTGATTTAACTTTAGATTATATTCCATTGCTTATAGATCTGTTAAATAGAAATATTTCAGAACAATAACTAGCCAACAACAGAAAAATTATTAAAAAATACCATAGTAAAAAATGAGTTTCACAAAATTACTAAAGTAGGCAGAAATTGAATATGATCATAATTTTTCTACTTTTCCAAAAGTAAGCAAAATTCCAGCTGATAGAATAGGAGATTAAACCAACTTTTTTTCTGATAAATTATAGCAAAATATTATTTGGGATTAAGATGGTGTTATTAACAACTGATCTAAATAATGTCTGCTACCTGCTAGTACTAAATTCTTTGGTAGTCTCATAAAACAAAGAACTTTTAGTATTTGCCACACAAATGAGACAATAAATGTTTGGTAATAGTTATGTCTCTCCATTAATTTTGTTAATTGCTCATCAGTTAGAAATCATATGAAAAATTATCAGTGATAATATAATATATATTAATTATTTTGATAATAATAGACATGCAAATTAGTTTCTCAACTGGAAAGTCCATTAATGGATGAAAAAATTAAAGATGTATTTTTATATAATCAGTTTTATCACAAATTACCTCAATAAAATGAATCAAATTAAAAATATTTCATTTTAGTTAGTTACTTTAGAGAAATTCTTACCAAGCAATTAGATTAATTAGAGGTTTTAAAATTAGAGACATTATTTAACCAAAGAAATAAAACTGATATTTTGAACAACTTAAACAGCTCTGATGCAGAGTAGAAAAGCAACAGAATTAAATATAAAATAATCTACAGGTTAAAAAGACATAATCCAAAAAAAAAAAATCAGCAAAAAAAAAGATTATAATTAAAGTTTGATTCATTATACCTATGAAATATAAGGCATTTTCACATCTGTATTGTAAAAGAAAGAAATATAGTTATTATATCTCACTGGAAATGATATCACCAATAGAGAAGTGAGAGAAACTTCCTGCAGGAGTTACATTTTTCAAAAACATTAAAATGTGACAATCATCATCAAAAACAACTCAATTCAATTTCTAATTGAAAGTTTAAAAAGGCAAAACTCTCCATACAGTAGGGCCACTCACTACAAGCAAGAGTAATCATTGGATGCCATAAGGCTTGTGCATAAAATCTCTGTCTAGTGCCTACTCATCCAATATCCGCAGACTAGTTTCTAGCTTGTGGCTTTCATGGATCTGAGAGCACTGCACCTAGATCTTAGATGAAAGCCATAAACTAGAAACTAGTCTGGGGATATTGGATGAGTAGGCACTATATAGGGATTTTATGTGCAAGCCTTCTGGAATCCATTGATTACTCTGGCTTGCACTGAGTGGCACTACTGTATGGAGAGTTTTGCCTGTTTTAATAACAGTTATGAGCAAGCATAAGAAATGGTGATCATGTGATGTTTAGTGGTCTAATGGAAAGTTAACATGAAATCAATAATGTCACAGCATCTTCTCTTATATTTATCTATCTGCTTCCCAAAGCAGTTTTTTTTGTACTCAATTTTACAGCTATCTATTGTAACCTTCAGTAATCAATGCACACTTAGATTAAACAATTGCCAGAAACGGTCTGGAGTTGAGGATTTAATACCATTACATTAATTATCTAGTAGTCACTGGTTATTCAGACTGATAATAGATGACCCTAAGATAGGATGAAGATAAGTGCTCTTTGAAGTTAATATGATTTAATTTTATGCTTAAAATTATATCTAAATTAAAAAAATTGTATTTTTTTTTATATCTGAAATTAAAAGATTTCAGTTTGAAATTATTAAATTAACATGTGTTTTAAGTTGCAAGTTTTTTTTTTCTTTTGTAAAACTCTATTAAAATAATAATAATAAAAAATATATTAAGGCAATATTTAATATTTAATAACTTTTTACCTTTGCTAAAAATCATTAATATTATTGTCTTAAGTTAATTTGTATGTTGAACCTAGAGATGATAATATTTCTAAAAATGAAAAAAATGTTAAGGAAAAAAGTATTTTATCATACAAAATAATAATCTTATCAAATTGCTTCTAACACAATTTTTGTTCAGAAAAAGAGGAAATAAAAATACACTTTGACAGTTGCAACAAACTGAAATTGGAAAGTTAAAATGGCAAGTTGTAATTTATAATTCTGCAAATGTCAGCTTATACACCTTTGTTTCTACTTCACTTGGCAATATTTCACAAGATATCTATAAATACTGACAGTTCAGAGACAGAAAACACTAAAAACTTTTGGGAATAATAAGTATTAAAAGCCAGATACGAATATAAAATAATATATATATATATATATTAGTGTGTGTTTATAGATTGAAAGATAGAGCAACATCTTTGAACTTGAGATCACTATTGTTTAAAAAGAAACAATAGTATACCATAAATTGCCCAAGTATAAATATAAATGATAGAAAATATTGTAATAAAAATGTCATAATATTTAAAATAAAATTTCCTATGTCATTTCCACTATATTCATAGTCTCTAGTCACTCACTGTTCAGCAGTTCAAATCTGGTCAACATTTTTTCCCAAAAAAATAAAAACACTAACTATATTTACTTTATATGCCCATAAACTGTGGTTTGAATTCAGATGAAAAGTTTTGGGAAATTTTTCAGATAAAATATTTTTAGACAAACCTAGAATTATTTCTTGACAACTAACATATACCAACTAGCTAGCCATTTCATTATTAATTGATAAATAGGTATTTGATTAACTTTATCTGGCTAAGTTCAAGATTAGTCTAAAATAGTGATTGTAATATGATGCAATTTTCACTACTAGTGACCAGAGGACAGGATTGCTATAATTGCCTGAACACTGAGCCCATATTTTAGCTTTACTTTTAATACAATAAATATCACACTTGTTTTATATATATATGTCAAAGCGTTGACCGGGAAGCGAACCCGGGCCAGCTGCTTGTAAGGCAGCTCTGCTTATCACAAAGCCACGAACGCTTAACATCACACTCGTTGTTGTTGTTGTTTTTAATAAATATTGTATTCGTACAATTTATTACCATTATAAGTTTTTATTTTATTTCAATTTATTTTTTTAAATAAAAAAATTTAAATATATATTTAAAATAATTTATATATATATAAAATTATATACACACCTGTTGTTAAAATTATCTTAATAAAATTATATTACTTATTTGTAATTGTTTAGCAACAATAGAATAAGAATGATCACTCTTTATTATGGTTTGTCAAAGTATATAAAGATATCATATATTTAAATAATTTTGAATAGGAATGAACTTTAAATCAACCAAAATATAATTAATACTACAAATTAAACGACCTAAATTTAAATTCTAAAGGCAGAAGAAACAATTATTCCTTCTTTTTTTTTTAATCCCTAGAAACAAATTTATTTTTAAATTATGATTTTCAAATTACCTTCATTTCCGTAAATAAACAATGAAAAGGCTTAAAACATCCAAACTGCAATTAAGTGAGTTTTCAAATCTTAATTTCAAAATACATTTGTTTTTAAAAAAGCAGTTAAATAAAAAGAAAGTGAAAGTGATTATATGATATACTTAATCTTTAAATTAAAGTGTATATCATAAGTTGAAAAGATTAATATATTCATATTCATTGAGTAGTGAAATACCATATATGGTATTCATGACTGAACAAATAATACTGTTAATATTTAAATATTTCAATGCTTTACAAATTAAATTAGTAATTTAAATTAATATTAATTCTGAAAGTGATGCAAAGAGTGTGGATATTTTATCTAAACTCAAGTAGAAATTTATAACTAAATCAGATAGTAATTAAATTAGGGCAATGCTATCAGCAATAAGGTAGAAAATTCCAAAAAACAAAACAACAAAAATGCATCTTCTAACATTATAGTAGTGATTCAGTTTTTTAACATTGTCTTCCTTGTTCAGTTTCCTAGAGAAAACATGCAACTAGATTCAGCTTAAGATGATATGATTTTTGGAATAAACTGAGTCTAAAATAGAGTGATATCTTAAGTATAAAGATTTAACTGATTTGAAATTCAGTCTTGTTACTTTGCAAATTTCTGGAAAATATGTTATTTGTACATCAAATGTAAAAGTTGATTTAAGCCATAAGTATTGTTTTATGTAATATAATAAAATTTTATCTTGTAAAGAATACAAGTACTACTTGTAAAATTAAGTTTATTGGCATATTAGTTACAATGAGATTCTATTACACAAAACAATGAGATTGGCCCATAAAACATAGCTATTGTAAGTGGAATATATTGGTTGCATAGAACCTACAGTAGTTCAGATAATGCTATCAAGCTCCAGGTTGTTGCAAATATGTCTGCAGGTGCTAAAGCCTGGTTTCTGATGTTAATTGTGCTCAATCTGCTATAAAAACATGACACATTTTAAACATGCACAGAAACAATACTTCACCATACATAGAAAATATAACTGTAAAACATTAACTGAAAAAAATATATAAAAACTATACATCAAACTATAAAGAAAAACTACATTACTTATTTGCAATTGTGTTAGCAGTAACCAGAGCAATTGCAAATAAGATTAAAATCTAAATCAATCAAAATATAATTAAATTCCAATTGGATATACATATATAACAAAAACAGTTTTATTTAAGTTTGGTGATTGGATGTTACATGTATTACATATAAACAAAAAACTTTTAACATTGTAACTCTCTGTACTAGTAAAATATAATCTTTAAAAAATCATTTGACATGACAGAGCAATATAAGAAAATACCTGTGAGCTTTCTGACTGGTTAGCTTTTCTTTGATAGAGAGTACTGATAATCTTTACAACCATCAATAGTGAGCTTTTGCTCACTCTAAAGTTCAAATCAGTAGCTTAAGTGTTCATACTCTCAGGTTTTGAATCCAAGCCAATTTTTTGTAACGTTATATATACCTCATGTTAGACCAGTATATATATATATATTAGAGATGTTATTGATAAGAAAATTATAAGAAATTTTTAATTATTCTAGCAAAATGATTGTGGAAAATCACTGATTATCACTGATGCCATTTTTGTCTATTAGATGGTAAATTATTTGCATAGTGATTTTGAGAATCAAATTTTAAATCTTATTAAAATATATGCACCTGTAAATAAAATTACACCAGATACCTTCTTGATATTCATGCTAAAGATAATAGCCAAAAATAATTTCTTTATATAATGATATTTATAATAAGTTTGAGTTATCAATGATTATTACATAGTAGTAATTCTAGATAATATGTAATTCTAAGGCAGTATGAAATTTGCTTTACTGAATGTTTATTGCTCATGTAATTAGAAAAATTTGAACTCAGGATATTTCAGATTATTTATCCTCTTCCTTATCTCAAGCATTTGTTACACACAACCACACATATGTGAAATAGATAATTATCCCCAATATACATATTTCATGCAAAACCATCACTCCTCAGTTGAGACAGATCATAATCTCTCACACATATATATAGTCAATGCTCAGTTTATATTAAGACAGCAGTTCCTCAAACATTAGTGGACAGACTTTAATCTTTTCACCATTTCAATTAGTCAGACTCAGCTATTTTTTCAATGAAATGGACATTTGAATAGTTGGGATGGTAAAAAGATTGAGCCTGTTCATTAAACTTTGAGGAATTGTGATCTTAATATAAGCCAAACACTGATTGTGTATATGTGTGGGAGATTATAATCTGGCTCAACTGATGAGTTCTGGTACTGCAAGAAATTCATTTTTTCACATGTGTGTAGTCATTGGTATTGATTGCTTGAGATGGAGTGGAGGATGAATCGATTGAAAAATTCTGAGTTCAAATTCCTCTAATTAATTCTAGATAGATAACTGCATAGATTACAAATTTGAACTCCAACCTCTCCTCGATAAAGTCAAAGACCAGAGGATGGAGATTAAGGATACTACAGTTTAAGCAATGATAACTCAAGCATACAATAGATAGTACTAGAGAATATGCAGGAGAAATGCCCTTATTAATTTAGTAAATTCTGAGAAACAAATAATGTTGTATTTGTACTAATTAGACTAATTAGATTAAATTCATAACTATTAAAAACAAAGATGATAATTAGAAATATTACCTATTGTAAATGGACAATTTTCAATGCTTGACTTGTCATGAAAATGTGAAGTATATAACTTAATAACGTTTGTTTCATACTCCAAGGTATGATACAGAGCTAAAAGAGATATTATACAGTGCGCTTAATGCAATCAATCCATAAGCAGAGCAATTGATTCATGAGTTAAAAGTATCCAAAATCTCTCTTTAATTGAATAAAGTAAAAACAACCTTAAATTGGTTATCTGAATGTTGTGTTCATTGTATCATTTGGGCATTCAAATATGATATCACCTTCCAGTCAGCTAATCATAAAGTGTTAATAATAATAGTAATAAACTTACATTCAAAAAAGAGTATGTCCATTCCAAGAGAGAGAGAACTATTCTAAAAATGACTTTTGCGGTGACTATACAAATCAATTTATGAAATATGTCCAATTTACTGTTCACTTGTTATTTCATAATATTGTCTTTCAATTTCCTTAGTAGAAAACTTTTATTTCTGAAATACTTCAACACCATAACTAATTATAGCTCTCTAATGTATTCTATTCTCTGCCAAACAATTGACATTGAATTTCTTTAGAATCTCTTTGAGATAATCCTTATAACATAGGTGGAATCTACCTCTCCTATAAAACCCATGTAAAGTTGACCATAAAACACTCTTTTAAGAAGTCTTCCATTGTTCATTCATTTTACCTGTCCAGTCCAATGAAAGTGGGATTTTGCAATAATGGATTCAATAATATCACATTCTACAATCTGAAATATATATTGATTGGTTTTATGATCCTGCCATTGTATTTTAAATATTTCATGGAGCTTCATCAAATGACACTTTTCTAATGCTTTTATATTGTGCTGATAGGACATCCAAGTTTTACATCCATACAATAAATCAGGTAAAATAACAGTTTTATATATAGTTAATTGCAGTAATTATTTCTCTATGATGAAATACTATCTTTTAGACATCACAATCTGTGATGGATCTCAACATCTAAGACTATCGTTCTATGTATAAAACTACCAAGGTATTTACATTGATTTACATTTTCAAGTTGATAATCATTCAAGTTGAAAGGTGCTGAGGATTTTCCTTCAATCACTGGCTGACAAATACTAATTAATACACTGAGATTTTTGTAAGAGAACATTATGTAAAATATCGTTTGATCTCACAAAACAACACAATTATCAGCATCTGTAAATCCAAAATCCAAGAAGATGAAGTTCTTGTTTTTGCTTTTATCAATGATTCAAATTTAAAATTCCACCATCACCTGCATCAATTTAAAATTCCACCATCACCTGCATCATATCTTGATCTCTATCTGATTAATCTGCCTATAAACAATTCCAAAGACCACTGTCATAAAAATTGAAATTAAAGTTGGAGCAAGTACGTACCTTTGTCCAACACCAGTTTTCATTTCAAATGCCTCTGATTTTCTATTTAATAGTAATAAAACTTCATCTCATTCTATCATGTAGAAGCTGCATAATACGAATAAAATGTTAAAGCAATAATAACAATACCATTAGTGATAAAGAGTTAATGATCTATGCTAAACAAATTATGTAATATATATAACACTTTTTTAAAAACACCAAAGACATGGCATACTAAACTTGGATCATGCAGTAACACTTGGTTAATTAATTAATATATAGAATGCTGTTTATCAATATCCATCAATATATTATTTTAGTCTCATTCTGTTCATTGCTTATATGTTTTCACTCACCACATCATTAGGAATGTCTTTTTTGGATATGTTTACTAGTCATTCTTCTATCTTCATTCACACAATATCTTTTATTCTGAAACTAATCTAAATTTCACTTCAACCTATTATTAATGTCTTAAATTTATTCCCAAACACCATTCTATTTAAATATTCATATTGTACATAACATGAATTTGTAGTTTTGTTGTTATTACTGTTTTACTTCTGATTATTTTTATGCATTTTTAGTAATTAATATTTTTTTTGCATCACAGTATAATTATTTTAGACATTTTGCACTTATAGCACTATATATATTTAAAAAAGATTTCTCAATCTTCTTCCTTTTTCTTTTTCTTTATATTTGGAGTAAAAATAAGAAAGGCAAGCAAACAAATACTTAAAATATTTTAATCATTTGAATTTACTTTAAATTTATTTTTTCAATGAGCATTAAAGACTCATTCACTCATTGTATTTGGAAATCAATCGGTTAGTTTGTTTAGTAATGGAATAAAAGAGGGGCATTAAATATGTAGCTTGCCTAGAATACTAAAAAGGAGCTCCCTTCAGTTCTGTTAATGTATATATTTAATCATTAAAATGCAGTCAACACTTAGACAATCCAAATATCAATAACAATCAACAATCTCATCCTGTTGTCAAGGTAACCTCTTTTTAATAATAAAGGTGGAATCCATCTTTATTTATGGTTCAATATATTTATATAGCCACTAAAGATTGCAACTTGACCACAGAGATTGAAATTATTGATCAAAAAAATTTAAATAAATCTCTTTAAACAGGTAAATATAATCTGTTCTGAATGCAGACTAATAAATAGCAATTATAACATTACAACTGCAATTATAATTTTCAAATTGCACTCATATAAGTAATCATTAAAAACAGTCAACACTTTAGACAATCCCCAATATCAATAACAATCAACAATCTCAAACTGTTGTCAAGGCAACATCCTTTTAACAATAAAGATGAAATCCCATCTTTATTTATGGTCCAATATATTTATATAGACACTCAAACTTTTTAAATATTCTTTTTCTAATAATTATTTTCAACAAAAATGATTCAAAAATCATTTCATATTAAGAGAATTCAGTTGAATAAATTTTTCAATAAACTACTTACTGATTTTTTTAACTAAAAATTTGTTTTAACAAGATTTAATCTATAACGTAACTTATTTTAAAAATTCAAAATGGTGGATCTAATAATATTTTTGTGATCACTATTGTTGCTAAACAACATAAACAGGTCATTTACTTATATATATATTTACACACGTGCACATTTTCATTGATAAATGTCAAACATTCTGCACTCACAATAGTGATATCAATCACTTCAGATAAATACTTTAATGATTATTAGTAATCATTTATTAAACTAAAGATTATTCCTAGCCTTTAGTTTATTTCTAATGGAGTTATAAAGTGTAAACCCAATTAAAGCTTAATACATGTTTTTATTTTATTTACATAAGCACTTGGAATCATACGTCTTCATTTATATATTTCAAGAATGCATGGTAGAGTCGACGTTTTAAGTATATGACATATATATATATGATAAACAAAAATGCAAGTTAAAAAACTTGCTAACGCTTGTATTTATGTCCACAGATGGCGTTCTACCAAAAACACTGATCAAGCGTATGTTTTGTTTACATAAACCTCAGAGTAGCATTCACTATCTCTAACTATAATTCCATTTTCAGATCATGATTTCAAGCTATTTGCTATCATCAGTGAAAGACAGGAATAAAGAAACTAGATCTAAATACAAACTCTGAGCGTTTATGAAACAATTTCTATTCAGCTTGCAAGCGTGAATTTTTTAGACACGTAATGTCTTCAAACTCAGCATAGCAAACCAGATAGCTATATGGGTCTGATCTCAATTCAGCATCACCACATAGTAGAAGCCTCTGCAATCTATATCATTGCAAGAAAGACCTCAAAGGTACATTTATGATAAACAAAAATGCAAGTTAAAAAACTTGCTAACGCTTGTATTTATGTCCACAGATGGTGTTCTGTTTTTGGTAGAACGCCATCTGTGGACATATATATATATTGTGCCATTACAATTTAGTCATTAGCTAAATTTATAGTAATGTGAATGTAAGAAAATGTAAAACCAAAATCATCATCACATTTTTATATGACAATAAAGGAAGCTGTAAGGCATCCAAGTTCAAACCCTACAAGATCTAGTTTTAAAAGCTTTAGACAGAAAGAGAGTGGGTCAACAATTATATTCTTTATTTGTTTATGTGCTGATAGAAAGGTGATACACACATTTAAACTATTCAATATTTAATTTTTCTGTTAAAAAGCAAAGTTATAATGCATATGTATAGGCAGTGTGTGTTATAAAAGCTATTTAGTTAGCCATCATTAAATTTCAGATATTAAACATTTTAACTTTCTTTAAAACTAACCTATGCTTGATCAATTCTAATGTCTTATTCTATATCTCTATTTTGCTTTTCTATAATTGTAATTGGGATTTAAAAGCTAAGGATTTAATTTTAAATATTAGGGTTATAATTACTAAGCTAGCAATTATATTATTTAATGTCAGTTTATGAATAATTTGAAATGATAAAGTAAGTGTACATTACATACAGAAATTTACATTTATTAAATATTGAAAGAAAAAGAAGGGTTAAATCTGTCAAATTATTTTTTTTTTTACAATTTTATGTTAAGGGAGAAAATCTGTTGAATCAGATATCTATTTTTGTAGCAATTTTGTTTTTGTAAATGATTGTTTGTCATTTTGGGAGCTTAATCTTGGTGGGAACTCTAATTTTGAAATTGTCTCATCTTAAGATTTAAGGAAAGAAACTCCAATTTTAGATATTACAGATATACATGAAAAAGGAAAAAGGATTAAGTCTATTTTTTTTTAAGACAAAAGTGTCTGAAGACCAGGTGTGTGATTTTTTGAGTTGGTCAAAAATAGCAATCCACACTATCACTCTAATTGGGTGAGTTGACTCAAAAATCAGATATAAAAGCAGTCTGGAAAATCAGTTGAGCTATTAGATTATTGTTATTATATTTGTGATAGAGACTTTTTAAAAAAATATTGAAACTAAAGCAGACAAACATTTTAAATTCTGCTAGATAACCTTTTTCTTTTAAAAAAATCATTTTTTTTAATATCAAGTTTTGAATGTTGAAAATATAAGAATGGTGGGGTAGAAAGATTATATATATGTCTCATCTTTTACCTGACCATTGCAGAGCTGCAGATCATATAGGAAAGAAAAGATGTCTTGTCTGAAAATAATATTCTACACCTTTCAACTGACCAGAGAAATAAGATGTTTTTAAATAGAAAGAAGAAAACCTTCACCTGCACTCAAAGGAGATCAGAAAGATGAATTAATCTACTGATAAATATTAATCATCGAATCCAATTAATTGTTCCAGTAACTGAGTTTGAACCCCAGAAAAATTACAATGGGAAAAGAACTGCTGTATTTCATCCACAACGAGAATCATGCTGAACAGAAAAATTTAAAGTCAGTATAAGAATTTCTAAATTGTCCACTAAAGCAAATATCATCATCAAATAGTTATAAACCTCAAGAAAAAGATTGTTCCAAAGAAAACGGAAATGGTAGCTGCAAAATATAGACATTATACAAGATAAGTTTGAGCCCTTGGAAGTTTGCCACAAAGCAAAGGATCGGTAATATGATTTTTTATATCTATTTTCTTTATGATATCAGAGTCTTAATAAAATTTTAGCAATAAAGTGGTATAATTTATTTAAAGAACTTTTAAATACAATTCAGATCGATTAAAACCAATAATTTCTTACCAATAATAACCTTGAGCTTCATAAGTGGTTTTGAATGTATCAACATTATTTGTAAAATAATTTTTTGTATTATTATTTTGTTTTTAAATAATATTTTGGTTTTTACGGGGTAAACACACACCTACATAATAATATTTTTACATGTGTATAATTGTGTGTGAATGTGAAGTAATAAGCAGTGATAAAATATTAAATTATTTTGTTTTAAGAAAGTATAGCATTTCAGAGGTAGAAGGGAGGGGGAGAAAATGATTTAAAACTTGTTCGGTAAAACTTGATCTTTCAATTCTACTAACATTTTTTTTAACATTCTGCTTACATGTTAGATTATAAGGTATGTGTGCCAATGAGTGAATATTTTTTTTATATGAAATACTTTTCTTGTGGATGGAACATTTTAACAAATCGGTTACCCAATTTAATACAATATATTTTTGAAATACATTTACGGGAAAGGTGGAAGAATTTAAAATTTAATGTTATGATTTTAAAACAGTCGATTATGATTATTGTTGTTATTATTAATATAAATTTTCATGTAAATATAGAAAATTTTATGTATATGTTAGAAATGCAATAATAAATATTAGTTTATGTTATTAAACGAGGTGTATATATTTCATTAAGAGTAGTCTTTATCAAGTGTGATCATTCATCATCAATGGTTGAATATTAGTTGTTTAAGATATGACTAAATATGCTAAGATTAACAATAATTATGAATTTCTTTATAAAAATTAGGTTTTATGTTTAGGCTTAGTCCTAAAGCTGTGGTTGAAACCATTGTCATTATCATTATCATTATCGTCGTCATCATCATCATCAACGTTTTAATTAATGAGCTGTTTAAATGTTTAAAGGCCATAAATAAATATTGATTTCATAGTATTTCGTGATTTCTTAGTATTATTATAACCACCATCCCATCATCTATTTCATGCAAGGATGAGTGAATTGCCATCCTAAATTAATAGTAATCTGAGCTAGTAAAACTTATAAAAAAGTATTGAAACACATTTATTATGTTAAGCTCTAAGAAATGATTTATGTCTAATGAATTTTATGAATTCCACTTTAGTTTAAAGATGTTTAATGTTTACTTAGATATTAGTGCATACAGTGATATGGCTCTAAAAAGCAAAATCTTCCATGTTTATTAGAAATAAAGTACCAAAAAGGGATTCAAACCCGGTGCATGTGAAAAGGTTATTAGATATAACTGTGTCTAGATTCAGATAATCTAGTGGTGCCCTGATAGACCATATTCACTTGTTGTTCACTTAGACATGCACTTAACATCAAACCAAGAAATGAAAGTGGATAAAATCTACAGTCTGTATATCTGAGAAACTTCTGAGTTACTAATGTACTCACTCACTTGATTTCCATATACCTGAGTTATAATAGTTGTTATTAATAATTTTTTTATAATTATTGATATTGTGATATCTTGAGAAATCTAATTATAGAAATATGTTTCATTTAATCCAATGATTGATAACTCAGTCTGACCTTTTTGTTTAATAGCCACTACTCAGGTATTCTTCTCATAATTTAATTTAAGCTACAATGCTTTTCGTTTATTAAGCTAAAGATTTATATTTGAATCTCTTTGATTACTTTATTTAATACATTTGGATCGTGTGATCATCTTTATTAAGTTACAATGAATATAATATTTGAATATTTGAGATTTTAATAATATTAGGATTTTTGACAAATCCAATGATATTTTAATATACAATTGAGATTCTCATTATTATATTACAATATATATGCACAACATTATTACAAAATGTAATTTAATCAAATGGCAGCATATTCTCCTGATCTATAACCTGAATTTGAACCCAACCAAGAAATCTTATTAGCCTTGAGATATTTTTGAGAGCATTCATTTTATAGAAAATCTAGCAAACCATCTAATTTTGGTCAGCAGGTGAGTATCTAGATATTGTTAACTAGAGGGTGTAATGAAAATAAAAGTTGCTCAAAACCATCACCGTTCAGCAATTGGCAAGGCTAATAATTACTACTTTCCCCCACCCTTTGATTTACCAAAAGATTTTGAATAGAGCTTTGACCTGCAATGTGATTTTTTTTCTCATGTGTCATAGCATCAGCCATGAAGCGAACCCACTAACCCGGGACAACTACTTGTAAAGCAGCTGTCGCTGACCTCTTGACCACCAATGCTTGACAAATATGATTTTTAAAGACTGTTTAACTGCACTGCATTATTAAAAAAATCCAGGAACTGAATTTTTTAAAGTGGGGGGGGGGTCCAGAATTACATTGTAGATGCTATTTTTTTATTGCATTAGACTTTATTTTTATTGATAACATTTTTAATGAATATACTTAATTAAGATTTGAATCTAAAGGCAGTTTTTACTTTTCTACATTATTAAAATATAGAATGGATAACTAGTAAAACAAGAAAATTGCAAACTTAATCTTATATGTATAATTAAATGGCTTCTTGCTTCAGATTTCATATGAATTCAAGCAGCACAAATGAGAAAGATAATCCACAATACATGGATTATGAGTACTAGAATCCATTACTCTACTATTGCATTGAATCATGCAGATTTACTAAATGTCCATTAAAATTTAAAGCATAAATTTAAGTATTTAAATTGCAACAGTGTGATATAATGAATTGTCAATATTAAATATGAAACTCTACATTTGCTACCTCAAGCTCAGCTGATAAATTTTTCCAGATAATTGATATTACTATCAATCTCATCTAATGGAGATCCAGGTGATAAGTCATGGTGAGAATTGAAGGTTGTTCACATAATGCATGCAAAGTTAGAGTATGTGGCTGTTTCTGCACTAGCACTGCTGCAATACAATGGAGTTGAGATAAGTAATGCACTAATAAAAACTGAAAGTTTGGTGAATCATTATATATATATATATATATATATATATATATATATGTTATATCATGAGGGTGAATAGCTCTTAACAAGCTTTTCTAAATATCATTATCCCCAGATAGGTTTCTAGCTGTTGGCTATTCATGTTCATTATATAACATTTGTAGCACAAGCTTATGAAAATAAGACATGTTATATATGACTTGATTTTCTTGCAATTATAGTTTTTCTCTTGAGGCTTTGGTGATGTTATATTGCTAAAGTTTATGAAAATAAGACATGTTATATATGACTTGATTTTCTTGCAATTATAGTTTTTCTCTTGAGGCTTTGGTGATGTTATATTGCTAAAGCTGTTAATATATGGTGTATCTGAACTTAGTTCAGTCCCATATGACTATTTAAGTTAGATAGCTGGATTTAAAGACATAATTTTCTACTTAATAGTTAACTATTAGATAAATGCTGGGCATGACTTGGTATTTTTAGATCTAATGACTGGATATCCTAGAATCTCACTGACAACAGCCAATAGCTAGAAACTGGTCTGGGATAAGGATATTTGGAAAAGCTTGCTAAAAGCTATTCACATTCATTATATAACATTTATTGTACAAACTTATTGAATTAAGTCACATGATGTATGACTTAATTTTATTGTGATTAAAGTTTTGCTATTGATGCTTTGGTGATGTTGTATTGTTAAAGCTGTTAATATATGGTGTATCTGAACTTAGTTCAGTCCCATATGGCTATTTAAGTTAGATAGCTGGATTTGAAGACATATAGATATATGAACATTTCAGATTTTGTACTTAATGGTTAACTATTAGATAAATGCTGGGTTTGGCTTGGTATTTATGGATCTAATATATGAATATCCTAGTGCCTCACTGATGACAACCAACAACTAGAAACCAGACTGGAGATAAGGATATTTAAAAAAGCTTGTTAAGAGCTATTCACATTCATTATATAACATTTGTAATACAAGCTTATTAAATTAAGTCACATGATGTATGACTTGATTTCCTTGACAATATATATATATAATAAATAAAGTTTGATATCTGTATTCGTTTCACAATATATGTAATATACAAATCAATATATATATCAAAATTCAGTACAATTTATATAAATTATATTCTTTTAGAAGTACTTTCGACTATACACTTTGTAGTCTTTATCAACTATATAACGTTGAATAATCAAAACTAGACAATCCTTAACAATACCCATAGTTCAATTCAGATTTCCCACAATTCTGTTATCTTAACATTTGATGACTGGCGATTCATTAACATTTGACGATTTCTTGAAATCAACATAGCCTCTTTTATTTTACGTTTATTATGACAATGTTCAATTTGAATAATTTTCATATTTTTATAATCAAATTTAAATCCATATTGACAAGATTTATTATGATCAAATATAACAGATGATGAAGGTTTATTTACATCTGTTCCATATTGATTCTCTTTTTGAATTCTATTATATAAAAGCATATGTTCTTTTATTCTCTTCTCAAATGTACACTTAGATTCACCAATGTATTGTACGCCGCATCTATTATATATAGATTGATATGTGGATGCGGCGTACAATACATTGGTGAATCTAAGTGTACATTTGAGAAGAGAATAAAAGAACATATGCTTTTATATAATAGAATTCAAAAAGAGAATCAATATGGAACAGATGTAAATAAACCTTCATCATTTGTTATATTTGATCATAATAAATCTTGTCAATATGGATTTAAATTTGATTATAAAAATATGAAAATTATTCACATTGAACGTTGTTATAATACACGTAAAATAAAAGAGGCTATGTTGATTTCAAAAAATCGTCAAATGTTAATGAATCGCCAGTCATCAAATGTTAAGATAACAGAATTGTGGGAAATCTGAATTGAACTATGGGTATTGTTAAGGGTTGTCTCGTTTTGATTATTCAACGTTATATAGTTGATAAAGACTACAAAGTATATAGTCGAAAGTACTTCTAAAAGAATATAATTTATATAAATTGTACTGTATTTTGATATATATATATTGATTTGTATATATATATTGTTTACATCTATTTTAATAACTGACTTTTTATTTCAATTACAATTCTTTTTTAGCCCTTCATAACCCAAATGCAAGCATCTCTTCAGATGAAAATATATCAAGTCTGTTAACAACATTTCTACTCAAGGTGCTCAACATAACATAAAAGCATGTGGTGGGTTGAAGTTTTTATGTTGCAAATAGACATCTTCTCTAATTAAAGTTTAATTGCTGAAAAGCATAAACTGACCAGATCTGGAATCAGAATTATAATACAATTGTCTCAATTTTCTTCACTAACTTTTGCTAATTGAAAAAAAACTTTAATTCTTTTAAAATTACATATTATCTATTGTGTTTAATTTTTTTTTGTTGCTTTGTGCTTTCTTACCTCACCAGTTTTTTTTTTCAATTTAAACTAATGATTTATTAATTGTATTATGCAAACACTTCTTGCTTAGATATATTTCAACTTCAATTCCAGCTCACATTTTTGAAACATAGGAATAAACACCTGAAAAAGACAGATGATCTTCAATATTCTTCTGATATTCCAGGTCACACATTTTTTGTATATATTTTCATCATTTATTTATTATTTACCTATATAAAAAATTAATACAATTTAATTTACAAATGCCAAAATCTCACACTCACATCTTTGATATCATCAGTTTTAGATAAATAAATTAATGATCACTCCCTACCCAAATATAAACTTATCCAGTTAAAGATAAATATAATTGTGTGTTTTTTTTTAATTAAATTAAACATCAACATATGGATCATCAATCAATTCCATATTTGCCATGTATATTACCTTTTTTAGATATACTTACAAGTTTCATTCCATTACACATTCTTAAAACATATGAATAAAGTTATGTAAAAAAAAGCCAAATGGTTCTGAGATGTATTTCATATTGAATCAATATTCTTTTATCTCTTATATATTTTCATCATTTGTTCAGTATTTAGCTGTATGTAATTATTACAATTTGATCTACAAATGTTAAACATTATGCTCTCATATTTTTGACACCATCCAGTTTTGATATCTAAATAGATTGATTATTACTAATTACTTACTAAGCTATAAGTTATATCATTTCTAGCCCATTCTAAGCCTAACTAAGGATTAAAATATGTTGTTGTTTTTTTTGTTTTAATCAAATATAAACTCATGGAATAACTCAATTTCATCTCTCTTTTTCCATATGTAACAATTTTTATCAAATATACTTAAACTTCCACCCAACACACCTTCTAGAAATAAATGTAATAAGTGTGCTTATATGCAGCTATAGAGAAGCATGTTATTTCTATAAATTAAATACAGTTTAGTGTTTTGAGAACTTATGGCATTCTCATATTCATAGCAAGATGAACTATGATCATAATGGAGAGATGAGTGTAATTGTATATATTTGAAGAGATTAAAATTTATTTAAATATGACATCAAATATTTAAATTAGAGCCTCCATTTTTTTGTTTTTTTGGAGAGCAGAATAATGAGTATGGCAAGCCTGTCTTATTTTCCCCTTTGAACTATTTCATTCAATGTATTGGATGGTTTAGTAGGAGAGGACAAATTGATGTCCTGTCGTCTTATCTTGCTACGAATATGAGAATGCCATAAGTTCTCAAAAAACCTAAGCCTATTTAATCTCAGCCTCTCACTTCCAGTGCTTGTCACATGACCTTCAGAGTGATGCCATTCCATTATTTGGCACATACTCCCATCCCTACCCACTTAATTTATATTTTCTCTATTTCTTTTCTTCACCACTTTATTAATCATTTTATTGCTAATCAAATCCACATTTTTTCTCTTTTCCTTTTTTCCAACCTACTGACGACAGAATGTTTGTTTAAATTTTTAATTTTTTTAAATAATGATAGAAAATTAGAGACAAACCTTCTGAGCTTTAGTTACGTAACGAATCGCACTCTTCGCAAAATAAAAAGATTAATTTCTATTGGATAGATTTAAATCTCAATATCAAATATTTAAAAAAGAAATTGATTTATTTAGTACCAGCCTACTTATTTTCCAGAATTAACTACAGTATTTGCTTTTATGATTAACTACTTTTCACAATCAGATCAATTTAAGTAGAAAAATTTTAATTTTGATTTATTACTTTAAATTAATTAATTGTTTATCTTTTTTAAAAACGATGTTTTTATTTAAATGCAAAACGCTAGATCTTCTTTTGTAAATTAAAAAATATACTAAAATACAAAATAGAGTTAAAATAAAGTTAAATAAAAAAAAGAAGAAGCAGTGAATAAATGATAGCCATATCAAATAAAACATAAGGTTATAAGAAGATAAAAAAAATTAAGCAGCTTTAAATTACTAAGACAATAGAATCTTCTAAAAACCCCTCTTAGACAAACAATGAATAAGAAGAATAGTTTTTTTTTTTTTCATATGTCGGCTAACAACGCCTGACAAAGAAGAATAGTTTCCATCGTTGTTTTAACTTCTAGCAAAGAATAGATACCCTCTTACTGACCAGTATGAGATTGTTAGATAAGTTGGTTATAAGTTAGTTGCAGTGAAAAAGTGACAAGCTTGTTAAAAAATTTCAAGTTTAATTACGGTGGATGTGAAACTAGGTCACGATATGATGGCTAATGCACTACCGTTACACTATACAGCTTCTAACATTACAATAACTTTTTAATAACTGAAATACAGGCCTATTACATACCTGTATCTATATACATATATAATATATAGGGCATATTAGCACAGACTTTCACACGACTCACCACTTTCCACTCTATCTCAAAACACTGATACACTTGAATACATATATGTCATACGTATGTTTTAGTGATTATTTATCTTTTCGACATATATGTGTTCAAGTGTATCAGTGTTATAATGTTATGAGATAGAATGGAAAGTGGTGGGTCGTGTGAAAGTCTGTGCTCATATACTCTATATAATAACTTTTTAGATAATCTCATTGATCAATTTTTCTTTTCAAAAAACCATAGGGATAATAGATTTTTTTATACTTAGGAGGTGGTAAATTTCTATTTTACTCTTCCATTGTATTTTTTATAATAACATTATTTTTACGTTTTTACTTTTTGCTAAGTGTTTTTGTGTTTATCATCACAAAATATTAGTCTGTGCTGAACTGCCAACGCCAATCCATATTACTGTTATTCAAATCTGGAAAATAAAGTTTACTTGTTCATCAGAATAATACTTTTAATCGATCTCTTGTTAAACCAGTTACCCTGTATATCTGTAAAAAAAAATTGGGTGTTTTATTTTAATTATAGGTTGACATGCTTATTATGATATTTGTGTCTGGGTACAAATACTATTAAATTAATGTTGACAATAGACCTTGATATCTGGATCTGTTGATAATAAAAAAGTAGCTTTCTTATAAATAATAATTGAATGCCATTATAAACATAATCATTATTAAGATAATTACATAACTATATATTACATTATATATGCAATATATATAGAGAGAAAGACAAATAATAAATACATATAGATAACACGTAATTATAAAAGAGCTTTTTTGCAAAACAATGGATTCTACAATAGTTCAGTAAAGGACTAGTAAATGAGATAGCTGTACTTGACCGCTCTGGAATCTTTGTTTCACAATCAAGTTAATAATAGCTATATATCCATTTACTGATGAATGTTGATTTGGCTATGTAAAAAATTAAAATTCTACAACCATTGTAAAATTCTTCAAGTTTACTCAACATGGATTCAAACCTAAAATTGTAGCAGATATATTGTTTTTGCACCATAAGGATTTTAGTTCATATATGTTAATAAATATTTTGCCCTTGTATGTACAGTTTAAGCCATTTTTGAAATTAGATGTCATTATATCATAGGATACAATATATAATAAATAAATAAGCTATATAAGATTTAAGATTGGGTATAAGCAATAAAAAGAGAGTATAATCAAATGACTTTGCTTGGAACTTCAGAAGAAGGTTGAGGACTATTGGAAATGCCAGAGCTGAAATCAATCTGTGGATTCCTAAGTCTGCCACTCTATGACTGTACTAAAAAAGAAAATAATAATAATTACATCAGTGAGGTATAGTTATACAATAAATTGCTGATAATATCACAATACAAAATGATGATGAAGATGAATCCAATCAAATTTGGAAGTAGGTTAAATAAAGGTTGCAATTAAATTTGGGTTATATATAAATGGAACTGAAAGTAAAACAATAAAAGTAAATAAAAAATAAAATAAGTAAATTAAATATTTAGGAAATTATAGTCATTAGAAAATCAAAATTAAAGTGGCAGTGAGGTAAATAAACTTTTAATAAGATTTGATAATTATTGTGTGACTGTTTAAAAGTTGGAATTATACAAATAAGATTTGTATATGGTTTTATTGGGACTATTATTTATATCAAATAGAATCTTGGATAATTATAAAAAAAAGAGTATAAAATATGACTTTGAAGACAGTATAAAAGAAAAATTGGAAGAACCAGATTAATAATATTAAAGATTTTAAAAATATAGATAGAAAAATATTAGAAAAAAAAAACTGGATTAGATAGAATTATTACAAAAAAACATAATGGAAAGACTGTTGAGGGTAACAAGAAGAGACACATAAAAAGATAAAAGATGATTTATGAACATAAAGTAAAACTATATGATAAATAGAACTTGAGAACAAATTGTGGATTTTTCTATATGATTTAATATAGAGGCAGAGGACAGATTCTAGGGTGTAAAGTCCTTGGATGGATTCCACAATTGAAATTTCCATTGCCTGAAATTCTTAGGAATTCCAGAGTATTTATTTAGAAGGCAAAATTTATTAAATGATTTAAACAAAATAAATGTTTGAAAATAAAATTTAGTTTAAAATAAATTTGAAGATATGACATCTATAATCATTGTATTGTTATATTACAAATTTAGATGGTGAATTTCTTAATTATGGTTTTTAATAATATAAATATCTGATTCTGCTTTGATTGGAAGAGAGCCATAATGAAATAACCTAATTTATAGTAAGCAATTGTAACATTCAAAATTTATGATTTGATCCCAAGACAGTCACTATAACAATATTAATGCAAATTAAGTGGCTATAATATTTTCTTTGATTATTAGTAGTACTCCAAGATAGCTGAAAAACATAATTATTTCTTAAATACATTTATTAATTTTTTCATTTAAATATGGCAGCCATAGTTAAAATATTTCTAAATTTATTATATTTAATTCAGTGTGCATAAATTTATTTTTAAAATTAAAATAATGTTTCATAAATATATATTAACTAAGATTATAATTAAGGGAATGAAAATTAAAAAGATTCATAAATAGGCTTATGTGGAATAGTTAGCATTACTTTTAATGTCAATATTATATGTAATAAATTATCCTTTATTTTTAAAAAGAAATGCTTTTAATCAATAGCTTTAGTTATAAAACATGGACTTTGACTATGAAATTAAACAAATATTTCAAATAAATACTAGCAAAGAAGTAAATCTATTAGGCATATTTAAGAATAGAGATTAATAGGTTTGAATTCAGAGTAATATTACTAATATCATTATAAAAATTAAAGAACTCAAATAGAAATGGATCTGAAACATACTAATAAGGAATAATTATCAATAAACCAAAGCACATTCAACTGGATAGTTTAAATAATAAGCAGCCTTGAAAACATGTACTTTAAAATAAAATAACAATATGAGAATTTTTTTGAATCATTGTAAAAAAGCATTTTATATAATAAAAGCACTTAAATGCTCTCTATTGGCTTATTATTTAACTAAGATATAAGATGTTATATGATAGTAAAATTCTGAACTGTGATAAGATTCATGGGTACTAGTTTCAAGAGAATTGCATTCATCAGCTGTCCAAGAATCAACATTACTAACTACAAACTAAAACAGGTTTGAATCTTAATTATATTAAGAAGAGTTTAATTGCTTTATTTTAATATGTAAAAGATGAAGCACATTTAACTATTTAAATATTAATCTTTATAACTAATAAGTCCATCCATATATAACATAAAAGTATGCTACTTACAAATATAGATAAACTGCAGTAAAAATAGTTGTACTAAATGAGAATTGAATTTTAGTGCCATCAAGTAGGTTCAAATGTTAATATTATTAATCACTATCTGATGTAAAATTAATAGATAGATTTCTTATACATTCATGCTACAACTTTGTCTCATACAAAATGTTAAACATTTCAATATTTGTAAAACACAATACAATTGTCAGAAGGATTCTTATGAAAATAGATTTATGTGATATTATACAATTATGTTTTTTTTATATTCAAATTAAGCATACAATATTAAACTAGCACTAGAAAGCATTAAAACTCATTTCCCACTTATTACAAATATTCTCAGTCCAATTAGTTATCAGAATGGCAAGTTCAATTTAGAGTTTGTGTTAATTGCAATTTAAGGTTTACAATCATCTTGGATAATAGATATTTAATATTTCATGATAAATTAGAACATAACCAAAAATATGCAATAATTCTTTGATAAAATAGCTATATAGTTAAAGTATCACTTTAAATTCCATTTTTACAAATCTAAAGGTCACAGGTTCAATTGTCTCATTAGTACTATTTCTGGTCAGCTTAGCAACAATTGCTGAAAAGAGAAAAAGAATACAACTTATTATCTATACCAACCTGATTGCTTTACTGTTAGTTGAATGTATTTAGAAAAACATAACATTTAATTTTTCTCAAAGCAATTAATGATAAAATATAATCCAATTAGAGTTTAAAAATAATCCAAAGTATAAATACAAATAAAATGATATCATTGCAACATTCAAAAAGACACCCAATAATATATTCATTTTTTAAAAATAATATATAGATAGTGTGGCTCAATATAAAGATGACTGGTGACTGATTCAAGCTGCCTTAAGTGCCATCTCTGAATTAATCATGATTAAATCATGAATAATGGCAGTATGTTTCACACATTAACCCATGATGGAACAATGTGCTAACATTAAATTTTATTTTAAATTGAAAATAACTGTTACTGAACCATTGACAATGATTCAAACTGTATATGTCAATAAGGGTATGAGTTGAAAGAATGTTTTAAAATGGTTCCAATATTCTATAATAGTAGGAAAAGCATTAAAGGCAATGTGCAAAGGTATGAAAGACAGTTATATTTCATGTCATAACTTGTGATCCTGTCATACTAGCACCTTACAATTTTTGTAGTGCATTGTATAAATCTATTTACTAAAAAATCATGGATATTATTCTGATAGGGATAATAGGTATTGTATCTTATAACATACTGAAGAGATTAGATCTGTAGCATAAGAGGATATATCATATTAAATAATGATAATTTAATGTTGTACTAACATAAGTGAATACACTAGGGAAAATAGCAGAAGAAAAATATGCTGTATATTTTTCTTCTGTTTAGCATATTTTTTTAAGCTGGATGAATTAATCAGTTTTCTATTTGTTAATGAAGTAATGGCATTTAAGAGGACTTGAATCAGAACTTAATTGTAAATAAATATGTATTAATAAAATAAACAAAGCATTATAATGTACATAGAACATTTTCTTAAAATATGCTTCCTAAAATTTTGGATTTAAAGTAATAAAATTAACTTTGAGCTCTACGCACTATTTTTTACAATCTTATTGGATAATATTTAAATGCAAGCATAGTATATATACAGTAAGAGTAGCTTACAACCATCCAAACCAATCTTTAAATGTCCACAACATTGAAACTAAACCCATAAAAAACACAAACCGAGAAGATAATTTTGATATGTTATATGCAAACAGATGTACAAAGGCACACACACTTGAAGTTTGCTTTAATACGTATCAAAGCCAGATAGTGTTAAAATAAAGTAGATGCTTCTTTTTATTGGAAAATAAAAGCTTAAACAGAAAAACCTTTCCTATATCTATATATATATATATATCTAGACCAATAATGACTTGTTTGTTAATGTGTAAACATCAAACTGTGAGAGACAGGTGATGACCTGAGATCAAGTCAATAAATAAGCAACCAAGTGTTAGAATTTGTGAGTGAAATTTAACCATAGAATTTTGCCACATAATTTTACTGTGTAATTTTATCACATAACTTTGTTATGCAATTTCTATAACAACCATTAATTCATGCAATATATATATATATATATATATATATATATATATATATATATAATGATGGAAAATGAAATCATATATATAATGATGGAAAATGAAATCAAAAATGTGAGTATCCTAAAGAATGGAAATGAGATGTAGTATAAAAGAACAAGCGCAGTTCATTTTCATTCTCTTTCATTATTTCCAAATGGTATGATAACTGCAAGCAGCAAACATTTGAGGATAGAACATTAGAATGAAGGACAAAATGGCGAATGTATTCAGAAATACTATCTCTTTTGTGTAAAATTTTGAAGTGTTAGAAGTTGAAGCAAATTGTGATTAATATTTAACATGACAAACATTAACAAAATTTAGCAGTGCAAGAAAAGAACTGAAATAATTTTGCATCTATAAATGGAGACAAAAGATTGCACTAAAAAAAAACAGAAAGCAAAGGAAATGTTTTATTGCCAGAACATACTCAGAATGATGAGGTAAAATTTTCTTTCACATAAACTTATTAAATACCAGGTAATAAACTGAGTAAAATTTAATTCTACTGTATAAATTATCAAACTATGTACACTGGCTAGATAAATGTACTGTAGGGCCAGAGGGGCTATCTTAATTGCCATCACTCATACAAATAATGCCTAGAATAGCACATAACACATCTGAAGTGTTCAGGTGTAGCCAAAAAGAGAGTGACATTCAAAATGAAAACACTCCCGTTTATGCACGTCTCTGGAGAGTCCGGATGAATGATGGATAATTTACTGGAATGGACTGTATCCATGAGAGATATTAACAGTGAAATTACAGACTTTAATCAGGAGGATTTAAACAAGATCAAAATTATTATATGTTATATATTGTAATGGGCGGAAGATTTCTCGATTCGCATATACTGATCAAGAGGGCGCCACTAGTCCGAAAATCGGAACTACACATTTATTTTAATGGTGGACAGGATATGCGAACCGAAATGCGCCTGACTAAACTCAGGGAGAAACAAGATATCTTAAATATTGTTTAGACAATTAAGAAATCAAAGCACAAAGACAAACGTCAGCCAAATTAAGTTTAAACGAATTTTAAACTTTTATTTAAGAGCAAAATAACTTGTAAGAAAAAGTTTACACGAAAATCAATAGGTTTATCTCAGGCTTGTACCAGAAAGACTAAACACAATGCTCTGGCAGACTTACCGACTCTTTAATAATGAAATCTACAGGGAGGAAGCAATTTCATTCAGCAGAAGATTCACCCAAACATTGGTTTTCACTTTCAGATACTTAAACAATACATTCTTGAAACAAATCAACGAAACCAGCACGGGCGAGCTTTCCGAGGTCCGAAAAAGGTGTCAGACCACGAATGTCATCTGTCGGTAGAAGCTGCACCTATTATTACATTTAAAATAAAGGTGATTGATCCATCTCAAGAACAACCGAAAAATATGATTGAAAATGAAAGGAAAACAAACAATTAAAACTGGTGAATCCCCAACCAAACGATTGGCGAAAACTAATATAAGAATTAAAGATCTCAATAGGAGACAAGTAAATCATTAGAAAATCAGTTACATCTGCCCCAGCATTTAAAGAAAATGAATTATCAATAATTACAATTAAAAATAAATTTATGACACAAGTTCTGAGTACATGCAAATATTAATTTCCCACTCAATCTAATTTAAGAATTCCAACCAGGGAATATTGAAACAAAAACAACAACACAATGAAATCTCCGCTTTTTAGAATTAAGTTTAAAAATGATAAAAATAAGCAACAGAAATGCAATCACACATTTGCTTATTTTTTTAATTAAATGGATTAAAAACAAGCAGTGAAAGTAAACTATTTTAAAATCAATTTTATATACATCAAATGATCTATTTTAAATATAAATGCGTATGTGTTTTAAATAATAATAAAAATTTTAACATTAGTAATAAAACCATTGAATCGGAAATCAATCCAGTTCAACTGCTTCAATACATGATCAAAAAAAAAACATTCCTGCAATCTTTTTTTTTTAAAAAAAACTATAAACTATCCCTAGAGATTCTGCCGAATGTTTGCCTCGCACTCATGAAAAACAAAACATTATTTCATTTCTTACATTTATCCATTCTCATAAATCATTAACAAATTTTTTTTTTGTTTTAAAACAATCCATCCGATTGCTAAAAGCTGAACCTTTAACTTTTGTCTGGCGGTTCTTTTACTCTTTTTATTAACTTTCTGAAATAAGTTCCTTTCTTTCTCTTATATTTTACTTGCCTAGAATTTATGATTTTGTCTCTTTCCCGTTCTGTTTTGCTTTCTAGCATATATATCTGAATCTTTTTCTTAACGAAACTTCCCAATTCTTCATCTTTTCCTACTTTATTTTTAATCATATCAACACTAGTAAATGGCAACACTTCATTTCCTACAGACTTTTTACATGTCTTGAATAAGATTGCTTTATAAATGGCTTTTATTTTTGTTTTAAAATCATATTCTGAAAACTTATCCTTAGTTTTAAATCCCTGTTCATAACTAACAATTATTTTACTCAACTCATTTTTAACCTCTTGAGGTAACTTATAACTGTCTCCAAGATTTTCTTTCTCCAGCACACTATCTATCTCTCTCCACTCTGTACTTATTTCAAACTTTATTTCTACCCTCTTTGTCCTAGCACTATTTTTCTGTACCTCATCTTTTGCTTCTTTCATCTCTTCCTTTACTATTTCAACTTCCTCAACCTCCTTATTCCAATCTTTCTCTATGGCTTCTATAGCTGCCCGATTTTTGTCGACTTTTTTCAATATTTCCTGTCTCATTCCTTTCATTTCTGCTCTCACCTCCTCCAGTATTGTTTGTTGACTCTGTTTTATTTCTATTATTAACCTTATCATCATCTGTGTCTCATTCTCTTCTTTTTCTACTATCTGGGGGTATTTAAATGAAACAGGGCTCTCTTCTAAACCTGCCACCCTGTTGCCTACTTCTTTAACTTCCATTTTACATAAGACTAAATCGCTATCCAAACTTTTTTAAAAAAAAAAAAAAATCTAAAAGCAAATAAAACCTATTTATTTATGCAAGAAGACAATGATCAATTTTAAATTTAAAAAAAACCTATTTATTTATGCAACAAAACAATAATCAATTTTAAATTAAAAAAAAAAAATTCAACTCCAAAAGATTTTTCTTTTCCAAAAAAAACACTATTTGTTATTTATTTATTTATGTCATATGAAAAAGATGAAACCCCATTCTACCAAACTGCTCCAACAATACATGCCATAAACAACAAAAACTGACCCCTCCCTACTATATCTTGCCTCTTACAGCTAAAATCTTTCTCAACCATCTAAACAAAATCTCACATGGGCTTGTAAACTCGAAGCCCTATGTTGGTTGCACTAAAATTTAATATATATGTAATGGATGGAAGATTTCTCAATTCTCATATACTGATCAAGAGAGTTCCACTAGTCCGAAAATTGGAACTAGACATTTATTTTAGGGTGGATAGGATATGAGAACCGAAATGCGCTGGACTAAACTCAGGGAGAAACAAGATATCTTAAATATTGTTTAGACAATTGAGAAATCACAGCACAAAGACAAACGACAGCCAAATTAAGTTTAAACGAATTTTAAACTTTTATTTAAGAGCAAAATAACTTGTAAGAAAAAGTTTACATGAAAATCAATAGGTTTATCTCAGGCTTGTACCAGAAAGACTAAACACAATGCTCTGGCAGACTTACCGACTCTTTAATAACGAAATCTACAGGGAGGAAGCAATTTCATTCAGCAGAAGATTCACCCAAACATTGGTTTTCACTTTCAGATACTTAAACAATACATTCTTGAAACAAATCAACGAAACCAGCACGGGCGAGCTTTCCGAGGTCCGAAAAAGGTGTCAGA
The DNA here is from genome assembly GCA_028023455.1 of Epiperipatus broadwayi. Lineage (NCBI taxonomy): Eukaryota > Metazoa > Onychophora > Udeonychophora > Euonychophora > Peripatidae > Epiperipatus > Epiperipatus broadwayi. Next base: position 21,590,081 of record JAQFVV010012395.1, on the reverse strand, counting down.
CCACGAATGTCATCTGTCGGTAGAAGCTGCACCTATTATTACATTTAAAATAAAGGTGATTGATCCATCTCAAGAACAACCGAAAAATATGATTGAAAATGAAAGGAAAACAAACAATTAAGACTGGCGAATCCCCAACCAAATGATTGGCAAAAACTAATATAAGAATTAAAGGTCTCAATAGGAGACAAGTAAATCATTAGAAAATCAGTTACATCTGCCCCAGCATTTAAAGAAAATGAATTATAATTAAAAATAAATTTATGACACAAGTTCTGAGTACATGCTCTGATAAATTTTAAGCTATACAAGTAAATACAAAATAAATCTATCGGACAGTGCACATGAGTACGAAAATATGAAAGCTATAAATACTTTAGCAACAAAAGTCTCTCTCACCTGTAACTTACAAAAGGGATAAATATTATCTTCCTGCTGGCGACTTATAAAATTACAAAGCAAAAACAATTATAATTTCCACTTTCAGAAATATAAGAAATGAAGACTATGAAAATAAAGTCGCCAGCCAAAAGATTTAATGGTTTGCAAAAGCACAAACACAGTATTTAAAATTAATTGAGGGCTACTAAAATAATTACAGGTAAGCATTCAAAATATACATGACTGCCAAAGCATTTAGTAAAAATTAGGCATAAAAATAGACACTCACACGTCACTCTCCAATAAACAAAATTGAACTCAAGCTTGGAATCTTAAAACTAAGATTCCAAGACACATGGCAAAGTACAATAAAAGAGCAAAAATATAGCTAATCAATATGAGGTTAAATATTAATTTAGATTACAGGTTTATTAGATTGAGCAGAGATTTAACTAAAAAAAAATTTACCCTGGAAAGAATAAAAGAAATTTTCATCTTACGGTAAAGCACAGTTTGCATAGAGTGCGCACGTTTATCTTTAATCCATTTTCAGGTCCTTTGACAGTGGCAAGGTAGAGGCAATGTTTATTTTAGAGGCTCATGGCATGACTGACAGAGAGCTGGCAGGTGTGGGTCCATCCTTTGTTTAAGTTAGCCAGACATTCGGATGATGGCAAAACTCATAGTGGTAGATTTTAAGATCTTTCACAGTAACGAAGTCTGTCAACAATTGCAAGTTTTTAGCAGGAATTAAATGTCCGAACCACTACCCAAAACAGTATAACTCTCAGCAGGTGATAATCCAAGTGTCTCTCTGCAATACTCTATCTCCTCCTCTCCAAAATTGGCGGGCTATCCTTGCCTCGCTACATTTTCTGCAAAAAACTTTCCTTAGTGTCTAATTCTATATCTCCGGCAGGGCAAATATTAATTTCCTGCTCAATCTAATTTAAGAATTCCAACCAGGGATTATTGAAACAAAAACAACAACACAATGAAATCTCCACTTTTTAAAATTAAGTTTAAAAATGATAAAAATAAGCAACAGAAATGTAATCACATGTTTGCTTATTCTTTTAATTAAATGGATTAAAAACAAGCAGTGAAAGTAAACCATTTTAAAATCAATTCTATATACATCAAATGATCTATTTGAAATATAAATGTGATGTGTTTTAAATAATAATAAAAATTTTAACATTAGTAATAAAACCATTGAATCCGAAATCAATCCGGTTCAACTTCAAAAAAAAACATTCCTGCAATCTTTTTTTTTAAAAAAAAAACTATAAACTATCCCTAGAGATTCTGCCGAATGTTTGCCTCATACTCATGAAAAACAAAACAATATTTCATTTCTTACATTTATCCATTCTCATAAATCATTAACAATTTTTTTTTTGTTTTGTTTTAAAACAATCCGTCCGATTGCTAAAAGCTGAACCTTTAACTTTTGTCTGGTGGTTCTTTTACTCTTTTTATTAACTTTCTGAAATAAATTCCTTTTCCTCTCTTACATTTTACTTGCTTATAATTTATGATTTTGTCTCTTTCCCGTTCTGTTTTGCTTTCTAGCATATATATCTGAACCTTTTTCTTAACAAAACTTCCCAATTCTTCATCTTTTCCTACTTTATTTTTAATCATATCAACACTAGTAAATGGCAACACTTCATTTCCTACAGACTTTTTATGTGCCTTGAATAAGATTGCTTTGTAAATGGCTTTTATTTTTGTTTTAAAATCATATTCTGAAAACTTTTCCTTAGTTTTAAATCCCTGTTCACAACTAACAGTTATTTTACTCAACACATTTTTAACCTCTTGAGGTAACTTATAACTCTCTCCAAGATTTTCTTTCTCCAGCACACTATCTATCTCTCTCCACTCTGTACTTATTTCAAACTTTATTTCTACCCTCTCTGTCCTAGCACTATTTTTCTGTACCTCATCTTTTGCTTCTTTCATCTCTTCCTTTACTATTTCAACTTCCTCAACCACCTTATTCTGATCTTTCTCTATGGCTTCTATAGCTGCCTGATTTTTGTCGACTTTCTTCAATATTTCCTGTCTCATTCCTTTCATTTCTGCTCTCAGCTCCTCCAGTATTGTTTGTTGACTCTGTTTTATTTTTATTATTAACCTTATCATCATCTGTGTCTAGCTCTCTTCTTTTTCTACTATCTGGGGGTATTTAAATGAAACAGAGCTCTCTTCCAAACCTGCCGCCCTGTCACCTACTTCTTTAACTTCCATTTTACACAAGACTAAATCGCTATCCAAACGTTTTTTTTAAAAAAAAAAAAAAACCTAAAAGCAAATAAAACCTATTTATTTATGCAAGAAGACAATGATCAATTTTAAATTTAAAAAAAAACCTATTTATTTATGCAACAAGACAACGATCAATTTTAAATTCAAAAAAAAAAATTCAACTCCAAAAGATTTTTCTTTTCCAAAAAAAAATGCTATTTGTTATTTATGTCATATGAAAAAGACGAAACCTCATTCTACCAAACTGCTCCAACAATACATGCCATAACCAACAAAAACTGATCCCTGCCTACTATATCTTGCCTCTTACACCTAAAATCTTTCTCAACCGTCTAAACAAAATCTTACATGGGCTTGTAAACTCGAAGCCCTACATTGGTTGCACTAAAAATTAATATATATGTAACAATGGAAGATTTCTCAATTCACATATACTGATCAAGAGGGCGCCACTAGTCTCAAAATTTGGAACTAGACATTTATTTTAAGGTAGACAGGATATGAAAACCGAAATGCGCCGGACGAAACTCAGGGAAAAACAAGATATCTTAAATATTGTTTAGACAATTGAGAAATCAAAGCACAATGACAAACGTCAGCCAAATTAAGTTTAAACAAATTTTAAACTTTTATTTAAAAGCAAAATAACTTGTAAGAAAAAGTTTACATGAAAATCAATAGGTTTATCTCAGGTTTGTACCAGAAAGACTAAACACAATGCTCTGGCAGACTTACCAACTCTCTAATAACGAATTCTACAGGGAGGAAGCAATTTCATTCAGCAGAAGATTCACCCAAACATTGGTTTTCACTTTCAGATACTTAAACAATACATTCTTGAAACAAATCAATGAAACCAGCCCCAATGAGCTTTCCGATGTCCAAAAAAGGTGTCGGACCATGAATGTCATCTGTCGGTAGAAGCTGCACCTATTATTACATTTAAAATAAAGGTGATTGATCCATCTCAAGAACAACCAAAAAATATGATTGAAAATGAAAGGAAAACAAACAATTAAGACTGGCGAATCCCCAACCAAATGATTGGCAAAAACTAATATAAGAATTAAAGGTCTCAATAGGAGACAAGTAAATCACTAGAAAATCAGTTACATCTGCCCCAGCATTTAAAGAAAATGAATTATCAATAATTATAATTAAAAATAAATTTATGACACAAGTTCTGAGTACATGCTCTGATAAATTTTAAGCTATACAAGTAAATACAAAATAAATCTATCAGACAGTGCACATGAATACAAAAATATGAAAGCGATAAATACTTTAGCAATGAAAGTTTCTCTCACCTGTAACTTACAAAAGGAATAAATATTATCTTCCTGCTGGCAACTTATAAAATTACAAAGCAAAAACAATTATAATTTCCGCTTTCAGAAATATAAGAAACGAAGACTATGAAAATAAAGTCGCCAGCCAAAAGATTTGGTGGTTTGCAAAAGTGCAAACACAGTATTTTGCAAACACAGTATTTAAAATTAATTCGGAGCTATTAAAATAATTACAGGTAAGCATTCAAAATATACATGACTGCCAAAGCATTTAGTAAAAATTAGGCATAAAAATAGACACATATCACTCTCCAATAAACAAAATTGAACTCAAGCTTGGAATCTTAAAACTAAGATTCCAAGACACACGGCAAAATACAATAAAAGAGAATAAATATAGCTAATCAATATGAGGTTAAATATTAATTTAGATTACAGGTTTATTAGATTGAGTGGAGATTTAACTAAAAAAAATTTACCCTGGAAAGAATAAAAGAAAATTTCATCTTACGGTAAAGCACAGTTCGCATAGAGTGTGTATGTTTATCTTTAGTCCATTTTCAGGTCCTTTGACAGTGGCAAGGCAGAGGCAGTGTTTATTTTAGAGGCTCATGGCATGACTGAAGGAGAGCTGGCAGGTGTGGGTCCATCCTTTGTTTAAGTTAGCAAGACATTCGGATGATGGCAAAACTCATAGCGGTAGATTTTAACATCTTTCACAGTAATAAAGTCTGTCAACAATTGCAAGTTTTTAGCAGGAATTAAATGTCCGAACTGCTACCCAAAATGGTATAACTCTCAGCAGGTGATAATCCAAGTGTCTCTCTGTGATACTCTATCTCCTCCTCTCCAAAATTGGTGGGTTATCCTTGCCTTGCTATATTTCCCATGAAAAACTTTCCTTAGTTTCTAATTCTATATCTCAGGAAGAGCAAATATTAATTTCCCACTCAATCTAATTTAAGAATTCCAACCAGGATTACTGAAACAAAAATGACAACACAATGAAATCTCCGCTTTTTAGAATTAAGTTTAAAATATATAAAAATAAGCAACAGAAATGTAATCACACGTTTGCTTATTCTTTTAATTAAATGGATTAAAAACAAGCAGTGAGAGTAAACTATTTTAAAATCAATTCTATAAACATCGAATGATCTATTTTAAATATAAATGCATATATGTTTTAAATAATAAAAATTTTAACATTAGTAATAAAACCATTGAATCGGAAATCAATCCGGTTCAATATATATATTTGTTTGTAAAGTTCTACTTTCATTATTCTCGCAATTGGAAACTCAACATGTTGGCAATTGGAAGAATCCATTACAATAACAAATAATGTAATACAGAAAAGGGGAGGTTTATTAAATTAGAAAATCTTTTTTTTTTGTTTTTGTAAATAAAATTTAATGACTTGACATTTGGTCATGATCATCATCATCACCACTTAATATGGGATAAGGTAAGAATTTTGATACTCTTCCATATTAATTTGCATGAACTAGTACAAGACATAGTTTATGTTGTTTATTTGTTTGTGTTTAACTAACAATCGTTATATTTCAATTTATTCGGCATGAATGACTAAGATTCTCATGTGAGTTTTTCTTTCTACATCAGAAAAAATTTACATGGGGGGTCCCAAAGAAGATCTCTCCATCAGAAATTGGATCATGGAACTATTTGACATATTGCAATATAATCTTGTAAATAGTTAGTTATCTTAGCGATCATTATGATGATAAAATAATATTTTTCTGAAACTATTGGACATATTGTAATGTAATCTTGTAAATAGTTAGTTAGCTTAGCGATCATTATGATGATGAAATATTTTTTTCTTTATTATTTTATCATCATAATGATCGCTATTTTTTATCTTACTCTAATCATATTGACTTTGTAAATAGGAAGTGTTTTAATGCATATCTATCAAGGACATGGTTTGCTATAAAGAATAATTTAGTTATTGAAATAGTAGAGATACATAAGGGACACATATAAGCATATGTTTTGCTATGTGAATAGAATTTCAATTTTTATCTGTTATTAATAAAAGTTGCTAATGTGATTTAAATTAAATTGGTCTCTAGTTTATCAAACTCATTCATATACTTGCTCATCAATTTACTTAACTAAGTATATATATGTGCACACACATTACTAAAATGTATAACATAACAATAGGGTTTGATTATCTTAAGAGAATAAAAACTTAGTTGCTACATAAAGTAAATTCACCCCTGAAAAGAGCCAAAGACATTCTCCCTGGGTTTGAATACTGAGGTGTAAAAGAGGGATGAGATATGGATGAACTAGCCTAAATCATATCTAGATTTAATGAGTAAATTAAGAACTAGCCCATGGAGCTAGATATGATTATTGGTTAATTACTTCATTGCATTACTCCTAGCATCCTACCCAATGACTCTAGGACTGACCATAGTTAAATGCACTCCCCCTCTCCTGGTGAAAAAACCAGATCATTACATCATGGTGCAGCCAACTTAGTGGCTCAAATTAGTAGATATAGAGTGTTACAAAAGTTTCTTGGGAGGTCTAGCCAATGGACTGGTATTTGGACTTTTCTCTACTCTGAAACTTTGCACATTTACATCTACAACCTTGATGAATTTATATAAGTGGCAACAGATTGGCACAACCAACCATAAATAGAAATACATTTTTTAAACATTAAATATAAGTAGTTAATGAATGGCAGATGATAAATAGAGACCATAAATAATTAATTAATGAATAAAAACAAGCTAAAATAGACTACACAGGTGGATAAAATGTAGGCTAAGGAAAAAGTAGGAATTAAAGAAATAACATCTTCATCAATAAAAGTATGTAATACAAGGAGTAGTTAAAAAAACATTTTATGGCAAGGGGATAGCAGTAGATTCTATGACACTTATGTATATGGATATTTATGAGTAAAAAAAAAAGTAACTTTTAATTAACTAATGTAGAAGAAATTTTTTTGTGGTACTTAGAAGTGGAAGATTGCTATCAAGCAAAGAAATGAGTCATGTTGAAGAATCATATAATGTTAGCAATAGTGAGATGGAGGGTCTTTACAGGTCCAGATGATGGGGGAGATCTATGACTGAAATTGACCAACTTTCACAAGTGCTGGCTATAAATTAGGTGTTACCTCAAGCACAAAGGACACATGGAAATAAAATAGCCCACATTCATGAAGCTAAAATTAGCACAGATTGCAGAAGGTAATATGACAATATCAAGGATGTACCAAATGATCAAGAGCAGCCTGGAAGCAAAGATGAATAAAATGAACAGTAATATAAGCACCACAAAAAGTGATATGAATAATACAAAGGAAGAATTGAACAGTAACATGAGAAGTATAGAGACAAGATTAAAGAGTGATATGAACAGTATTAAACAAAATATGAAACATGAAATGAATAAATAAGATGACATCTGGAAGAAAGCCTAAATGAAGACACAGACAGTATTAGGGTGGTTGCTAAAGGAGAAGTGGGGCATAGAGGTTAGTTTGTCTGCTGATATGAACCATCTATCAATAAATTTCAACAATTTGCAAAGAAAACTTAAGGAATGAAATGGAAAACAAGGACCTAAGTTGCCAACAATGATTTGAAGAGTTTAAATCAGATATCATTGGCCAACTAAGTGTGAAATATGATGCAGTATACAATAGCCATGAGGTCTTCAAAAAAGTGATGTATACAGAATGGGAAAAGCTGCAAAACATAGTCTGAAGAGAACTTCAGGAGACTCATGCAAGGATGGACCAACTTGCTCCAACATAGCTCCTTGAGGCAGAGTCACATAATGAAGCCTTAGCAGCAGTAGATTGATAATATAAATGACTTGAGGACAGAAAGACCTCAGTAGAAACAGACTCATTCCTAGGTAAAGCCATTATAGAGAAGCTTATGAAAGGAGCCACTGAAATATGTGAGAAGATTGACAGAGAAGATGAGACACTCAATCAAAAATTAGTAGTAATTAAGTGTCAACTGTGTCAGGAAAGCCAAGTTGGAAGGTATGGGAAGCAACCGAAAAGTCACCATAGAAGATCCAAATAATAAGAGTGATGAATGCCAAGAACCCAAAATGTACTACAAAAACAAAGTTTGCAAATGTGGTGATAGCTTCCAAAGAAGATCGATACCAACAAAAGAGATTGCTACTAAAGAACACCGTCACAACTACCATATCAGTTTGGAAAAGGTCAGATGAAGACCATATGTCTAATATGACACCCTTCCCCATATATGAAGATGATCCAAATAAAAGAAATTGTTGGATCATGTTAATGGACAATGCACTACCAATCAAGAAAGCAAAAAGGTCTCCAGTTTCATAAGTTATGCAGCACTTATGAAAGTCCTTTCACTCTCATTAGACATAGACATGCTAATGCTTAAGAGCCAATATAAGGATGGACCTCAATGATGTTGACCTGGGACACAAAACCAGATCAAGCCCAAGGAGATAGACCCAGATATAAGGTTTTATTAAAAAAATATGTATATTCATGTACAATTGATGATGCTATAGATACATGTAAGAGACATCCAAAAGCAAATAGAGCATAGATAGATATACCTACATATTACACTGTAATCATAATTTATAGCCAAACAACTGAGTATAAGGCACATTGCCAACAAAAGTGAAACTATATAAAGCTAGGAGTCTGAATATGAATACTAGACTCATTTAACTTTTCTATTGGAGTACATGAGTACATCAACTCAGCATACTTAAAATGAAAGTACCCCAAGTGAATGTGATTCAGAATGAACAGAAACAAAAAAGAAATGCTTACAACTTTTAAGATATGGGACAAAGTGTTCATCAAAATACCCCATATAAGTAAACCACTAGAGAGTAAATGCCAGAAATTTTATAAAAAGTATGAAGGACCATTAGGTCCAAATGCATTTTGGATAGAAACAAAAAAGAAATGCTCACAACTTTTAATATATGGGACGTGTTCATCAAAATATCCCATATAAGTAAACCACTAGAGAGTAAATGCCAGAAATTTTATAAAAAGTGTGAAGGACCATTAAGTCCAAATGCATTTTGGATAGAAATAGGAGGGGAACTTATGATACCAAATCCTAAAACTATATCTTGGTCAGTCGAAGTGACCACAGAGATGATGTGATTCATTGTCAAGTAAACTAAATGATAGGCATGATTTTTGATTAATGACAGAAGGAAGAAACTGTTTTAGAGTCAACTGAGACATGGGAGTTGATCCATGTAAAATGATGGACAACCCAATATTTAGTTAGTCCTTAAAAAATCCAGTAAGCCTCACATGGAGCAGGATTAAGGCTAACAAGTTGACTATGGGTCTTCTATAATAGAGACACATTACTTGTTGATTTCATCCCAAACAACCATTAAAATGGAAAAAGGGGGAGAACCCATATATGAATCTCACCATACTAGGTTGCAAACAGTAAAATAATGGACTGTAAAAGAGTAGAAATATAACAAAGACAACAACAGTAATTGAAATGAATATGCTTTGTAACTATGAAGCAAAAAAAAATTAATGAATTTAAGTAATCTAGCACAAAATGAACATACACACTAGTTAAGTATTAAAATTTTATTAAGGCCATAAAATTTTAATTCTATAAGGGTAGCAGAATTATAATAGTAGCTTATAACCATCCAAACTAACCCTTAAATGTCCACAACATTGAAACTAAATCCATGAAAATTACAAACTGGATAATTTAGATACAGGAAATCATTATTTATATGCAAACAGACATGTAATGATATACACACTTGAAGTGTGCTTTGATATATATCAAACCCAGATAATGTTAAAATAAAGTAGATCCTTCTTTTTATTGGAAAACAAAAGCTTAAAGAGAGAAATTTTTATATATATCTAGATCAATACTGACTTGTTTGTTAATGTGTAAATGTCAAACTGTGAGAGACAATAACTCAGTAGACATGGTGATGACTGGAGATCAAGTCAATATCTAAGCAACCAAGTATTAGAAAATAAGAGTGGAATTTTGCATAGAATTTTACCATTTAAATTTACTACATAATTTCATCACATAATTTTGTTACACAATTTCTATAACAACCATTAATTCATGCAACAATATATATATATAATGATGGAAATTGAACCATTAATTCATGCAACAATATATATATATAATGATGGAAATTGAAATCAAAAATGCGAGTACCCTAAACAATGGAACAAGGTGCAGTATAAAAGAACAAACACAGTTCATTTCTCTTTTATTATTGCCAAAGGGTATGATAACCACAAGCATCTGAACATAAAAAATTAAAACAAAGGACAAAATGGACAATGTATTTGGAAATACTATCTCTTTTGTGTAAAATTTTGAAGTGTTAGAAGTTGAAGCAAATTGTGATTAATATTTAATATGTCAAAGATTAACAAACTTTAGCAGTGCAATAAAAAACAAATAAATTTGCATCTATAAACAGACTAAAAAGACTGTGCTCAATTGAACAGAAAGAAAAGGGAATGTTTTATTGCCAGTATATACTCAAAACAATGAGGTAGAATTTTCTTTTGCTTAAACTTACTAAATACCAGATAATAAACAGAGTAAAATTTAATTCTACTTTATAAATTATTAAACAATGTACACTGGCTACATAAATGTGCTTTAGGGGCAAAAGGGATACCTTAATTACCATAAAGCATAATGATATAACTCGCTCATACAAATAAATAATGCCTAGAATAACACCTAATGATATATCTGAAGTGTTCAAGTGTATTCAGGAAGAGAGAGACATTCAAAATGGAAATACCCTCATTCATGTGCATCATTGGAGAGTCTGAGTAAGCAATGAAGAATTTGCTGGAATGGACTGTATCCATGAGTGACATTAACAGTGAAATTACAGACTTTATTTGGGAGGATTCAAACAAGATAAAATTATTAAGTGTTTTATATATATATATATATGTAAAATAAATAAAATATCCGTTAATTAAAAACAATATTGTAATTATAATTGAAATAATATTTTTAACGGTTTACAAATAATTACAAACAATCTTTAAATCTGCAGAAGTACTTTCAGTTACTTTCTAACCTGCCTCAACTGCCATTAAATTCAAAAACTAAAAGCGGAAGCAAATGTCATCAATTCAAATTCCATGAATCTCGTATTTTAATGTTAGAAGCTTGTTGATTTATTAAATGCATTTTATTCCTGTTTATAAAAATTGCCTCTTTAATTTTTCTTTTACTATGGTTTCTCTCTTCATGAAGAATTTTCACATTTTCAAAATTAAATTTAAATTTATATTTACATGTTTTTTCATGATCGAAGAAAACTGAAGAAGATATTAAATCACCATTATTTTTATTTTTTACACGCTTATATAACAATTCATGTTCCTTCAATCTTTTCTCAATGCTGCACCTAGATTCACCTATATATGATAGCATACAATCACAAAAAATTTGATATATGACATTACTTTTTTGCTTGACAGGTATGACATCCTTAGAATTATTAACTAATTTATTAATATTGTTTGGAACATATAATGAAACATTAAATACATTCTTATATAAATCCTTAAAAAATTTTACTTGTGGATTTGAAATAAATGGAATAGATATCCATTTTTTATTATTAATCTTCATTTCTTTTAAATTATAATAATTTTTTTTAAATTGACTTAAAGTATTGTTTATTTGTTCCATTTTATAACCAACATCAAGCAATTCCTTGGCAAATATCTCAATATTTTTCAATTTATCACTTTGGTAACGACATAATTTTTCATTCTGAAACAAAGAAGATTTAAAACTTGCCATCTTATACATCATTGGTACTTTTGATTTACAATTTATATATCCTCTTTTTTACAATGGCTTAATTATTAGTTTATAATTTAATATACTGTTATCTCTTGTGATTATTAAATCTAAATAGTTAATCTTATGGTCCTGTTCTTTTTCAATAGTCCATTTCAAGCCATTTAACTTATTTAATTCCTCTATAAGCAAATTTATACTATTAGTGTTTCCACAGACAAAAACATCATCCACATATCTTTTGTAAATTTTAATATCTCCTAAAATACACATATTTAAAATACTACTCTCATATGTAGATAAAACGAAATTGCAAACTTGTGCAACTACAGGCAATCCCATAGGCCAAACTTTGTTCATTTTATAATATTGACCTTCAAAAGATGCAACAATGTTATCATTAAAAATTTTTAAAGAATCAATAATAAATTTTATCATATATTTACAAATACTTTTACTTTTTAATGCATGTTCAACTATTTTTATGGAATTCATTCTATCAATAGATCCATACATTTCTGTAACATCCAATGAAGCAATAATATCATTTTCATCAATAATTAAATTTTTAATACTATTTACAAAGTCAAATCCTAAAAAGTCTTGTAAAAGCTTACCAATATATTTAGAAGTCTGATATATAAAGGAACCACCAAAATCTATCATAACTCGCAAAGGATTACCTTCTTTATGTAATTTTATATTTGCAAAAATACGAGGACATATAGCACAAGAAGGATATATTATATAGTATACATTATTATTTAAAACTTTATTTTTAGCACTTTTTAGAATATTGTTAATAAACTTTATTCTTTGACCATCCATATTATAATCTTCAATCAAAAAGAAACCAAGTTTGTCCATTTGTATTTTAATTTTATTAATATATTGATATTTTGTCAACAAGCACATACGCATACCTTTGTCCTCTTTCAAACATATCATATCATCAATCTTCAATTTCCGTTTAAATTCCGAAATAGCCAATTGCCCATGATTTATCATAAGATATTGTATCAAATCTATTGCAATTAATTTTCTTAATAATATCATCAGCAAAATTATCATTACCAGGAATCATTTCAAATGTATTTTGAACAGCTGCAATTAGTTCCAAATTATAATCTTTCCGAATACCACCAACGTATTTAGCTCCGTGACTTAAAACGTATTTCTGAATTAAATGTATCCTATTATTTGATAAATTAACAAAGTTTAAATCCTTATAAGCATGTGGATATTGCTTATTAAATAAAAAATCAACTTTTTTCTCAAATTTGTTATATAATTTACGTTCAATTACTTTAAATCCATTTTCACACATAATTTTATATTCGTTTCAGGCACACCATTCATTTAAAATTATTAAAGTACTTCTGCGGATTTAAAGATGTTTGTAATTGTTTGTAAACCATTAAAAATATTATTTCAATTATAATTATATATATATAGTTTGTAAAGTTCTACTTTCATTATTCTCACACTTGGAAACTCAGTGTGTTCGCAATCGGAAGTCCATTACAATAAGAAGTAACAGTACAGGGGAGGGAAGTTTTATTAAGTTAGAAAATCTTTTTTTTTTGTTTTTGTAAATAAAATTAAATCAAACCCCTCCATAGTGACTTTATACCATCACCACTTAATATGGGATGAAATAAGAATTTTGGTACTCTTCCATATTAATTTTTATGCACTAGTACAGGACTGACTTTAAGTTGTTTGTTTATTTGCTTATGTTTAACTAATAATGATTACATTGAGTTTATTCAATATGAATGACTAAGAGTCTTTTTCTGTCTACATCAGGAAATTTGTACATAGTGGGGGGTCCCAAAGAAGATATTTCCAGCAGATATTGGATTATGGAGCTATTAAACATATTGAAATATAATCATTATGATGAAATAATATTCTTTTATTTATTTTTGGTATCTTAGTTAATCTTATTGACTTTGTAAACAGGGAGTGTCTTAATGTATATCTACAAGGGGTATGGGTTGCTATAAGGAATAATTTAGTTATTGAAATGGTAGAGATGCATATGGGACACATATAAACACATAAGTGAATAGAATTTTAATTTTTATCTGTGATTAATGAAATTCATTAATGTGTTTTAAATCATATTGGTCTCTAATTTATCAAACTCATTCATACACTTACTCATTAATTTACTTAACTATGTATATATATGCACACTGACACATTATTGTAATATATAACATAACAGTAGAGTTTGATGTATCCTAAGCCAATTAAAATTTAGTTGCTACATAAAGTAAATTTACCTCTGAAGAGAGACAATGGCAACATTCTCCCTGGGTTTCAATACTGGGGCATAATGAAATCCAAAAGAGGTATGAGGTATGGATGAACTAGCCTAAGTTGTATCTAGATTTAATGAGTAAACTAAGAGCTAGCCCATTGGAGGGAGATATGATCATTGGTTAGTTACTTCATCACATTACTACTAACATCCTACCTGAAGACCTGAGGTCTGACCTTAGTTAAATGTGCTCTCTCTCTTCTGATGGAAAAACCCAAGTCGTTACAATACTTTAAGCTAGATGTAAGTAGAGGAGATTTGAACACCGACTTTCAAGCTCCCTGTAGTCATCCACTCTACCTTATACAACTGATACAAATGACTACATACATGCAAAAGAGATGAATGATCTTCAATATATGTTTTTCATGCTGAGGTAGCACTCATCAGTTACCTGGATCATCAATTCCCACATGTATATTTAATCAGAACTAGATTTATATTACGATAGAAAATCTTCAAACTTTAATGGTCTTCTCCACTCTCTAAATTTTCAGCCATTCATGTTATTGAAAATCTGATTGAATATTTAACTTAAGATTTATTCATATAAGGAAGGTGATCAATCCAGTTATAAAGATCAATAATAATTATTAATAAATTAAATTTAAATGATATCTCTCTTTTATCTTTTATTCAATCATATGTACTTTTATTATTTATAATTTTCAAAATGATTGTCTTATTTCAATAACAAACACATCAAAAACATGGATCAGTAGGTTGGACAAATTTTTCTTATTTATAAGATCTTTGTTAGTAGAGAACTCTAATATCACTCAAGTAAAAAGTAAATAAATATCAATAATAATTTTAAAAGTGAAATTACCTTTAATATAATAATTAGAGAAATTGTTGATGACATTCTAAAATTGAATTTAAGGAAGACAAATATCAAATATATTTATATATCTAAATATATTTATTTTAAGATTTTAAGTTATAGAAAATGCATTGTGAGTAAATACATTTTGCCATATGATCAAATGTTATTGTTCTAACCTGAAGCAATGTAACTATTCATTCCTACTGAAATACCTAAATATATATATATATAATTCATTGTCCAACTTCAGTTTACAATGAGATAAAGGAATGTCAATGTCATGAGAGACAAATATTTATGAAACAATAAAGTATACTGATTGCCTCACTGATGATTGATGACTGGAAATAAAAGAACTTTATTCTTAATAAAAACATTGCTATTTAAATTTTGGAAAATGAATAGGATAATATCATAAACTTAAAAAATATCATATTCTTTCTGTGTATCAACATCTAGAAATATTTAATTTTATTTCATTTGCCTTTAAAACCTCTTACTTTGGAATAATCCATTTGGGAAAATCATTAGATGAAAAATGGGGAAAGATCATTGGGTTAAATATTTTTTATTTCATAAAATGTAGGTCTTCCTTTGATTTAACCAGGTTAATAATTAAACTTAATATGAATATTTATTGTTCTTCATATTAAATTCATTCACTCATGACAAGACAGAATTTTTGTTTATTATTAATATAATTAATTTAGTAATATTTGTTTGTTTATTATTTGGTGTAAATGACTAATATCTTTGGATGAGATATCTTTTTCTTTCAATGATAGGGACCATACATAGACAGGGGGTCTTATAGAAAATGAAATTTTCTCAGAAGGATTGGATATTATAAAGGTCTTCATTTATACTTATATTTTTCAATTTAAATTTAGTTAGCTAGTGTTATCATAATCTTTGGAATTATAAAATGTTATTTATTTTTGCAATCTATTAAATATTATTTGTGTTATGATACATATCTACTATAGGATATGGGAAGATATAATTGTAAATTTTATATACTAATATAGTAGAAATGTATGCGAACAGATATAATCAAAAATTTTATATAAAAATAAATTTAAATTTTCAATGTTAAATTTATTATAAATTTATGACATCATGATAACTGGGTTGGAAGGAATTTTGAGAATCGATTGAACTTATATAAAAATATTATTATTGCTACAGGATATCACTTCATCTCCAAAAAGAGTTAAGTGTAAAATTAACCCTGAGTTCGAATACGAACACAACGGAATAATAAAGGGAGGTGAAGATTGGATCAACTGATCTAAGTTGTATCTGTACTGAAAGATTAAACATTAAATTATCACATCTGAAATAGATACAATCATGGTTTAGATTTTTATCACATCATTCATGGGATCCTACATGAAGACCCAAGTCTGACCATAGTTAGATGCATTCACCCTCATTCCTTAAGGTAATATGGACCATTACAATATATTATAAAACTATCTATTGTAGTATTGAATAAACAATAGATACTGGATGATAAAATGCTATAAAATATCATTGGTTGGTCTGGAGTTAAGACACTATACTATCCATTTATCAACTAATTGTTTAAGCTTTTAATTGATGCTTTACAACAGGGGTGACCAACAAGTAGATTGTGAAGCAAATTTTTGTCAATCGCTAGGTCAATCCGGCAAGAGCCATTGGGTTACAAGTGAAACAAATTAAGTCAAGATCTTCAAGTTTTTTTTGTTATTTCTGTTTTTCAAGATCTTCAACTTTTTTTTGTTATTTTTGTTTTGTTTTCAATTTTTTTTTAATTCTAGATAGGTGAAGTCCACTAAGTCAAATCATTATTAAAAATAATATTTTTAATCTTGACTTAATGTGTTTCACTTGTAACTGAATGCAACACATGAATGCAATGTGCAAACACAACAGTATGCATGCAGTTATGACTCATAGAAAAACACAGCCATTTAGCTTGAATATTTGGTAGTGTCATATGGTAGATTCTTTTTTAGTAGTAGTAGTAGTAGTAGTAGTAGTAGTAGTAGTAGTAGTAGTAGTAGTAGTAGTAGTAGTAGTAGTAGTAGTAGTAGTAGTAGTAGTAGTAGTAGTAGTAGTAGTAGTATCATCTATCCATGTGATCATGATGAGCTTCAATTTTTCTTCTGTTTAAAATGTAAATACCTTTTTTATGCTTTTATTTAAATTATCGCTTTTCTTACCTATATACTTATTTGATTAGTAAGGTTTTAGTGGCAGATGTCTAAGCTGAAGTCATTAATGGAGTTAATGACCACAGTTCATGAGTTTTTAATTTTTTTGGAAAATATTATTTCAATATTTATTATTTATTTTGAATATTTAATTCTTATCAGTTAAGATTGGGAAAATAAAATCGTCATACATATTTCCTTTTTCATTTTAGTTATACCCATGAACATGAGTAGTAAACCAAAAAAATCTAAAACTTATCATTTCAATGAAGAATGGGAACTCTATTACTTTTTTACAATGGTGAATAATAAATGTTGTTGCTTAATATGCTTTACCTCAATAGCCATTGCTAAAAAGGGTAATCTGGAGAGACATCTTTTAGCTTTACATAACAAGTATCAAACAGATTATCCACAAAATACCAAATTGAGAAAATGTAAAGTTAGGGATCTTAAAACTCAATTAAAATATCAACAAAATGTTTTTAAAAAGCCAATGTTGAAGTCACAAGCAGTAACTACTGCATCATTCAAAGTAAGCTATCTCTTAGCAAAAAAAATGTAAACCATTTTCTGAGGGTGAATTTGTAAAGGAAACTTTTTTGGAAATGTCAGATTCACTTTTTAACAATTTTCATAACAAGAGTGAAATTATTGCTGCAATTCAAGATCTACAACTGTCTTGAAACACTGTGGTGCAATGAATTGAGAAGATGAGTGGAAATGTAAAAGAGCAGTTATATAATGATATTAATAGTATGTTCTTGTTTTCCCCTTTGACATGATGAATCGGCAGATGTAAGTGATTCAGTACAATTACTTATTTTCATTTGTATGATTTTTAAAGATTTTACATCTAAAAAAGAATTATTGGGTATGATTTCTTTGAAAAAAAGGATTAGAAGTGTAGATATATTCAAAGTCTTTAAAAACTTGCTCAATGATTTGAAAGTACCAATTTTTAAATTAGTTTCAATAACAACAGATGCTGCAGCTGCAATGATAGGTCGCATAAATAAATTTATAGCCCTATATCAAAATGAAGATGAATTCCCAGATTTTTTGAGCTACCACTGCATAATTCACCAGTAAGTGTTAGCCAGCAAGAGACTAAACACAAAAGAAGTAAGGACATAGCATTTAAAATTATTAATTCAATTTGAGGAAGTTCCCTCAAATGGCGTTTCTTCGAACTGCAGCTTGATGAAGGCAAACCTGAATTATTACAACATTCCAATGTAAAATGGCTATGCAGAGATAAATTTCTGCAATGATTTCATGATGTATTACCTGAAATAATAGATTTTCTCCATGAGCAAGATAGAAAATGTGAAAATTTAAATGATGAAACTTGGCTTAATGACTTAGTTTTTCTTACCGATTTTACTTCAATGTTATTAAGTCATTTAAATTTACAATTACAAGGTAAAAATAAAACAGTAATTGATATGATCAATAAAACAAAATTTATTTTGCTAATAGAAGACCTGCAACAAAATAAACTGAATCATTTTCCAAATATGGCGAATCACCTACAAAAACATAAAAATATTAATTATAATATCGACAAATACAGAAATCCAAAAAGTAATTGAAGATAAGATTCCAAGATTTTGAAAAAAATTAAAGAAATTGTGGAATGTATATCTTTTTCTTTTAAAAAAGATTTAAGTGTGAAACACATTAGCCAAAAAATTTCAGACATATTTCATATGGAGCAAAAGGCATTAGAAAATGAAATTACAATTTTACAAACTGATTTAATCTTATAAGCTAGAAAATTTGAAAAAGATTTTTGGAAATACGTTAACTGAGAAAAATATCCCAATATCATCAAATGTAGCGAATATATTTATTCTTATTTCCGATCTACAAACCTATGAGAATCGTCATTTTAACGAAGACTAAACAACGTTCTGTCCTGACTGATTCCTATACTGAGGCTTCATTATTATTATCGTTGTCAGGATATACACCTAATTATGATTCCTTGGTTAGAGACATGCAAACACAGTCTTCCCATTAATGTTAAGGCAATACAATAAATTCTAAATCTGTTTTTATTTGTAGCTAATTTGAATTAATAAATATAATTATTCATGTTGCTTTAATTCCCCCGACATGAGTTTTTTGGCCCATTAAATAATTATGTTATTTTTTTTACATAAATAGATATATAAAAATAGTATGTATTTCACACCTCCCTCCACTTAGACTACACCTATGACAACAAGTCGATCGCAGTTTTAAAATAAAAAGTAGATCTTATGAACACAAAAATTGGCCATCCATGCTTTAGAATAAGGTGAAGCAAATTTTTCTTTATTCACTCTTTTTTAAAATAATTATTTTAACATTATATTTTCTTATCCTATCTTTCATTTTCTATTTATTTTCACCGTGAGTATTTTTATTAATCTTATTCGAATTCTCACTTTCATTTATAAATATGGCATCCGTTTCTCTATTAATATTCATAAAAATATCATTCTTTTTTTTAAAAAAATAACTCATCAGTTATTAATAAAATATAGATTATTTTATATTTCTAATAATGTAATTTATTCATCACGTTTATATCTCTTATAACTAGATTAAAAGCACACATAACATCAAATATTCATAAACAGAAGTAAAAAATTCAAACAAGTAAAAATTAAGATTTTTTTTTTTTTTAATTTAATCATGCAACCATAGTAGAATTGTAAGTCACTTATCCTTTATGTTAAATTTTAAGCATAGAAATTCTGTAAACGATATATTCTTTCATGATTTAAAAAAAAAAAAACATTTGTCATAGCGTTGAAATTTAATAAAAATATGAAGATGGGAAAATAAAACTTATTTTACAAATCAAAGGCACATACTTTTTTATTAATGAATAGATCCCTTCTTAGTTTTATTCAAACCATGAAATTTATATACTTTCTGTAATGAAGTTGTATCTTTCATCTTGTTGGAAACAAATTATACTAAATTATTCAATTCTATTTCTGATTTTATTTTATTTATTTGGTGAAGGTTAGTAATGTTAAATGTTGAATTTTCAAATTCATGTACTCAGAAGATTTCATTGATTTATTTATTTTTGTATACTATAATCTTTGCCCAGTCGATTATTACAAATGTTTTAAAATGTTAGAACTTTGCAGATATATATATATATTAAATCGGCTCCACACCACCACACATTCTTTCCAAATTATATAAATAAAAATACAATAAAAGATCACTATCTCTCATATATATATATACTGTATTTAGCAACAGTAAATCATTACATTTTGAATTACAAATGTCAAATTAATACATTTATAAAAATAATACACATGGGATGGAGAAAAAAGAGTAACTCTGTGTGTGTGTAATATAATTTTAAAAAATCAGATATATTAATTTTTAACTGAAGTTTAAAGTTTATATCTGAGGTAGAGACAGACAATGCCCAATTTAATACATGCTTAGTAATAATCATCATTACTGTATTTATCTAGATTTGGTTAATGCCAAATTTGTGCGTGAAATAAGTTTGACACTTGTAATTCAATATATATATACACCTGGGACTCATTTTATGTGGATTTTTTAATGCGATTTTGAAGTTATGTGATTCATGTTTCTTCTTAATATCTTTTTATGTGGGTTTTCTTTTATGTGATAAAGAAGTTCATATTTTACTATATTTATTAGATATCAAGAAATTTAAATTATTAATAACTTATTTTGACTTGAAATACTTTTTTTTCCCAAATATATAGTGTTATATTAGCAGCTAACGTGAATATGGCCTGAAACTATTTAGAAACTTAGCTTCTCCATAAATAACCTACTTATACTTGTGAGTAAATAATAATAATAATAATAATAATAATAATAATAATAATAATAGATTTATACTTATGAATATAAAAATATCGCAATAAATATTCAAAAAATTCAAACTTTTAAAACATATTTTGTTAGATATAACAGAAATAAATATTCTTTTAGATTTTTAAAAATAATCAGAAATAATGAAGATTTTATAAACTGAAAATAACACCAAATAATCTTTCTAATGATAGTGTATAATATTTTTGTTTTGATTGTTATCTCATTTTTTAAATATAGAAACAAAATGTGAACATTTAAAATTTATTTCAGTAGTAAACAAAAATATCTATCAAATGAACACAAATTTATTATTTTCTGATAAGTAATAATTATTTAATCATAGATTTTACATTGATGTGTGAGACGAAGAAAAATATCAGAAAATGCTGAAATCTGAGAGAGTTGCTGCAATCAGCAAACTCTTAAATTCCAATGAGAGCTAAATAGTTATAAGTCTGGATATCGCAAACTTTATAAACAATTAGTAAAATCATTGTCTCAAAGTTTAATCACTGATTACATTGTTGACAGACAACCATTAACACTTCACAAGACTAAAGATGGTGCTAGTTGTACTTCCTCTTGTGATGAATCTGATTTCTTACTAGTTCACAAACGAACCGCATATTGTCAAAAAGTGATAATGATTAAAATATGTATGAAAAATGTAAAATTAAATACTGTAATTAATAAAAAAAGTAAAAAAAGTTTGTCTTGTATTTTTTTTTTTCAAATATTTGAAATTTTTTATTAGTCTACTTTATTTCCTTATTTTTTTTTGTGAATTTTAAATAATTTTTTTTTTGTTGCTTTGCTTTTATGTGATTTCTGAAAATTACAGAATGTATCCCCCATTTTTCAAGGTAAGTTAAGTCTATTTTTGTGTGATTTTTTTTAATATGGGTTTTCTGCGGAACCTATGTACTGCATAAAATGAGACCCAGGTGTATATGAGTGTGATTTTTTGTATATGTTGTTTTAAATTCATTCGAGTTACATCTATAAGCTTTTGTAAATTAAATATTTAAGAGCATTTTAGTTTAGAAAACAATAATCAAATATTTTTCAAACTTTTAGTACAAAAATAATGAATCTAATTCTATTAATAAAATTAGAAATCAATGTTTCTTCCTCTAACACATGAAAGCTCACTACCCCCACACACCTTTAAGTCATGTGACAATTTCATAACATTCCAGACTAATATTAAATTATTTAAATAATAATTTAAACAAACAATTATTTTAAACACATTAAATACATTTTATATAATATTTATTAGTCTTTATTATTGTATCAATTAAATACAGTAAATACATATTACTTTTATCTTTTAAATGATCTATTATATTATTTTATCACTTAACTTACATTAAAATGATTTACACTATTTAAAACATTTTTACATGATTTTATTCACTAAATTTGAACTCATACTACCTATAGAATCACTATAACATATAAACTAATATAATTTTTTTTTAAGATAGCTACATTTCAAACTTTACTTAAACTGTCTATACCAAGTATAAGGGCAGAATATATATATATATATATATATATATATATATATATATATTGTACCAGACAAAGATTTTGGTTTCGCATATACTGATGACAAGGGCACTACTAGTCTGAAAATTTGAAACTAGACATTTATTTAAGGATGGACAGAATATATGAAACTGAATGCGCCAGACTAAACCCAGGGAGAGCAAGAGCTTGTGAATATTGTTCAGTCAATTGAGAATCAAAAACACTAAGACAAATGTCAAACAAATTAAGTTTAGACACATTTTAAAAATTTTATTTAAGAGAAATATATATTATAAAATAAAAGTTTATAATACAACAAATATGATTATCTCAGGTGTGTATCAGAAAGAATAAAATTCAATGCTCTGGTAGACAGACTAATCTTCTAATAGAGAATTAGAAAGGGAGAGAACAAAGTTCTTTCAGCAGAGAATTCACCACAACTCTGTTTCCATTCACAGATACGAAAACAATACATTCTTGAAATAATTCAATAAAACCAGCATCTGCGAGCATTTCTTGGCCCAGAAAATGTGTTGGGACCAGGAACATCATATTGCCAGTAGAAGCTGCATCTTATACTATGTTTAAAGCAAAGATGATTGATTTATCCCAAGAACCAAAGAAAAATATGATTAATACGTCATAGTATAAATTATAAAAATGGGAGGAAATTTACGTCTCCAATTTAATGAAATAACAAACTTAGAAACAATGTAATGATTTTAAATTACTAAAATATTAAATCTATGAAAAAAAAAAGAAAACAGACATTTAAAACTGGTGAATCCCCAACCAAATGAGTGGCCAAAACTAATAATAATTAGAGGTTTCAATAGAAGACAAGTAAATAATTAGAAAACCATTTATGTCTACCCAAGCATTTCAAGAAAGTGAAATAATTATAATTACCAATAAATTTACAAACCAAGTTCTGAGTATATGCTCCAATAAAATTTAAAGCCACACGTAAAGACAAAATAAATCTAGCAAGCAAATATAAATGCTGACCTAGATTTTTTTTAAGTTAGTTTATCAGAGAGTGTAAATGAGAAAAAAAAATTAAGATCTTAAATACTTTAGCAGAAAGAAACTCTCTTTCACATGTAATTTACAAGGGGATTAATATTATCTTCCTGCTGGTGATTTATAAAATTACAAAGAACAATAATTTCAGTTTCCTATTTTAGAGACATAAACACAAATATGGTCCCGTAGGAAAAGAAGAAACGAAAGCTCCAAATACAGAAAAACAGAACAATAAACATGATAAACTGCCAGCCAACAGATTTTTGCGTTTGTAAAAGTGCAAACACAGTATTTTAGATCAATTATTGGGCAATAAAATAAATACAGGTGAGCAAATTAAAATTACACAAGATTGCTAAAGCATTTAGAAAAAGGTTAGGCATATAAATAGAGATATATTAAACCTATAAAAATACAAACTCACTAGACACTCTCCGATAAATAAAATTGAAAGCAAACTTGGAATCTTAAAACTAAGATTCCAAGACACATGGCAAAATACAATGAAAAACAAATACAGCTAATAAATATGAGGTTAAATCATTATTAAAAATAAAGATAATTTTTGAGATTGAGCAGAGATTTGACTAAAAGAATTTACCCTGACAAGAATAAAAGAAAATATTTACCTTACAGTAAAGCAAAGTTCACGTAGTTTCCATGAGTGCACACTTTTATTTGAGTTCATATTTCAGGTGTTCCATTTTGACAGTGGCAATTGTAGAGGCATATCGAGGAATCCAGTTTATTTTACTCCTTTATAGCATGACTGAAGAAGAGATGGCAGTCATGGATCCATGTTAGTTTATGTTAGCAATGCATCTTGTTGGTTACAAAATGTATAGTAGTATTTTTGACATCTTGGGGAAAGCAAAATGGTTTTAAGAAACTAAATGTCCGATCTGCTAACAATACGGTACAAATGTTGAAGGAGTCACTTGGACTAGCTTGTTGCAGCCAAGAATAAAAACTATTGTCCCAAAATTTGTGGGTTTATTTATACCACACTACATTTCTTACAAAAACTTTTCTTGTTGTCAAATTCTATATCTTAGGGCAGGGCAAATATCAATCTCCCGCTCAATCTAATGAAGAATTCTAACCAGGGATTATTTTAAAAGAACAACACAAAATTAAATCTCTGCTTTTAGAATGAACTTAGAAATGATTAAAATAAAAAAGACAGGACTGCAATTAACAAGCTTGTTTGCTTTTAATCAAATTGATTAAAAACAAGTGGTAAAAGAAAACTATTTTAAAATCAATTCTATAAAAAAATAAATTAAAATGACCTATTTTAAATATAAATATGTGTGAAACACATGCACTTGAATAAATAATTTTTTAAAAAATAGCTTTATGCTTTCAATTTAATAAAATCAAAACTTAGTTCTACTTTTGGAAATGATCTTTGAAATGGCTACTATCCAGTTTAATGTACATCATTAAAAAACCAGTCAACATTTTCTATTTACTAAGTTTGAACTTATATTACCCATAGAATCACTATAACATATAAACTAACATAAATTTAATTTTTTTTAATATACCTACATTTCAAACCCTACTTAAACTGTCTATAACAAGTATAAATGCACAATATATATATATATATATATATATATATATATATATATATATATATCATTAAAAAACCTGTCAACACTTAGATCATCCCAATATTAATAATAATGAACAATTTCATGCTGTTGTCAAGGCAATCTCCTTTTAACAATAAAGTTGGAATATTTAAATACATGTATATTGGCTATACTAAACTTAATGTAATTAAATGATACTTGAACTCAGACTTTTATTTTCCTTACAGCTATCCACTCCATCTTATACAACTGACACACATACATGTGAAAAAGGTAAATGATCACCAATATATGTAATACATGCTAAACCAGTATTCATCAGTTAGTCCAGATCACCATTCCCCACACATATCTAAAATCAGTGCTCAGTTTATATTAAGATAGCAAGCCTTCAAACTTTAAGGACAAGTTTCAATTCTCTCTATCCTCCAATTCTTGGCTATCAATATCATTAAAAATCTGATGATGGAACCCTCAGAGCTTTTGTTAATGCCAATATTATTGTCATACTCATGTTGGGTTTAACTCACTCTGTCCCTCGCATATAGAACCTTAATATAGTAATAGAAATATTAAGGTTCTACATGTGTGGAGACAGAGAGACTTAAAGACAACATGAATATGACAATAATACAAGCATTAACATGTACTTTGAGAATTCTATCCTCAGATTTTCAATGATATGGATGGTTGAAGAGTTCAAGGGTGGAGAAGATGCTTATCCATTAAAATTTGAAGATTTGCTATCATAATATAAACTGAGCACTGTCTGTATATATGTGTGGGGAATAGTGATCTGGACAACTGATGAATGCTGGTTTAGCATAAAATACATATATTGGTGATCATTTATCTTTTTCACATTATGTGGTCACTTGTATGGTGTCATGTGTATCAGTTGTATAAGATGGAGTGGATGGCTATAAGGTGCATGAATGTTCGAATTCAAGTCCTTTTTAATATATATATATGTGTGTGTGTATTTATAATTTTACATTTCAGCACATAAACTTTAATTATATGATTAAACATATCTCAAAAAGGTAAATGATTCCAAGATCATTCAAATCAGTATTTCTCAATTGGCTTAGCTCACAATGTTAATTTCATCATATTTGATTAGTAATAATCATTAAGTTATTCAACTAAGGAGAATATGATCTTAAGTTTGGATGCAAAAAATATGATATTTTTGGATTAAATGAAAATAATATCAGTGCATTATCCACAAAGTTCACGAACCACGACTTGACTTAGACCAGATCATTGCAGTTATGATACTGTATATCACTAAGTACAAAGTGATACTTTAGAAACTATTATAAATATAAATAGTATTTATTTTGTTTATTTACAAATAATGCATTATTTTAGCAATGTAAGCATTTTTCCCTTTTTACAATATTAGAAGTACATCTGCTTTTTTTTTGCAGTAAATCTACTAAAAGAAGTTCTTTTTTAAAAAAAAGATAAAAAATAACCAAAAAAGTAAATACATCATATATAGTAGATAAGAATTTAAAGTTTAATTTTTTTTTTATAAAGTTGAATTTTCTTTTTATTTTAGAGTTTTATTTTTTACCATTTGTAAATGGACTTTTTCAATCAAACATACAATCCGGAGGAAGAGAGAGACACGGGTTGGAGTTCTGGGATTCAGCGACTTCCTCATGTTTTCTTTTCTAACTTACTTATTCTCGAGTGAAAGACTTCAAAAAATTTCCAGCTTCAAAATAATACAAAGGCTAGATTTTTTTTATTTATAAAAACTAATTCCATCTGTGTGCTTCAAATTTGCTTAAAAAATTGTTTTTGATTATTTTAACTTTTCACAAGTGAAGTGTTACAAATGCGTACCCACATACACACACACACAATTATAGACTGAAGAATTATTTTTCAAACTTATAGAATTATTATAACAGTAATATATCAGTATATGAAAGTGGATTTTTTTAAGACAATATAATTACTTTGTTATAAAATGCATTTTTAATGATGTATAAAAAAAAGTTGAGTATTACTAAAAGGAAATATGCCTATGTGTTTGAAAAGAATGTTTTTTAACAAATGTGTTTTACCAGTTCTTACTTATGGATCTGAGACTTGGACACTTAATAGAAGAGCAATACAGAGACTTCAGACCACTCAAAGGAGTATGGAGAGATGTATGTTGGGAGTAACAAGAAGAGATCAAAAACGCAATGTATGGGTAAGACAACAAACAGGTGTTACTGACCTTATTGAAAAAATTAAAAGATTGAAATGGAGTTGGGCTGGACATATTGCTAGAAGAAATGATAATAGATGGACAATTGAAATTTTAAACTGGATTCCAAGAGATTGTAAAAGACCCAGAAAGAGACCACATGTGAGATGGATGGATGAAATAAGAAAATGTGCAGGGGTGTTGTGGAAAAGAGAAGCTAAAGACCGGAGAAGATGGATTAAACTTGGAGAGACCTTCATCCTGCAGTGGATTGATAATGGTTGATGATGATGATGATGATGATGATGAATGCGGTGCTGAGATAAATTGTGTTAAAAGAGTAAGAACCAAAGTGAGCACCGATGATAATTAAAGCTCATGACTTTGTCAAAGTTATCTATTGTTTAATTATATCAACTAGTCTGTGGGAAGAAAATATACAACAGCTACATGAGATTTTCATCTTATTTTAAATATAGATACCTAATTAAATAAAGAAAATAAGTGAATAAATTAATTCTCAGAGGTATGTAAAAAAATTGGGAGTGGTAATGACGGAATTGGTGTTGAACCATAATCTATGTTCCTTTAGCTCCAGAATCTATTAGGTTTTTTTTAACACCTATAATAAATTCTTGTATAGTTGAAGATATTTTTTTTAAATTGACCAATGCAGAAAAAAGACACACCAAGAACTTCTCATTGCCAAGTAGTGAAGATTACTAATCAGGCTCATCAATTTATATGGTGGTGATTTAAATACTTTTTCATTTTTTGTTTATTCTCTAGTTAAGTATAGCTAGACACCCTTTTACTTACCCAATTTTTGATGGCCAACTGAGTTAGCTATGGACTAGATATCTAAAAAAATCTATGTTCTTAAAAAAAAATTCATAGTCTGTAAACTGTAAAATTTGAACACGGATTTTGGTTATGACAAAAACGTGATTCTCCTGTACCATATATATAATATTTGAAGTACAAGTATACTTTTTGTGTATATATATATATATATATATATATATATATATATATATATATATATTCTAACCTGTATCTCATGCATCTTCACTTCCAGATAATATATGATATAAAATAAAACGGGTTCTATCTCAGTTAATAATTAATATCTAAACTATTCAGCATTAAAATTAAAATATTTTAGTAGCTCAAATTTAAAATACGAATAAGGTTCAGTTTATAAAAATAAATTAAATAAATATTTAATATTTTCATGAGACTTGAAGTGAAAATACAGGTGACAAGATAGATTACATTGAGCCAATATCCCACAGGATACTACCTCAATGGCATAAGAACACTATCCCCCCATATTACTATTTCAAATAACAAACTCATAGTATTCTTACGACTTTAATAATTTCTACTCACTAAGATTAAACTAATAATTAAATCTTAATCTTCTATTTAATAATAATCTAGCTCAAATAAAATAATCTCAGGTTCATAAAGTTTATTCTAAGTTAATTTTAAAATACGGTAGTAAAATATGAGAAGGGATTTTATGTCATAATCTACTACACTTAAACTAATAATAATAAATAACAATAATAATATTCTTCATTGTTTAATTACTACTGCATATCTTTTCTTTTCATTATATTTTTATTACCATAATAAAATAATAAAATAATTTTATATAATCTTTTACCTTCATGTAATAATATAATAAATATGTGGTAGCATATGATAACCCGATAAACAAAGGATGGGTGGCAACTGATAGCATATAATTCAGTATACTATTGTGATAACTGATTTATGACCAATAAAATAATGTAAGATTATGATTATTTAATTATAATGAATACAATAAAATATTTAAAATTCTTAAAATAATTCTCTATTTATCTTTTGTGCAAAATTATATATTTGTTTCAATTATTATGCATATATCGTGATTTCATGCGGCGATGTGGAGAAATAAATAACTCGGACACAAAATTTTTGAAATAACAAAATTTAACAAAGTTTATTACTAACAACAAATAAACAAACAATTTATTTACACTATTTACAGTGGATATCCTTAACTTTTTTACTTTACAGTTTGATTTACCGGGTTATAAAAAAAATAATTTATATTTTAGTTATATATCTTTATCTAAACTTAAGACAAAATTTAAAAAAAATGTTACTATTTGGTTTCTCATTATGGTTAACTTATTACAAATATATTTATCTACTTTATTAGCAACAGCATTTTATCCTTAATATTATTAAACTATCTTATTTTTAAAAAAATTCCTACCTAGAAAAACATTCTATAGAAAACAAAATTTTATAATAAGTATGGATTTCTCAAAATATTAAAAAAAAATTTCATCTTGCAAAGTCAAAGATGTTACACAAAATATTATCTAAAATTCAATACTAGATTTTAGTATTTATCACACAATGTTTACTAATCATAATATATTCTTTTTTAAGCCTTACTTTAGTATGATATAAGTGTAATCATCAATATATTTCTGTTAATCAATAAACAAAAAATATACTATGCATATTGTTTACATAATTTACTTTGTGCTATTATATTTTAAAAATTTGCAATACTTATTTTTCTCTTAAAAAAAATAATACTAAAGCATTTAAAATTATTATCACTTTAAAGAAAATATCTTTGTTTAGATACTTTATTTTAAAAAAGTTTATATTTCATTTCCGAAATAAAATTTAAAATATATTCTATGATTCTTTTCTTTCCTTAGGATACTTTGGATCTTCAATTTTAAGTTATAACATCCTATTCCTTCTAAGCAAATAAACCAATCTTATACAAAACGATAGCATAACCTAAGTTCTAAATTATTTATCATTTCTCTTAAACATATCTTCCTGAACGATGCAGTTACATGAAATAAAGATAGCGAAAACAGATGCATAGGATTAAGGAAGAAAGCTAGAGTATTACTCTTAACATATCTCAAAATCATGGCACAGTGTGAAGAGGTATGACATTTACCTGCCTAATATCCTCTAGTACAGGGATGATGTTAAAGCTATTTCTTCAGCTTTATTAGAACATCAAATATTTAAAGAAATATAAACACTGTCCAAATAAAATGTGTATCAGTCATAGGGCTTTGTTAACTATGCTGATATTCACATAAAGACTAAATATTATTTCCATTCCTTATAACATCCTATTTCTTAAAACATCATCTTGGTTTCCTGTTCACTAAGTACTTCCAAGCCACTATCTCAACATTATTTCTCAAGATTTTCCACATCTTACATCGATAAATAACTATCTGCATTTACAAAACAATAAATAAAATTCATTAATAATTAAACAATCTAGCTGTTCCACAAAAAAAGTCTGCTTATTTCATTATTCTATATGTCTAATCATATACAATCTACTTAGACAATATTTGAATATCCAATAACATGAAAGTTCTAAAGAATCACATAATTATTTGTTATTATGTTGGATTATATCACTAATATATAAAAAAAATAATCGTCGTATGCATATTTTCAAATCAATCCTATCTCATAATGTTTTTTTAAAATGTTGTATGAAATGCGGTACATATAAGTAAAAAACTTTTACACTTCATTCTTCCAATTTATGGATGATCTAAAGAAAACAAAAAAAATATACATTATAAATTATCAATAGTTATTATTATTACCAATAACCTTTATCTAGTCATCGTGTTCAGTAGGCTTCCTTTATCCACTTGAGCATTGCAGATATAAAAAAAATTCACACCCATACACTTTATATTAAAATATTTTTAGCTAAATTATTAGATTGTTATATTATAAAATTTTAATATTAATAAATTAATGTTTTTATGTTTTTCCTAATCTTATATGAAAATTTAGATTTAAACTAGGTTAACAAAATAAAAGGAATCAAAACTATAATTACATATTTTCTTGACGATAGTTTCTGATAAGTCCAAAATGTTTATTATTTTCTCTAGAGTTTTTAAAAATGTTCTCCTCCAAGTGCATTAAAGTTTAAAATAAAATAATTATTAATCCATTTAGTAAAATTTATAGAAAATAATCCTTGGTTTTAGTATTTAGGATGATAATTATTAAATCATAATATTAATTAATCCCATGAAGCTTCTTTTACGTATTTTCTCTGCGTATCCGATGTATCAATTCATCTAATTTAACTTTAAAAATATTTGATAAACTTTTAAGTACTATTTGTATTTCCATGGATCCATCTTTTATTCAACTATATGTTCACTTTTTTATATAAGTTTCCTTCTTAATACATTTAAACTTTCGTTTGGTATTTTTATATATCACTTTAAAAATAAAAAAAAACTTCAAGTACTTTTAAACAAATCTTTTCTAAATACATTTTAAATAATTCTAAGACTGGATATTTTAATATCAAAAATGCATCTGTAACATATTTTCCTGGGTTCTTTCTTTAATTCTTGAAAATATTTTTTTAAAAAATGTTACCTTCAGAAAGTATATAACATTTTACTCCTTTGAATATAATATTCTATAAAATAATTCATGAAATATAATTGTCTTATTACTATTTAAAAATAAATCTTGGATAAGCTTATAAATAATACATTTCAATACATTTTTTAGACTCCGTATAATGTCCGAGCTGTGGTTTTTATGTACCAGAACAGTTCTTCGGTGAAGTATTAATAAAGCTGTATCAATAAATATTTCAAATATTTTTTCAGCATTACAACTTATATCCATTTTATTTCGTAGTATATCCATCCTTTATTGCGAATCTTAGGTTAAACTTTTAGATAAAATACGACTGGTAAGTACTTTAAAAATTAGAAAATCATTCCACGAAGTTTCTAAATTATTATATTTTAACACCCTCTTTTGCAAAAATACTTTCAAAAATTATCAATTAGTTTTTTGCAAATAAAACGATAAAAAAGTACTAAAAAAAATTGACTAAAATAAAAAATTTTAAAAATACTATCTTTTTGATAGTTATAATTTACCTTTCTCTGGTTTCAATACATTATTAATCTCCCCTGATAACTTAGTTACGATGATATTTATAGTCTGTAAGAATACCTATTCCTATTGGTTAATTCTTACTTTAGCTTGAGAACAAATTTACATATTTTTAGTTTATAGTAGAATTAAATTTCAAAATTAGAAATTATGATGTAATGAAATTTAAAAAATATTATTTAAAATACCACTTTTAATTCAATTATAACTTTATTTAAATTATTTAATCTTTTAAAATAACTTTTAAAATAACATTTAATAACTTATTCCATTTCTTAATATTCAATTTATCTATTTTTATTTAAACAAAATATTTAATTTTTATATTATGAATGTATTCATCTTTATTACATTATTTAAAATATTACATACGATAGTTAACTTAATATTTATTATTATTTGCTTTTATGATAGGCAATAATTCTATCCAATTCTATAATATAACTTTTAAAATATTTTAAACTTCGTTACTTTAAATACAAACAAACATGTGTGTGAAAGTATTAGTATACAAGTCACATGATTAATAACTTTGACAGATGATTTTCAATCTATTTCTCTGCCTAGATTTATATAATTGATACACTTATTATATTATATAAAATAATTATAAAATTTGGAAGAACAATTTACAAAATATAGAATTAAATACAATTCTCACCATCATAAAGTTTATTTCTAAAATATACTATATTAATTTTGACTATTTAAATATGATTACAAATTTAAATATAGCATTTATTAAATTATACATTTTAAACTATTAAAATCGAATTTTTAAATATACTTTTAATATTTATAGCTGTGTTATTTAATATGGCCAGCTTTTACAATCATATGAAACAATATTTTAAGCTTTACATAACTATTTTTTAAATAATTCGCCATAATTTTATATACTATGTATTTTCTTTAGCTTCAAATTATACTTTATAACATAATTGACAAACTATAATTAATAAATCAAAAGAACATATTCTAAATTTAAAATTTTTAGTAATTGACTGTTATGAACTATTACCAACCTATAGAAATGGGCACAATATATATATATATATATATATATATATATATATATATATATATATATATATATATATATATATATATATAT
The DNA here is from genome assembly GCA_028023455.1 of Epiperipatus broadwayi. Classification (NCBI taxonomy): domain Eukaryota; kingdom Metazoa; phylum Onychophora; class Udeonychophora; order Euonychophora; family Peripatidae; genus Epiperipatus; species Epiperipatus broadwayi. Next base: position 21,556,559 of record JAQFVV010012395.1, on the reverse strand, counting down.
ATATATTCTTGTAGATGTAATATATGGAATCTGAACAGAGACTTTCAAGCTCCATTCAGCAATCCATTGTATCTCATACAATTGATACATCTAACCACATGTAAAAATAATAAATGATGGCAATATATGTATTTTATGCTAAACTAGCACTCATCATTTGGTCCATATCAGCATCTCCCACCCATATATGCAATCAGTGCTCAGTTTATATTAAGATGGCAAATCTCAAACATTAATGGAATGGATTCAATGTACTCCACCTTCCAACTCCCCATCAATCAATACTATTGAAAATCTGATAATGGAATGCCCAAATCTCTTGTTGATGCCAATACTATAGTCATGCCCATGTTGACCTTAAGTCATTTTGACCCCTTATGTATATGTCTTATCCATTTAAATACGCAGAAGAGGAATGAATAGAATACAGGCTGAATTTGTAATATTTGAAATACAAATATTTTTAAATGGATGAGGTCCTATACATGAGGGGTCAGAATGACTTAAGGTCAACATGGGTGCAACTATAATATTATCATCAACAAGAGATTTGGGCATTCTATCATCAGATTTTCAATGTTATGAATGAATGAAGAAATAAAGAGTGGAGTAGATTGAAGCCATTCCATCAAAATTTGAAGATTTGCTATTTTAATATAAACCAAGCACTGATTGCATATATGTGTGGACGATGATAATCTGGACCAACTGATGAGTGGTGGTTCAGCATAAAATATGCATATTGGAGATCATTTTCTTTTTCACATGTATGTGATCAGGTGTATTAGTTGTATGAGATAGAATGGATTATTGAAGGGAGTATATATATAAATTCAATAAACATTTGATGTGGAGTAAGATTTTCTTTCAAAATTTTAAAAACTCACAAAACAAGCTTCCAGAATTTTGATACCATACTCATAGTTAGTATTAAAATAATCTTAAACAAAATTGCACTATATATATATATATATATATATATAGTGCAACTGTCACAATATATATATATAGTATAAAAAAAAAAAAAAATATATATATATAGTACACATGTGTGCAAAACATTTTTATAAATGTCAATTTAGATGTACAAAGGAAAAATTTTATCTAAATTTTCACAACTATGAAATGAATTTATCAAATTGAAAATTTTATTTCACTCCGTTAAAAATCAATCTTAAAACCTTTGGCTCCTACGTTTAATATTTGTACAAATTGTAGTTCAACTGGGATTATAGCAGCTATGAAAAAAAGATCATATTGTGGATTAGGATTGGTTTTTAAAAGGAATACTGTAAATTAATGGCAAGATGTTATATTAATTCAAATGCCAATCAATGATGATCATCCACATGATAAAGAGTTTCATTAACCATATTATGATGAATAAAATTAGCACTGACATATTTATTCTCGATTCCATATAAATCAAACAGTCACTAATCAATATTAGTGTTTTAAATTAAGTATAACATTTTTACTCCACCTGGTATAAAATTAAGCTATAAATTAATCAAATGAATTTACTTTTCATCTGATGTTTAAATTCTAATAGACAGGTAGGATAAATAATAATAACCAATGTTAAATTTAAATCAGTCGAACTGTTATTAGAATACTGCTCAAACAGCCTGGACTTAAATATACAAAATAAACAGACAATTACTCATTTTCAAGAACCTTTCTAACCTTAGTATTTTAATACATTATATAAATAAAATAAACATTTGTCATCTTAATTTGAATCCATATAAACAATATTTATGATTTTTTTAATGCTGTACAATCTTTTCATGCCACCTGAATTCGATTCTTCTTGTTAACCTATCTAAAGAACTAGATGTAGAAATCAAGTTTAAAAAAGAAATTGTCGGTGATTTTAAAATGAAAACGGAAAAGTACCTATTGTTAGGAATTCCTCAACCAGCCAGTTTAACCATAAACTAAAAAAGCACCACTAATATAAAGCAAAATTTAAAAGTAAATTTAATCAAATCACTAACCAAAGCAATATAAGGAAGAGTAAGTAGATGTAAAATCAGAGAGAAATCCAATTATAATAACAAAAAAAAAATTGATTCTATCACAATCAAAGAAAACATTATAATAATATAAGAAATTAATGATATTACATCCAGTATAGACGATTTCTTTGAATATTATGCCAGATATAAAGAATTCTAAAAGAGTAAATTGTCTGCAGAAAATAAGCTAACATTTCAGTATAAATATATGCTTGGAAATCAGAGAAATGTGAGTTTTCCAATTCTTTAACTATCAAAACAATGTGAGTTTTTTTTTACAAAATTTACTAAACTCTCAAGTGTTAAACTTAAAAAAAAACTACTGCATTCCCCCAATATGTTTAAATTTTATCCAATTCAAGTAAAACTTGAATATTTAATCTGGTTCATATTTCATAATTGCATTGTTTATTCTACGTTTTTTAAAATAAGATTCTATACTTCACATTAAAAGCGGTCTCATTTTTTCATCTGCTTTATAGTTTAATTTGATAGCAGATGGCTTTAAAAAGTATATTGAATAAAAAAAATCCATTAGTGTTGATTTGTGAATATTACTTTATACAAAACTCATTCTAAAAATGTGTTTGTTTCATTAATAAAGTATATATTATGGTAGTAAATTTTACAAGGTTATTGAAAATGTGTAGTTTTCTGTATAATTTTGTATCTATAAATTTAAGCCAATTTAAAAAAAGAGTCTTAATGATATCTTGTTTATCCTACATCTTTATTTAAGCATTTAGACATCATATAAAAAGTGGATTCAGTGTTACATTTGTTTTCATAGTTTAATTTGATACCAGATGGTGTAAAATATAGTGCAGGGTTAAAAAGCAATTTATATTAATTGATGTGTGTTTGATTTATAGTTGTTAAAGAATTGAAGCTCATTAACAATATAAAGCATTAAGTAAATAGTGAAGTAAACTATAAATAAATAAATGGCTTTATTGCTGGAAATCCATAACAAGTTTGGAGCAAAGGAAGCAGCAGAACTGAAGTCAATCTGAGGATTTTACATTCCACAATCTGACATTCTATCTCTATACTGACTCATGATTAGATATTCTTGTAACACTAAATATTAAAAGACTGAAATCATAAAACTGTGAAGTAAACAAAGGTTTTGTATTGTAACTTTGATAATAATATTGCTCATCAGAGATCAGGATGCACCTGAGTAACATTATAAAAAAAATAATTCAGAAATATTACCAAATTTACCACTTCCTTTTTTCTGTAATGTCTTATATAACAATTTATTCACTCTACTTTGAACACATTTTAGCAAAAACCTTTTATTGTATATATATAATCTTACATTTCAACTGTTTTGCAGTCTTCTTCAGAGTATGATATAACGAATAAAATAAAATACATAACTATATAAGTAATACCATAAAAAATGTAAAAAATAAAATTAATAAATAAGAAAACAATATAAAATATAACAAAAAATAATAAAACTGAAATAAATATAATGAAGCCCAAATAAAATAATCTAGTTAATATAAAATATACAATATAAATATAAATTATACATGTGTATTCTTGACTGTATGTATACATATTCATGAGCAACTATTAAGTTAAATATATTATTCATTTTTATTATTTTTAATAATCTCCTAATTAATTCTATTTCTTATAAAATACTTGTAAAATACTTAATAATTTTATTTTCTTATAATTCTCACTTCAACCTTAATTCATTTATTAATATTCTTTTTAATTTTTAAATTATATAACCAAGATTTAATAATTTACATTGTGAATAATAGCTGGTATAACATTTTTAATTTAAGCTACACTAAATAATAGAAATTGCAAATATTAAGCTATCAATCCTAGTCATATTTGTGGCATATGATTGGCCTTCTTAAATAGTATTTATGATATATCCAATATATTGTACCATTTGTTTATATGGTACAAATAGATTGGCATCTGGTAAGATATTTAAAAGCTAAGAAAAAAAAGAAAAAGTAAATTTAGCATTCTTATTAAAAACATGTGATTAAATTTTTTAGTTTGTATAATCTTTTTTTTTTTTAAACATACAATGAAAGTAAAATTTTCGGCCATATAACAAAAGACACACAAATTACTAATCCAGATAAGCTAAAAGAAAAATATTTTAGCTAATTAAAGATAGCAGAGGGACTTTGTGAAAGGAGGACTTTGTAACTTTAATTTAAGAGAGAGTGTACAACATTATTATCTTATATGCTGATAAAAGGACAAAAGGATGTGCAGAAATTTCAAAAACAGGATCAAGGTATAAATAGAGAACAACTTCAATCTAAGTCTTCTCTTTACCTTCTAGTTATGTGTCTGAGAGTTGGAGGTTCCGTAAGCATAACCTGTGGCAGTAATATACTTCTTCACAGATACGCCACTTGCTGTACCAGGCTGTCACACAAACATGGAAATGGGACTTGTGAAGACTGCTTTTTGCAATGAAAGGGTCACTACAACTGTGCCTTTTCTCCATCTATAGAATGGAACAATAATGGAAGATGCCAGCAGGAGAGCCCAATGGAAATTCTTATGAGCTCAGGATCCCATAAACCTACACCAATTTACCAGTAAGTTAAGAGTAACCTTTCCCGATTGTGACAAAGTTTGCAAAAAAATTCTTAAAATAAGCATAAAATAATCCTGATAAAGACTTCAAATTCTATTATCAAGAAACTCTTGTTTACCTAAGAACTATAATTGATGAACTGTGTTTTTTTATTAATTGATTCATATCTGGATTAGCGTGCATGTCATCTTTCCAATTAATTAATTCATAATGTGTTTTTTTTTTTTATATTTTAATTTGTTAGAATAAAAATATTTATTTCTAATACCAACTATTCATTGTATGTTATTAATAAATTTATTAATGTTAATTATTAAGATTTAAAAATATAATTTACTTTTGCCAAAATAATACCAACTATTCATTGTATGTTATTAATAAATTTATTAATGTTAATTATTAAGATTTAAAAATATAATTTACTTTTGCCAACGCTGTACTGAAACTCAATCCTCCGAAGTTTCCAGATAATTTTGTCGTAACTAAATAAATAAAAGGGGGTTTAGCCAGTGGATTTCAATACAGAATCCTGGTGCCTTTCAAATAAATTAAAAGCTGGCTTACTTGATCCCATTATTTTAGTAGTTACATTAGTTAAAAGGGTGTTGTGTGACCAGGAAAAATAATTGCATCCATTAAATCTTACTGAATTGTCTGACAAAACAAATTTAATAGATAGCATGTAATTTGGTCACCCAATATGGGTAGTTAACTCATTAAAAAACCATAATAGAGCAGTGGACATTACAATATAAATAATTATTTGTCCACAATGTTGTTATTGCTATATACTTAATATAAGAGATAAATTCCAGGTTGATAAATAAATAATTGTAAATATAATTCATTATTTGTTTCAATTTTATTTAGTCTGCTTATTATATTAAGTATTTACATGTTCATATTATCAAAACAAATGACAGTGCATATTTTGCAATTCAACTATGACATTATCATATAAAACCTTACTGTTGTTATTGGGATTTTTGATTGTGACTATTATTGTCCTACATAGAACTAATTACATATAAAATATAACTTTTATAGCAACTATAAATATATTGATTTTTAATGAAATCTCATTCTCTTGTGGACTCAACGACTAACACTTGAATCAAGAATTTAAGATTTATATATATAAAGGCTTTTTATTTAAAAGTTTGAGATTTTAAAAAAAATATTTCCAGAGAGCTTATATTAGGTACAGATAAAATTTGTTTTCATTGGAAATAATATTTAAGACAAGACATAATATTCTTTTTTATTCAATTGACAAAATAGATTAAGATAGACTTCATGGATAGTTCTGTGTAGTAAATCCTTTTAGGGATCTGTACACATATCCTGTGTTTAATATCATGCCTTACCACCATGTATAACACATGACAAAAATTAGTTTTTAAAATGTACATATTAAGACATTAACAAAAATAATTATCAAACAATAAAATAGTGCAGTTATAAAAGAGACAGTGCACTAATAAACAGAGAGAGAGAGCAATGACATGATTAAGTAACAGTATATCAAGTACAAAGAAATGAATAAACAACTGAATAAAAGATAATTAATGATAATGTAGATAGGCATGCACATAAAATTTTATCTTTTTTTTAAACTTTGAATGCTAAAACTATGGGGGATTCCTGCATATAGTTGTCATTCAATTCCAACTAGGAAGAGATGGGACAGATTTAAAAATCCTTACAATAAGTGATCTAAAAATCATTTGAGCAAAATTTGTGAGATGCTTATAAATGGATATTATTATAAAGAGAAAAATATATCATTATTTTTTTCCCTCTAAGAGCCTGTAATTTACAATATGAATGATGTTCATGATATTAAAAAAGATTAAAAGTGGATTGATAAATCTGAATGTATCATAAAGATATTGCTGATAAACACAGCTGTGAGTATGCTCTAAATATTAATCTTCTGACATGTTGGATAGTATAACACAGATGAAGAAGTAAATGCTAATCAATGAAATTAAATGATTATTTGCTCATGAAATTATATACCATTCAAATACTGGGAATATAAGTTCAGATTCAGTTCAATCCTTTAACTCTTCTGACTATCACTTTATCACTGTTCTGAACTTTATTGGGCAAAACAGACTTAAATATTTCAACTCTTAAATATTGTACCGGTCGAAACCCACCACCACCGCACGTCAAATCGGATTCAAACTCAGCTGAACCAAAACTGAATTCAAACCCAACTCAACAGCTCAGATAGCAGAAATCGACGGCACAGTGCTATGCGCCAAGAACTAGCTCAACGGTTGGTGAGGACTAGAGACTCCTGAGTAACACTAATATCTAAGAATTTATATACTTTGAATAATTTTATAAATTGAATCATATGTATGTTCGGGTTGCCAACACAGACAGCGAGTATTAACATTGAAATAATTATAAAAAGAATGATGAACTGAGAAACCAAGTATGTTAGAAAATATTTAATAAGAATAATTTGTTTTGTTTCAATAAAACATAGATTGCATTAATTACCTCTAGTCTTTAAGAGAATTTACAAATATAATAAGAGTGGCGGTCCTTATCATATGCCAACAAGTATTACACCACATGGGATTCTATGTCTATGCCCCCAATGAGAAATATAAAGGCAGATAAAGGTATTCATTAAGAACGGAAATGATTGTTCTAATTTTATTACGGTGGAATGTGAGATTTATTTTCACATTCGGAAATCTATTCATGAAGAGCAAAAACGTATTTTAGGGCATAACTTTAAAATTGATTTGAAACTTATTGAATTAATAATATATTTGAGAATTTGTTCGACTTTAATTTAAATCACTTCATCATGAATTACGAGCATGGAGCGGGTTTTACCGGAACAAAGAGGCAATGGTGCTTGACGAATTACGAGGCAGAGAGTAAAATTTAAAGATGATCGCTAGTCGATGATCGAAGTCCTATGGCGGCTTGCATTTGGCAAGTCTTACGCCCTTTGACTAATGAATCGGAAAGGAAGTACTTTCTTCCTTGAGAAATTTAAATAAGAGAATATGATCACCGACCAGCCTAACGGAGCGGAAGATGGCCCTACGTCAGCAACGTTTGATGATGATGACTTGATAGTCATCGTTGAAAAATAAAACCCATGTAGAATGCTCTACGTGATGACTTGACCAATTAATTAAAGTCAAACGAGCTTTTATCGAACTATTTTAAAACATTTATAAACTATATTAATTATGCCCTAATATCGTGCCCTTCCTGAATATTAATATAAAATAACAAAAGTGGAATTAAAATACATTTAACCCTTTATCGACCCTTTTTGCAATAAAAACATTTAAGGTTATATTCGAATAAATATATATTAGTGGAACAAGAAATCAATATTTTAACATTTTGTGAGTATATAAACACTTGTAACTTAGGAGCTGGGGACATAGGTGAAAAACGGAGCTAATAATTTATTATTAGCCAATTATAAAAATAGTAAACATGTAATATTTTCTTTCGACTCGATGATTAATAGAACTTATAAATTTAGTTCTAATGGGCGAGAATAACTATTTAAAATTTATATTATCTTATTTGCGTGAGGCAAATGGAACAAAGGAGCTCATCGAGTTGAAAGATTATTGGCATATAATTTTAAATAAACGACATTAATAAAGCATACAAATATATATATATTAAATGAACCGCCAGGTAAGAAAAGAAAAGTTTAAAGACTAGAGATTGAAAGAATTACAATATAAATTTATAGTAGCATTTTATAAAGATTTTTACATTAAAGAATAAAGGAGCTCTTAATAAGGAGTGTAAAATAAAGTTCGAACTGGCCAGAAAGTTTAACGTTCATTAGAGAAATATATTACCCTTCCGTGCTTGTCCTTAAGTTACTCCTCCAAGTTGTTGAAAACGTAGGCACCATTGATTGATTATTGGAACAGCATTTTAGTAGCCTCCATAATTTTAGCAGAATGATCGGTCCGGAAAAGATTCAGCAGCTCCATCGAAGATTTCTAGGGACTTTAGGAACCGTAGCCAGATCCCTGATGTTCTAGCCCTCTATCATGATGAAATACAATTTTTATATGCACAGAGTTCACTGCACTACTCTACAACAAAGCTAGCCTTTTTTCTCCTGACTTTTCAGGGCTATATATACTGTTCACTGATGCCTTCCGGCTAGCGCTCATTTTATTATCAATGTGTTTTTTTTATAATTAGTTGTTTTCAAATACATTCCCTCGATAAGGCTTTCAAACTAATTAGCTTGAATTCCTTCTCTAATTGAAAATGAATTCTTAAAATCTGAAAATGATTTAATTAGAAAAATGAATCCTTATCTTTTTCCAATTCATAAAACTTTACTATTGTTTTTAAGAATTTTAAAGCTTATCGAAGGAATGTAGCTTTTAATCAACGAAACTTTACAAATTATTTAAAGGTGAAAAAAAAACAAGTATTCCCGACACAATGAAACTTTCGAACAATTATATATATTTAATATTTACAAATATATATACGCACAATCCACGCAATTTAATATATATAAATTCATGAATATTTTATCATGAATTTATTTAGAGAATTGATCAATTTTAAACTAAACTAATTAATTTTACTACGCATTTGAAATAAGTTATTCATTATGGAAATTAGTGTGGATTGAACGTATAAAGCCCCATTGCATCGGAAATTTAAGGTTAGTATTAGGGTAAATAACATGAAGCTAGGATCGAACTCAGATCTGACTGCTTCAATATGTTTCATATGTAGTCACAATATTTTTATTATTGCTTTTAATCCAATGTAGATTAAAAATTCTGATATAGATTCAAAACATAGACATCATCATAAGTTATGAAACTTCCATTTACTGTCTGGAGGATTTATTTAAAACTTGCTTTGATATATCCTGTTGATTATTATTATTTTCATTGCAATCAATATAATGTGTTTGAAAAAACAGTTTTTAATAAATGCGTTCTAACAATTGTTGTTTGTGGACATGAGACTTAGATATTTAACAGAAGAGCAACTATTCATGGAGAGTTGTATGTTGAGTTTAACAAAACAAATCAGAAATGAAATAGATAGATTGGGAAACATTTTTAGGTATATTTAATCATCTGCTCGGTAGAAGAACTCATTGTGAGTTTTTGAAAGTCTAATAACTCAGTGGTAAATGCTAAATAATTGACTCTTAAATATTGCAATCTTCAAATGGATTTTCAAAAATTATAAAACTGCAATTTCTCATTTATTTTGGATAAAATTCTTATATTCACAAAGTAATTATAAATATACTTGTCAGTTTTTTTAATCGGAATGCAGATTGAAGTTGCTAGGCAACAGACACAATAACTCTTAACATCACAGATGACAGTTTGACATTATTAACATTTTATTAGCAAATTCGTCTTTTCTCCCTACTTTTATATTATCTAGTGTAAGCTTTAGTAATCAATAGATGTTAGATGGTAGTGCTTTTTCTAGATGACATAAGAATGGAGAACTTACTAATGAATAGCCATATGTGTAAGCTAAGGTCATGTGATGACTTGTTGATCATGTGATATACTATTGGTTTTGTATTGCTACTTCATTTTATAACTGTTAACAGAACTACATATTCTAGTAATTTTGTTTAGTTATTGTTACTGATCATTGTTATTCCTGGTGTTAATCAAAAGTTTTCCATGATCTTTTATACATATATCATTTTATTAATAGTTTAGTTAGATATTGACAAAGTTGTATCTGTTTTGGAAGGCAAAACTCTATGTAGAACAGGAATAACAATCAATGTGTTTGACAAAGTTTATTATTGATCAAATAAATGAGCATATTTTTAATTTTGTTAAAGTAACAAGTGTATCAATAGACTGAAATAAATTTGCTGTTTGATAATTAGTCACAGAATGTTTTTTTTTCCTTCTCCTCTACATTATTCAATAGATTTCTTGGAATTTTCTATATATTTCAAGAATAAAGGCAAAAGAGACATTGTTGAATTTATATTCAAGTCTAAAGTAAATTAATATATATAAAATTGTTTTGTGTAAACCATGTGTTATTTATGATTACTTTCCAACATTTTGATGAAATTGAATCCACCATTGTAAAGGTTAACTTTACAAAGAAAAGCCATTAGATTTTAAATAGTAATGAGATTGAGTGTGATGTAAAGAATGAGATTGAGAGTGAAGTAGTTCAGCATTCTGAATATGTGGATTAACAAAATGTTTTTTTTCTTCAGTTTCACCAATAATTAATTTCAAGTTTATATTAGAAGAAAGAGATAAAATAAGTCGTCTCCATAAGGCTGGAATACATTATGCTTCATCAACTCTATTTAAACTAGTTGCTCTTTTTAATATTTCAATTGACTCCCTCATGGTTCTCAATTTATACTTTTCCAAATTAGCAAGTGTTTTAGCATTATCAAAATCAGGTTTGTGACCAATTTCTAAAAAAATATGATGTAAAACCTGATGTATTTGACTTCTAATTAAAAGCATTTTATGCTAATTAATTCTGACATTATTTCATCTATTAGACTGACTTACATAACTTTTTGACACTGTAAATGTGGAATTTTATAAACACTCTGGTATTCCAAAAGTACTCTGTCTTTAGGTTTATTGGGGGGGGGGGGGTTACATTTTTTTTGCTAGTGAAAAAAGTAGTCATTATGTTAAAATTAGATAGTCTTCTATTGATATTATCAATGACTCACTTAATATAAAGTAAAACCACTCTATAAATAGTTGAATTATCAATTTTATCTTCTTTTTTCATTTTAGTATCAATGCTATGTAACACCTTATATATTATGTTTTTATTGCAACCATTAGAAAGTAGAATATTTTTTAATTCTTATTTCTTGGATAAGATGATCTTTTTCAGACAAACAGCAAGCTCTCATCAAAAAAATTTTTGCTACAGAAAATATTTGCACAGGATGATGATGAGTATTAAAATTAAGATATCTGTTTGTATGGGTATATTTTCTGTAAACCGATATTGATAAGAAGTCATCGTATTTTCTTGCAATTAAAACATCTAGAAAAGAAAATGATTGTTATTTTCAACTTTCATAGAAAACTTAATATTAGTATGCCAACCATTAAGAAAACAAGAAAAGAGTTCAAAGCATCAATACCATGATACCATATAACAAATATATCATACATATATCTGAGTCAAAGAGAAGATTTCTTAGTAGATGCATTTAATACTTGACTTTCAAAATTATTCATGAAGAGATCAGCAATTACAGGTGACAGTGGAGATCCCATAGAAAGTCCTTTAATGTGTTGATACTTTTGAAAATCACTAATAAAAATGTATTTTCAAGGCATTGTTTTTCTAATGGAATAATAAAATCAGGCAAATTATTGTAATGAACTATTGTAGATAAAGCTTCTTCAACAGGAATACTAGTAAACATAAGAAGAAACATCAAAACTAACCAATAAATCAGTTTTAGTTTGTTTTAAGTTTTTAATTATAGAAATAAAATGACTTAAAGTTTTTAATTCTGGATGGAAGGTTATCTGTCAAAGGTTGTAAGCATTGGACTAAATATCTAGTCAAAGCATTTGTGGGAGAACTTGTAGCACACACAATAGGCTACAATGGAACCTCAAATTTATGAATTTTAGGCAAACAATAAAATTTAGGATAAAATAAAGAGCCTTATCTTGGGAAAAATTTAATTTTTATATCCTCATCTATACTGGAACATTGTGTAAATCATTTTGTCTTTTTTCTAAATATGTCAGAGCATCTCTAACAATCTTTTTGTAAGTGCCATTAGTTAATAAATTAAAATTTTATTATTATAATCTAAATGAGTCAATTGAAATAATAAAAAGACCAACTAGTTTAAATAGAGCTCATGAAGCACGATATATTCCAGCCTTATGGAGACAACTTATTTTATCTCTTTCTTTTAATAGACATCAATTAGTGGTGAAACTGAAGAAAATAAATATTTTGTTAATCCACATACTCAGAATGCTGAACTACTTCACACACAATCTCATTCTTTACCTCACACTCAATCTCATAAATATTTGAGATCTGATGTTTTTCTTTGAAAAGTTAACCATGACAGTGATGGATATTATTTCATCAATATCTGGGAAGTAATCAAAAATAACACGATTTAATCCAAAAACTACTTTATTTACATCATATAACCACGAAAATATTAAATATATATATATATCTAACAATGTAAGAGCAACTCTAAAAATAAAAATTGTCATTTATCATAAGCTTGAGTAATGTTTAAAATAACCATAAATGAATCATAGGATGGAGAATTAAATGTATGTGGTAATCACTGATTATTCAAATTTACAATATATAGCACTGGAGATTAGCCTTATATATGTAAGCTAAAGTTATTTGAAGATACTCTTATTCTGCTTCTAACAAATTTTGAGTTTATATATACATTGCGATTTTTATTATTAAAATAATAAATGCAGCTTTTAAAGGTAAACTTGATTTTTTATGGCTGCACTCTGATTTTGATTAGTCTATCAATAAAAAGGGTGAATTATTTCATCATTAAAAATTATATTAGACTCAGAACACATAAATCTGATATTGAGTGAAGCTGACAGATTCTGTTTCTTATTTAAGTCTTATAATCTGGATTTGCAAAAAAACATTAAAAATATCAAAGCAAATAAACCTGTATTAATGTATTTTGAATACTCTGACCTATTTGCTTTTACTGTACTTGCAGTAATTGATTAATTTTTTGGATGGTTGCATTGAAAATGACTCTATCTTCTGATATCTAATTAATAGTACTTAGCTCATAAAAAGGTGTTAATATCAATAAAACTTTATCAGCTTACCTTTAATATAAGCTTTTTTTAGGAATGTGTATAAAATATAAAGAATAATAAGTGTGTTAGTTCTAGGATTGAATCCTAAGTAAGTTGGAAACCAATCTCAAAATATGGATCTTACCACTATTATATATTATTCATTGGTTACTCAAACTCACAATTTATAACTCTATAACAGAGTAAAAAAAAGTAATCCACAAACATGTATTATAGTAAAGTGTTTTCTAATTTTTATCATTTTATTAATTAGGAAATTTCTTTTTGAAAATGAGAGAGTTTTTTCCTTATTCACTCAATAAAAATCAAATTGGTTACTTTTTTGAGAATTCCCAAGAAGTTCAAACACTGAAAGTGACAAAATGGAGTCCAATCCATAGTTCTTGAGATCCAGACTCTATCATTGCACTAAATCATTATTCATGGCAAAAATGAATGATTTATTGATCCAGAGTTCAAAAAATGTTTGAGCCCTAGAAGTGACAGAGATATGACACAATCTGCCACTCTACAACTGCAGCAAAACAATGGTTTTTCCAACACATGAATGTAGCTGCTATTTTCCATGTCTATTAATATTGCTAGTTAATTTATCTTATCAATATTGGATTGTCAACTGTCAATTTTAGCTGTTCTGCCCAGTGTGGATTAATGCAATAGTGATGCATCAGAATTAAGAGCTGAAATTCCCTATAGCAAGCCTCTGCCTGGCGGTTTGATGCTCAAACATCTTGTGATATTTTGAGTAATATCCATTTCATTATTTTTACCATTTAATAATTCTGTTATGCATGATTTTTCACTCATGGGTACTACTATAGTACTAATTTTATTGAAGATGGTATTCATATGAAAAACTGTTTCATATAATATAATCTTCTTTACTTCTATTCCCAAAGCATTTCCGATTATGAGACAAATAGGCACTTCATCTTGTGTTCTAAAGTACAATTTTATATCAATAACATCTAAACAAACAATATGATAAAAATATGAGTTTAAGTTGGAGCATATAAACATTAAGAATGATTGCATAATACTTAAGAAGTACAATTTGTGCGAGTTTTTTAAAAAAGTGTTTCTTTTTGTTTATATGAAAACTTTTTTTTTCACATCTTTATAATTCTAAACATACACTTAACATTGCTAAGTTGCCTATGACTTCATCTATTGGTATGGTAACATTAACCATCATTGAGACTAAAAGATTACTTGCTGTAAATTCAAATACAGATAAATCAGACTTTTTAATAAATAGCATATTTCAGGATCAAAGAGTTCTTCCATTGTTATTTGAAATTTTAATTAAGGATCGCTAGATACTATTTACCAAATAATGTTGAAAGATTAATGGAGTTGTCTTAGAACCAGATACCTAAATGAAAAAGCCAAAACTGTAGAAATAAAATTTAGTTGCTTTAGATTCGAACCTCAGATTGAAGGCGTGGCAGTTAGTTGCAATTTCTATACACCACGAGATCTCTTGGTATATATTAAAAAACATGTTGCATATTTCTTCTCTGCCCACAAATAAATAAATATTATTTAAAACAACTTCTCTTCATTATTCTATGCTACAGATGAGAAGCATTAATTGGGAAACATTTTTAAAAAGCTTTCTTTTAGCAAAGATATCAACTTGGTGATTTTATAAAATCAGCACGCAATTTAACATACAGCAATTATATTTTTAGAGCTTCAATCATTTTGCAATCTTTTTTGAAAGAGATTTACAGAATTCCAATACTCTTCCTACACAAAAGAGTAAGGCGAAAAAAAATCAATGCTATTCTTTTCTAAAATCACTCTCTCCTAGATTAGAAATGCATTTTTAAGCAGATGAATATAATATTGATCACCGCATAATATAGGAGCAGTTTTTATTTCGAAATACAGCAGGAGAAGAAAAAACTGTTCATAAAATCAAATGGACCTAATAGGATCAAAGTTGAAAGATAAAGTCAGACTCGTATTCGTAGCTCATACAAGAAAATCTTTTACCGGTTGTCACGGAAACCATTCAAATCCTTTAACTTTAGTTCTGTTGTTTGATAAATGGATTATTCTAAAAGATTAACAAAGCTTCTAAGATGATTTTATAAAAAATCTATTTAGGATAAAAGTAGAGGTTTAGCTAAAGAGAAATATTTTAAGAAATTCATGGTTGATGAAATTAACGGCTTCCTTTTATAATGCAAAAAGCGAAAATTGTCTTCATTTGAAGGAGTGTGTGTGTCTAAAGTAAAACAAAGCTACAACTTATTCTCAATTTTTACTTCTTTATGCTTAAACAAATGGTGTTACTTACAAATTCTAAGTGCGTGTTTGTATTTATATATCAGATTTAAGTTTAAACTGATAATATAATACGTGATGGATAAAAATGTGATATGATATAGAATGAATTCTTCTTAGATGCGGGTAGTACATCTAGTTCTTTCTACATTCTCTAATATTTTTAATAACTAAATATTTACTTCATTACTCATTAGTTACACAGATTTATTTGTTCATTTATTTACTTACTTTTTAAAGCTGTTTATACTGATTTTTTTTCTTTTTATAATTTGGGCTTTCATCTCACAATGTCCTGTTATTCACTTTATTTAGTTAGTGACTATTATTGTCGGAGCTGTTTTCATTAGCATGGCACTGTTTCTAGATTGTAATTCCACAACTAGTAAAGATCCCAGGAGACCATGTTTTCTTTGCTATACTATTTAGGAGATACTTGATGGTACTTTTCATTTTCAGATTAAAGGACATTGAACTACCATATTGGTTTAAGTATATGCAATAGGATCTAAGTGGGTGCATTGTGTAAAAGATACATTATAGGATTCAAAATTCTGATTCATCTTTGGAGCATCTCTTTGAGATTAATTTTTCAATTTAAAAAGCAAAGCTTCTCAATGTTCCAAAATAAGTGCACAATTGAAAAATGTGCAGTTAAGTCCTCTATGTGTGTATTTCAGAGTTTGAAACAAAACTGAAACTGAATTTGTCATTAAGATATTAATTAGTCGAATGATGCCTTGAAGTAGACTAAACAAGCATTTTAATCAAAATAGGGTTATGAAATTTGAGTAAAATTTAATATTAAGAGAATAATTCCATACTAGAGACATATATTTGGGCAAACAGATGAGTACTGTCTGAGTACAAAAATGTGCATTTGGGAGATCATACATCATTTTCTCATATATCCTTTTCAGTCTTACAAATTTAGTGATTATAAACCTTTCAAAATTTTAAATATACGAACTATTAACTCAATAGTGCCCCTACACTATGGGTTATTAAGAGAATACTAATACCAGAAAAACATATTAATTTTTTTAAAAAAATGTTAATCAACAGAGGTCCCTAGTGACGATTTTTTCAGACGCTCATTGCTAAGGTTTACAGCCTTGTAAAAACTATTACAGAGATAGTTTTAGTAAAGTTAAGATATCAGCATTTTCCAAAGTAAAAAGACCTCTATATATAGTCTCTGATCTTAAAATGATAGTAGAGTGCAAACCTCTACGTTATCCAACAGTAAACAAATAATCACACAACAGAGATCACTCTCTAATCATTAAGAGGTGGAAGACATAGAAGACATCTTACATATTTTATAATAAAATCAAGATTTTACAATGAATTCATATTCCATAATGAATTTGAATGAATATTATGAGAATGAATGCAGGCAAAATGTTTTTGCTTTAGTTATAATAAGATATGTTACAGTTTGTAAAATGTATTTATCAATTTAGTTCAATTATCTGTTTATTTGTAACTTTAGCAAAACAACTATTTTTTTAAATTACATATTCTGCTATATTTATATAATTTTAGTCATGAGCTAACAAAATACAATATTTAAAACAATTCAGACATTAAAAAAGAAATTATTTAACAATTACACTATCACATGGTAATTCATATTCTCCCAGGAGTTATGTACTGCAAACTTGAATAATCACTGAATCATTTACTATCCATAGAAAACTTAAACTTACAGTATATGGTGTTAGAATAGATGAAAAAAGTATTTCCAAATGAGAAAGTGAAAAAAAAAACACCTTAGAAAATCTACGGTGAATATAGCATAGCTCTTGAATAATTATTACTAGGAAAATGTTGTTTATGCTTTTCAAATTTTCATATTAGTGGATAAAAATTACATCAATTTATTTTATTCTATATTTATATTTTTGATATTATATTTTTTATATTCAAATTATTATTTTGAATAATAACATTGTTTTGGTTAAAAGCAGATTACCCTAAATAGATATTTCAATGTGTGCTACAATAAATAGATTCTATGCTAGAATAAACAGATATTCTGATGAATGAGATTCTAGAACCAATTACATTCATTGTAACATATCATATTATAATGACAAAGATGGAGTAATAGTATAGGAAGCATCTCTATATTCTCAGTTGTTATTAAATTTAAAATGCAATGGAGATCTCTACATTTTTCGGTACTAAGACAGTATTTATATTTTACAAAATTATTACGTAACAAGGTGTATATGTAAACTGAGTATCTTGTGATGTACTCCTCTGCACCAATACCACTTTGTATGTCCACTAATATCAAGTTACAATATACATTTAGAACTGGATAAAGCATCATCTCTTGAATAAACTATTGAAAATGAAGATAAGAATCAGGGGATAAATTTTCTGTATGTATATATATATATATCTGAAAGAACAAGGATGTTATGGCTTTAAAATAAATGTGAAACCAATCCAAGTGAGAGGAGCCATCCATTCTAAGTCAAGATTTCTATTTGAATTCAAGTGTGCAGGCTTGAAAGGTTTCTTACATAGAAACAAAAAGTAACACACGTATGAGACTGACATAAAAATCAATATAGAGTCTTATATAAGAATTTAATGTATATGAGATAGAACTATAAGAAACTAATAAAAACAGTTGAAAAAAATTTATAATAACAGTAACAAAGTTCCTGACAATAATAGCTCACCTAAACCATATCCCTCAGATTGCAATGAATCTTCAAAAAATCTGCATGGACAGTTTCAGAGTTAACTTCAGATTGTCACCCTCACTCAACAGCCTTTTAAACAACATAAAAGACAGAAAATCTTTTGAACACACTCCCCAGTTCATATATAAAATTTCATGCCCTGCCCCATTTTGTAGCTCTGTCTATTGTGGTGAATCTTGTGCTAAGAGATCAGTGAGAGTCACCCAGCACACATATTCATATAATAAAGCTAAATTAAACTGTGAATAAAAAAATCAATATTTTTTGATCATGAGGTGTCTAAAGGATACTCCTTTTTTTACTTCCAATGTAAGTACAATATGAGTAAGAGGGATGATAGAAAAAATATATATAAAGAGACCTAGGTTATTTTAAGGGATCCTCATTCCCTCAATAGAAAATATGTGTGCCATTATCAAAAAAATGGAACATCTAATTTACATACTGGGCCTGAATTACATATTGGTTTTCAGTGCTACATATGCATACTTTTAATGGTGCATTTTTATTCAGCACTATGATTCTCACAGCAATCTATTGAAAGCTGGCTCAGTATTTAAGACTTTCTTATTAGTTTTATTTTACCTTTTCATATTAACTTGAACAGTGCAATTTTGGTTGAATTACATAATTGTATGAAAAGTGTATCTACTATTGAGATTTAAGAAAATAATTGCCAAGCAGAAACCTCTCCATACCATTCTGTGCAGCGTTATCTTTTCATTAAAAATATAAAAAATAAAATATCTCAAAGATTTTTTAATTCCTTCATAATTATGTTTGAAGAACACTTTGTATGCTTTTGATTGCATCCACATATAGTCATTGCTAATTTAGCTCATAAACATCCATCTATAGGTATGTCTCAGTAAAAAGATGACTGTCACTCTCTCCAATCTGCTTGTAGTGCCACACCCAAATAAACATGTGTTTATAGTCATGTAGTTTAAATATTTTCGATATAGATTCCTGAAAGTGCAAGCATGACTGGAACACAAGTTCTTACCTAAAAGGCAGTTGTGTAGTTTGTAACCATGTGGATCATCTTTAATGCTCTTCTTACTGACATGAAATCCTGCCACATACAGTTTAAATCATTTCAAACATTTCAATAGCAGTTTTGCCCAATTCAAAACACAATTTAATGTCAGCATATTATTGCAACCATAGTATACAGCATAAAACACATAATTCTATTTCATGTTATAACTCATGATTCAAATATTATAGCACCTTAAAATATTTGTGGTAAATAATTAAAGTATGTTACTACATAGCACATGCATTGATTTAGATATAGCACTTCAGACATCTTGGAAAGAAACAAAGTTTTCAAACCATTAAATAAATTTTGTAACTTTATTTAAAATCTTTCTTAGTGACTATATTAATTATGAAACCATTTTAAAACTAATTACTTAAACACAGATAATAAACAGTTACCAAATGGCAATTCCAATTAGGTCTGGAATATTTTTTCATTATTAGGCTTTATTAGTAGCAATTTTCATCTAACAGTCACTTTTATTTCTATTGTATTACTCAATCTAAATCTTATTAAAACACATGGAGGTATTGAACTCAAACCAATCACCTTCACAAAAGATCATAATTTATGCATATTAATAACATGTAGGCTTGATTAAAGATTATTTATAAATTTTAGACCTCTGCTATAAACTGACTGAATGTATCTTTTAGAAAATATATGGTAAATACCAAACAAAGGATTACATGAATTATCCATCTTACATGTAAACTCTATACTAACAATACTTAATCACATGACATAATTTTGTTTTGGATTCAGATATGTAAGACGTATCTGATTTTTAGAGGTATTTACATAATGTGTTACAAGTTATCCTTGAAAAGTATAATTATTCTAGAGTAAAGTGATATAATACAGATTATTATAATATATAATCAATGAATGATAATTTTTCTGATTGAATAAACAGTCAATGATAATTGAATATTAACAAACTCTCATTCATATGATTAATAACTTACCTTCACATGATAAAGTTAAAATCTACTTATTTTAATACTCTTGGGAATACATATATAATGTAGAATTACTGTAGGCTTCAAATTTCATGAGATTGATAATCTCTCATGACATATTCACTACTATCTCCACACAAAAAATAACTAAAGCTCATTCTTTTTGATTATTTTATGCTATTCAATTCTTCTTAAAATATAAAAGAAATTACAAACAGAAATATGTGTGAATATGTATAATCATGGTAGCCCATACTTAAGTTTAAATTGAGTTATTTAAAATTTAAAAAAGTCAGATATGGAAATTTTTTCAAGTAGCCATTGCTCAATTAATATCTAGTATTGATCAGCATGTCTATATATTATTATCTAAAAAGTAAAATAAGACTGGAAAGTTACTCAAAAGCCTCAACATTCAAAAATGGACACTTAGAAAACAATGCATTTTTCACTATTGTTCATGAGAGAATGTTGGAGCGCTATTTATTTTGCACTGAACTATTTAAAGGTTGTTAGCTCTTTTTTATTATTTCATATATATATATATATATATATATATATATAATAGCAAGATGTTTAGTATTGTAAAAAAGTGAATTATTTAATTTTAATGGCAATAATAAGATCAAGCAAATATTCATGCCTCAAAACAACAAGCAGAATATGACTGCTTCATTTAATCGACTGAGATGTTTTTTGTTTTATTTTTCCTAGCTGAGATTCAGTGAGCTCTTTAATAAACCATTATTACTATTATGGTGAACCATGGAAGCAAATTAATTAATTGTACATATGTCAAAGGCTCAGCAGATCAAGTAATGCTCAAAAAGTAAAGTAACATGAGAACAAAACTGACTAATCTGAGATTTGTTTAGCTTTCTTCAGTTTGAAATTTATTTCAGAATCTTGAGTCTATAGATCTTCCTCAATTCTGCATTATAAAACAAAATGTAATTATTATTAGTAGTAGTATGAGATAAGAGTCAAAGATAAAATAATGTCACTCTTGAATATGTGCAAAGTGATTTCTATATACCAACTTAGTTTTGTTACTTTTGATGCTTTTTATAGCCATGCACACAATTTAATGTAATTATTAGATAATGGTTTCAAGATGGCAGTTATTTATTTGGATTTATGTAAAGCATTTGATTTTATTGACTATACACATCAATTATGTTCATATGTTTTTCAAAGCCATTTTGTTTTCTGGTTAAAAGTTATTTTAAAAAAAATCAGAAAACAGTTTCTTAAAATACATGTGTATAGTGATTTTAAATTGTTTAATCATAAAATTCAGCAGAGATCTGTTCTTAGCCATATATATATACAAATGATATTGTTATTTAGTTTTGGATTCAGTAATTTATGGCTTTTCTGATGGTAAGCTCTGACTTATCGTGCTTTTTAATATTGGCTTATCTGAACTATTTTATGGTCAATCATAATAAAATAAAAAATATTCTATTTTTTTATAAATAGTTTTCACATTCTCTTAATATCAGTATTTTGCCAATATAAAGTTCATTTTAATAGTATTTATACATGTATTAATATCATTTTTGTTGATAACTATTATTATTTAGAGTTGTAAACATTAATTCTTATGGTCAGTACATAAATACATATAAGGCTTTAACCTTAATACTATGCACATTGACTGCTTAATTTTATCAAAAGAGGAACCTCTACAAATCTTAACACAAGATTACAACTTTATAAAGATAAGAGCAGCATCTTATCAACAACCTACTTTCTAATTATATAAGCAAATCAAAAGTATTTTCATTTGAGAGTGTGAAGCTAGTAAGTTCTTCACTAATTAAGTCCACTACCTCATTTAGAAATCAACATTCATGCATAGTATTAAAGTTAAAGCCTTATATGTATTTATGTGCAGACCATGAGCTTAATAAGAATTAATGTTTATAATTTTAAATTGATTCAAAATATTTCTAATTATAAGATCTAAATATTAACTCACTGTGAATTGAAAGATTTTGTGAATGTTGATTTCTAAATGAGGTAATGGGCTGAATTAGTGAAGAACTTACTAGATTCATACTCTCAAATCAAAATGCTTTAGATTTGCCTATATAATTAGAAAGTAGGTTGAAGATAAGACACAACTCTTATTTTTATAAAGTCATAATCTTGTGTTAAGATTTGTAGATGTACTAGCTTCATATACTCAAATCAAAATGCTTTAGATTTGCCTATATAATTAGAAAGTAGGTTGAAGATAAGATACAGCTTTTATTTCTATAAAGTCGTAATCTTGTATTAAGATTTGTAGAGATCCCTCTTGCACTCAATGTGCATAGAATTAAGACTAAAGCCTTATATTTATTGTTATTTAGGTATTTTAATTGATTAGAAGTTAGGAAAAATGGCTATTTGTATTAATAATATTAAGTCAGTTTTGAATAGAAATTTGGGCCTGAAAAAAATTTTGATATAAAGTAAAAAATAAAAATTTTAAAAATTTAGTTATATAAAAAATAGAAAGGAGCTGTTAATAATATAAATGTAGATATGCATATAGGATATAGTTTATTTGTAGTTACACAACTTAAGGATATGAGTACAAATATAGGTAGACAGTTATATATGGTTTTTATAAACATAGAGAAGGCATATGATAGAGTAAATAGAAATAGATTATGGGTAAGTTTAGTAAATTTTGGAATGGATGAAGATTTAGTGGAAATTATTAAGAAATTATATAAAAATAATTACTATACATATCAATTATGGAATATAGAATCAGTTAAAGTTAAAAAATGGGATGGGACTAAGGCAAGAATGTCCTCCATCACCTATTTTGTTTTTGTTGTATTTGAGAGAAATGGAGAGAGCAATAGAAAGACTAGGAAGAAGGGTAGAGATATCATTAATAGGTGACAAGGGAGTATATACATTGTTGGGTCTTTAATTTGCAGATGTTTTTTTGTGTGCAGAAAGAAGGAAAGATATGAAAATTATGCTGAGGACATCCACAAAGGTGGGTAAAGAGATGGAGATTAAATTTTGTGAAGAAAAATCAAAAGTAATGATTAATACTGGGAAAAGAGAAGACAATTTTTTTTATTATTGGGGAATATCACATTAAATGTGGTGAATAGATATAAATATTTGGGAATTGCCTTAAGTAATCAGAGAAGTTGCTTGGATGAATGAGAGAAAATGAAGCAAAGAAAAGAAAAGGATTGATAAAGAAATTAACTGTGTTCTCATATAATAAATATGATGTAGCTACAATTGTATAGAAGGCAGTGGCAGTAGCAGGGTTAACATATGGTAATGATGTGTCATGTGTTAATAAAGGGATATTAGATTACTCAGAAAAAGTACTAAAAGCATTAGGAAGACATGCATTAGATGCAGAAGTGTGAACAGCAAAAGAGGCAACTCAAGGAGAAATAGGAAAGTCAAATTTTTATATGAGAGATGCAAAATGCCAAATGAAAAGGTTTGGTAGATTGCAGTTTATGGATAATAAAAGAATAGCCAAAATAATATTTAATTGAGTTATGAATAAAGGGCAGGCAACAAGTTGTGTGTGAAAGATGATGTGATATGCAGAAGATTACATAAAGAATTTATCAGTATACTTATACAAAAAATGGGATGATTGTGTTAGGAAAATTATTGAGTGTTATAATGTTAAGGAATGGGATAAAAGAAAAAATGCATTAATAAAGAATAGGGAGTTAGAAAGGTGGAGAGCTACAGTGTTAAGGAATGGGATAAAAGAATAAATGCATTAATAAAGAATAGGGAGTTGGAAAGGTGAAGAGCTAATATGAAGTGTAAAAAGAGTTTAAATATTTATAGAAGTAAACAGAATATTGGGTGTGAGATAATTTATAATAATAGCAAGGAAAGTAGTTTAGTGTTTAAGGCTTGAATGGGATCTTTAGCAACAAGGAAATATACACATAAATGGAAAAATATGGGTGATTTAGTCTACAAGTTGTGTAAGAAAGGCATGGAAAATTTTAGGCATTTGCGAATTGAATGTAAATGCCTGAAAGCAGAAAGGGTACAAATAATGAAGTTGTGTAAGAATAAATTATACATAAAGTGGCTTATTGATTTTTATGCTGGGTTTGGGAAAAGATATAAAGGCCATTGAGTTGACAAAAGTTATGTTGTGGAAATGGGATGGAGCAGTTATAGAGAAGAATATGGGAAAACTTAGAATGAAGAATGGAAAGGGAAGTCAAAGTGGCTAACTGGTTTTTCTGGGCATAGTTGCTGAGAGATTTCTAACTTTGTATAAGGAAAGGTCACAGTGCATTACATCACATCATCAAAATGTAAAAAGGGAGCTACTAAAAGTATAATAGTACATTTTTAAAATTTGAATTTAGCAGTTGAAGTTAGAAGATATAAATAAAAGATGAGTTAAAATGTGTTTAAAATAATATTATAGATTAAAATAAATTATGAATTATTGAATGAATAAATTATAAATATTCATTGTTAGTAAAATGAATAATAATAATGTAAAATATAAAAGATATTAAGTTAGAGTTAGTATTTAAAGAGTAGTAAGAGTAAAATAAAATAAATAATAAAAATAGAATATATATATAGGAGATTTTAATTAATAAATATAAATATAAAAAAAGTAAATGTATATATAATATTTAAAAGGTAATATATAGATGATGATTATAAGATGTATATATAGAATGTAAATTATATATTCATGTATCTTTATATTCATATGTTTGTATTATGTCGTAGTTCTGAAGAAGATTGCTGGGGCAATTGAAACTGTAAAAGAGGATGGTAAATAAGGCATTGTGTAACAGTAGTAAAATGCATGGATGATTTAGTATTATATGATATACATTTGGCAATGCAATAAGAAAGATTAGTTAAAATAAAATTGTTTTATGACATCATTACACAAATCTTGTTTTGACCTGATAGGGCAGTAGATATATGATTCAATTAAACAGATCAAAAATGGGTAACAAATTGCATTTTTTTATAATTTAGCATATATGCATATATTAAATATATAAATAAAAGACCTTGTTATGTCTACAATCTGGATTCAAATTGAGTACAATTAAAAAGTGTTCAACAGTTTTGGAATGCTTTTTTTTTTCAGGTAGTTGTTTCCATATCCAACTCAGTTAACCAGGTCACACTGATTGAGAAATGAGTATTTAATTATCCATTGCTAGAAGGTAAAGCAAGAATAGAATCTTCTCATGCTTTCCTCACCAATAATTAGAAAACTGATATGTTATTATTTTTTCTTTCACTGTCTATCTGTGAGTGCCAACTGGGGAGATCTTAGCCTTAATGTGAAATATTTAAAGACTGTTTTACCTTTCAGAAAACAAATTAATAGAATGAATTATGAGTCAAGAAATTATAAATCGCTATAATCAAATCCCAGAATTATTGGCTACAATACAGAGAGCTCTTGATAATCATTGTAGTTACATTTCTAAAAATTATAACTCTATTGTCACCAACATTTTTATAAATTTCTGAATGATTAACATTTTATAATGATTTATAATAACTTAAATCAGATTGTTAATTTATTATTCATTTAATGCAGTATATGGAATATATATAGTCCAGAGCATGTACCAAATTCCAATTTATGTGAAAATATATACAATATAAACAAGAAATATTTTTTTATTGTAGATTATATTGTAATGTGTTAGATCATATTTCTACAATATTCTATACATTTACTATTAGAGATGTACTGTAATAATGTAATAGTTAAGATTTTACTTCATTAACACTTAAAGTAAATTACTTATATGTATGTGCTCTGTGCACAGATAATGAAGCTATTAATTGTCTATGAAATTATTAAAATATTTACTGCCAAGCGCTTTCGGGACAGTTTATAGTCCCATATTCATGGTGACTTGTATACAATTGATAACTATAATATCAATGCAAATTTTATGCAAATGTATATACAGATGTTACGTGGACCATTTAGGAGATAGAGAAAAGCAGGCCTCTCTTCTGTTGATTGCTGATGGGTCACTTACAATGTAGTAAGCTTCCCTGACTTTACACTTGGTGTCATTTGTTTTAGAGCAAATGACACTGGCTGTGGTAGGTAGAAAAGCGTGTCCAGTGGCTCTTTCGTGCTCCATGAAAACCGAATTACCTTCAAGCTTTGTTTTGGTTCTATTATAAAGGTATTGGTGTTGAGCCATTCTGGTGGCAATGTTAGTTTTGGTCTCTCCATAATATGTTGCCATACAATTTCTTTGAGGGCAGGTGATTTTATACACAACTTGAGGGGTGAGTTCAGGTTTGATCCTGTCTTTGGTGTTGTTTATCAGTCTATTGGTGCTAGAAGGTGAACAGAAAGTGACTTCAAAGTCACTTGATAGTTTATTAATAAGGCTTTTGGTTGTAGAGTGAATGTATGGGATTAAGATTCTCGGTTTGTTTTCTTTCTTGTAGTTGTGGTTTATTTTATAAAAAAATTTATTGACTTTTCTGTTGATGGATGAATAAGTGTGTCCTATTTTTCTTAAATCATTTATATAATTGATAAAGATTTTTTCTTTTATCTGCCTCGTATTTGCACAAGTTATGGTTCCTAAACATGAATGAAGAGAGGGCTGCAAGTTTGTGGGAGCGAGGCATGTAAGAATTAGGGTTTGTCAAACCCCGTACTTCCAAAGGTTTGACTCCTATTTGGTAGTCCAGCTTATGCATGTTTTTACTAACACATATGTTGATATATTTGACCTGTTTGTCTTGGTTTTCCCAAGTTGTAGTAAAAGTAAGCTTAGTTTTATTCTGGAGGCTGTTGTGGAGATTAATAATGATGTCTTCTGGGGCTGCAATAAATGTATCATCAATGTAACCTGTGTATATCATATGTGGAGTTGACATGAAGAGTGCAGGTAGTATTTGCTTCTTGTAATGATCAAGTACAACACTTGCCATTATACCACTTAGTGGGAGCCCCATTGGCCATCCGTTATTCATACTGAACCACTTATCCCTGAAAATAGCAACTATATTTAGATCCAGCCATTTTAAAAAATCAATGATGAATTTGGCTCATATAGGTGGGCAGTGTCTTGCAATTAATGTTTCATTGACTATTTCAATTGATTGTTTACAGTCAATGGAGCCATATAGCTCAGCCACATCAAATGATGCATTTTGAACATAGCTGGTATAAACACGTGTTTAATCTTTTCTACAAACTTAAACGATGATTTAATGGTATAATCGCCAAAGCCTAGTGTGTCGATAAGCCAGCAATTAACCAAAACTGCCGTGTTGAAATAGTGTGCCCTTCGAAAATCGATCATCAGTCTTAAAGGTTTATCAGGCTTATGAAGCTTAATATTAGCGAAGATTCTAGGAGGAGAAGAGGTTGACGGATATATACGAAAATATTCAGCTTTTGTAAAGACGCTGTCGCGATTTATACATAGTATAGTAGATATAAATTTATCTCTATTAAGCCTATTGTTGAAATTATTTAGATTTGCAAATTTTAATTTTTCAATTTGTGTATTGATCTTATTATGTAATAACATGTTTTTTTTTGCTTCTGTTAAGTTTCTAAAAAGGTGAAATACGCATTTGAAACAACTATGATAAAAATATGTCAAAAATACAATAAAATAAAAAATACAAAAGAATGTTAAACTTGTCAGCTAAAGATTCTTCGATAGCTCAATAACATTTTTGAAGCTTAAATGTCTCATGACCTCCAGACCAAAAAGACATTAAGTTAGCAGTTGAACAATGAAAAAAAATAGTTTTTTTTTTTAGTTTGTAATTTGGAGCTAACAAAATAACCAACTAAATGTAATTTTTATTATAGAAAAACAACTAAAAAAATGAGAAAATAAATTTTAATTACAAATATTTTATAATACATTTCCTTTTATTTTAAAGTTTTGTTTTAATATATAAAAGATTCGAACTCAGACTTTCACACGACTCTCAACTCCCCATGCCATCTCATATTGCTGATCCACCTGATCACACACATGTTGAAAAGATAAATAATCACCAATATCCGTATTTTATGCTAAACCAGCCCTCATCTAGTGGTCCAGATTACCATCTCCACACATATATACAATCAGTGCTCAGCTTTATATTAAGATAGCCAATCTTCATACTTTAATAGACAGGCTTCAAAACCCTCCAATCCACAACTCTTTATCTATCCATTTCATTGAAAAATCTGATGATGGAACATTCAAAGCCCATGTGAGTGCCAAGATTGTCATCCTACTCATGTTGATGCTGATGCCTCATGAACTGGAGAATAATCCATTTTTACATACATATGTGAGGCATGGGCAGACTTTTAATACATTGTTTCAATATGTAACTTAATACACTGTACAGGCTTACACTCATCGGCACATATAATGTAATATATAAGGGATTCAAACTCAGACTTTTGCATGACCCTCAACTTTCCATGCCATCTCATATTGCTGACCCATATAAATTTTTATGCTAAACCAGCACTCATCAGTTGGTCCAGATTACCATCTCTACACATATATACAATCAGTGCTTAGCTTTATATTAAGATAGCCAATCATCATACTCTAATGGACAGGCTTCAAATCACTCCAACCCACAACTCTTCAGTCATCCATTTCATTAAAAATCTGATGATGAAACATTCAAAGCCTATGTGAGTGCCAAGATTGTCATCCTACCCATGTTGACATTTGTCATTTTGATTCCTCAGGTACCGGAGAATAATTCATTTTTACATACATATTCAAGGGCTAGGCAGACCTTTAACTCACTATGTTTCAATATGTAACTTAATACACTGTGCAAGCTTACACATACCTGCACATATAATGTAATATATAAGGGATTCAAACTCAGATTTTCACACAACCCTCAACTCTCCATGCCATCTCATATTGCTGACCCACCTGATTACACCCATGTTGTGTTTTAAGTTGTTATTAAAAAAATTGTACAAACAGTAAGAATGAAAAAGAAAAAAATAATTTTAGCACTAAATATTAAATTAAAAACAAACATTAATGCAAAAAAGTAAAAGGAAAAAAGGGGGAGGGCTTAATTTTATTATTATATATATATGAAATAAATTGCATAATGCTAGGAAGTAGTAATTTTAATATATACATATATATATGTATCCTTTAATGCCTGGAAAGTGTTAATGCAATAATAAAGGGCAGATTTTGTAGTTTAAGATCCATAAATTTCACTCAATTCTGTCTTTCCAGTGTGCAAACTTCTGAGCAGAAAAGGAATTTGATTTTTTTTTAATCACTCAATAAAATGTACATTCTTTTTTTACAAGACTTATAAATAAAACCTTATAGTTTTATTAAAATGACTAACACTTTCAACTGTATAGTAGCCATCTTCAATGTTTAAAAATGCAATTGGGTTTCAATATGTTTTGTTTATTTTCATAAACACCCAACAGAAATATATTTTGATTATTTTTAAATTCTACATGTATATATTTATTCATTTAATATATTTTTTATTTATGTTCTTTGGTTTGAGTTATCATTAATATAGATAACCAATCAAATTTTACATCTACAATGTA
This sequence comes from Epiperipatus broadwayi, assembly GCA_028023455.1. Classification (NCBI taxonomy): domain Eukaryota; kingdom Metazoa; phylum Onychophora; class Udeonychophora; order Euonychophora; family Peripatidae; genus Epiperipatus; species Epiperipatus broadwayi. Next base: position 21,526,461 of record JAQFVV010012395.1, on the reverse strand, counting down.
CTTCTTGATTGCAATCTATCATATCACAAGTAGTAATCTGAAACACCACCTATTTTTTTATTTATATACTCTTCTTCAATATTATTTATTATATATAGATAACCTATCAAATTTTATATTTGCAGCTCATTCTTTGATTGCACTTTATTATAAATATTCACAAACAAAAAAATCAATACACAATCCAAGATTAATGCTTTTAAAGAAATAAACTTTATTTATTCCATGCCAAATTATTCATTCTATAAAAAGAAGGTTGACTTTCAAAAAGCATTGTTTAAGTTGGGATTATGTGATCAGTCTTTGTGGTTTTATATATCCATCTTAGTTAAAGAATAAAGGATTCTACAGTAATGATGCAGAAACATCTACAGAATGAACTGATATCGTACCTTAATAATTAATTAAGCAAGTTGGCTTGGATTCAAAATATCAAGATGTTTTTAAATTTTAGGTTGGTGTGAATGAAAGGTGCACTAGATTCAAATATCTAGGTGTATTACATCCAGATCTGTGGATATGAAGAGAACAACACTGAATATGAATTTAATAAGTAATACCATATATCTTTATTAAGTATTCAATTGGAAAAGAATAAAAATAATTTGCTTTATAATCATAAACTATCTCCAGTGTAAAAAATCCAGATCACATTCTCTCATTATGTGGTGACTGAAATTGGAATTCAAATTGCAACTTCAGAAACATCTCTGTTTTCATGATTGTTATTTTATTAAATAAATCCAATGTTATAAAATTTTTGTGATTCTACTTAATGAGCTATTTTATGTATATATCAGAAGACAGTGTATGTGTGGAATGTATTTTTCATTTTTTAAATCCCTAATTCCTCTTTGCACTCGAAATGACATAAAAAAATAAAAGTCAAGCAGGAAATTATCATTTTGCAGTGCAGAGATTATTAAACAGAAGCCTATAAAGTTTAAAATAATTAATAATCTATCCATCATGAATAAATAGTTGAACCAGAAATTGAGGGTTGTAACTGCAAAAAGCAGCCATATAGTTGCAACTCAACCAGTTATGAGAAAAATTATGAATATTTAATTAAATTTTATGTTATCATTTCAAAATTTAAATATTTGTAAATTTATATTGCATTTTTTAAAGAAGACTTAACAAAGTAAAAATCTTTTCATATACAGAAAGTAACATTTTATTAAAAAAATAAAAGGCCTTGTGGTTTAGAATTAGCAAATCTGTTTATTTAGCATGTCATTTGGGATTCAATTTCCACTCATATAATCCTTCACAAGGAGCTTTTTTTTTTTTTCAAATAGGTGGAGATAACTAACTATCCAATATCAGTCAGAAAAAGGTATCTAACTATTCTTAATTAAAATAAAAACATGGCTGCAAAGTTCAAACTCTCAACACTTAGCAATTGGCAATGAGAGCCTGATGAAGAGGTCATTGCTCAGTGCTGAGCTAATTTCTTTTTTAAATGTTGCTTTAAATTATCTTTTACCTATATAACATTTCAGCAATAGCAAAATGGTAATATTTAAATTATATATTTTTTAAAACATGCTCCAATGCTGGGAATGTTGTTTATATTATTTTTATCATAGATATATATTATCTATTTTACTTCTTATCCAACTCCATCTCCATCATCATCATTATTATTGTTGTTGATAAACTTAATTTATATATATATATATATATATATATATTTATCTTATATATATATATATATATATATATATATATGAAAGATGAAAGTGTTGTAGGTAATTTTGGTTATGGTAATAGAAATGAGAGAGGACATAGACTTGTGGAGTTTGCAGAGAAGAAAAAACTTTATATTATGAATTCTTTTTTTGAGAAAAATGTTAGAAGGAAATGGACATGGAAGCATCCAAATGAAGGTACAGCAGAATTGGATTATATTTTGACTAACAGGAAATACATATTTCAAGATTGTAATGTTCTTAATAAATTTAACACAGGAAGTGATCATCGATTAGTAAGGGGTAAGATACATGTTAATGTAAAACTAGAGAGACAAAAATTATAAAGAAAAACTATATTTACAGTTGATATTCCTAATCTTCAGAAACATTCTAATGAATTTAAATTAGAACTTACAAATCGGTTTCAAGTATTAGTAGATTTTGAACATGATTCAGATTTGAATGAAATTAATATGAAAATAACTGATACACTTTTAAAAACTGCAACAAAGATAGCTGGTAGAAAAAAGCAGCAATTGACTAATAAAATTTCTACTGAGACTAGAGAACTTATGAAGAAAAGAAGGAATATGAAGATATGCAAGAATGATGCATTAAAAAGAATTGAATATCTCGAATTTTGTAAAATGGTGCGGAAAAGAGTTGAGAATGATATAAGAAAGTATAACTGTGAACTAGCAAGAAAAGCTGTAGAAGAAAATAAAAGTCTTAAGAATGTAAAACAACATTTTGGTATTGGTAGGAAATTTATATCTGCAATAAGGAAAAAAGATGGAATTATTACTAAAAAGAGGGATGACATTATGAAATTGGTAGAAGATTTTTATCAAGAATTATATAGTAATAAAGAACAAGTACCTCCTATATCTATTACATCTTCCGAATTGCCCAGAATTTTAAATGGAGAAGTGAGAAATGCAATTAAATGTATGAAAAAAGGAAAGGCTCCAGGTAATGATGGAATTATAATTGATATATTAAAAGAAGCAGGTGAAGAAACAGAAAAAATATTAGCAAAGTTATATACCAAATGTCTAAATGATAAAGATGTACCGGATGATTGGAAGAATGCAGCAATAATATTAATATTTAAAAAAGGTGATAAAGAAGATATTAGAAATTACAGACCTATCAGCCTTTTATCAGTTTTATATAAAATTTTTACCAAGATAATTACAACTCGTCTACAGAGAACCTTGGATTTTCACCAACCAAGAGAACAAGCTGGATTTAAAAGTGGTTTTAGTAGAGTAGATCATATTCAAGTATTGAGAGAAGTTATAGAAAGGACAAATGAATATGAGTTGTCATTATGTTTTGGATTTGTAGATTATGAAAAGGCATTTGATTCTATAAACATTTCTTCAGTGATTAAAGCATTGGATCATCAAGATATAGATCCAGGATATTGTCATATTTTAAAGAATATTTATAAAAATGCAACAGCAACAATTAGATTACATAATGATACTGGGAAAGTCAACATTGAGAAAGGTGTAAGACAAGGTGACTCCATATCTCCAAAACTTTTTACAGCAGTGCTGCAAGAAGTATTTTGTGGATTAAAATGGGAAACTAAAGGAGTGAAAGTAAATGGAGATTATTTAAGTCATTTAGATTTCGCAGATGATGTAGTTGTTTTTGCAAATAATGCTTCCGAGCTGCAGGAAATGTTGCAGGAGTTATCAGATGAAAGTAGGAAAGTAGGACTAAAGATAAATGTTAAAAAGACTAAAGTAATGTTTAATCGATTTGCTCAAAATATGAAAATAAAGATTGATTATGATGAATTAGAAGAAGTTAAGAGTTACAAATACCTTGGTCAGATTATTAATACAGATGGAAACATAATAGAGGAAATTAATCATAGAATTAAACTTGGTTGGAGTGCTTTTGGTAGAAATAACTTGATATTAAAAGGAAATATGCCTATGTGTTTGAAAAGGAAGGTTTTTAACAAATGTGTTTTACCAGTTCTTACTTATGGATCTGAGACTTGGACACTTAATAGAAGATCAATACAGAGACTTCAGACCACTCAAAGAAGTATGGAGAGATGTATGTTGGGAGTAACAAGAAGAGATCGAAAACGCAATGTATGGGTAAGAGAACAAACAGGTGTTACTGACCTCATTGAAAAAATTAAAAGATTGAAGTGGAGTTGGGCTGGACATATTGCTAGAAGAGATGATAATAGATGGACAATTGAAATTTTAAACTGGATTCCAAGAGATTGTAAAAGACCCAGAAGGAGACCACATGTAAGATGGATGGATGAAATAAGAAAATGTGTAGGGGTGATGTGGAGAAGAGAAGCTAAAGATTGGAGAAGATGGATTAAACTTGGAGAGACCTTCATCCTGCAGTGGATTGATAATGGTTGATAATGATGATGATATATATATATATATATAGTACTTATTTGTTTTCTCCTTTTTATTATTATGTTATATACATTGTGTTTATTCCTTTTACAATTTAATGTGTGACCTGTAATTGGTTATATTCTGTTGTTTAGTACTTAAATAAATGAATTGAATTGAAATGAATTATTATTGTTGTTATTATTATTATTATCTAGAGTAAATATATTATTACAAAAATATATAGTATCATCACTTTGGTGAATTCATTATCTACAGTTTAAAAAAATATTTAAATAAAAAATAAAAAAAATAAAAATTTATAAATTTGAGTTTATAATTTTCATACTTAAACTCATCTATATCAATGCCACTGAGAATAATTTCTTAGACATTCACTCCTAATTGTACACATTAAGATGGGCATGTTGTTATTTTATCTTTTTCTCAGTTGACTTATTAGTGTGTTATAACTATTTTTTTTTTTTTTGTTAATTCTTTTTCATATGTATAAATGTGTATATTTCAAAAATTAAATTGTATCATGGATGTTGTACATATGTTCTAGTATTGTGTAGAGTTTATTATTATTCATGGTTTAAGATACAATGAGAGGGCTTGAAACCAAAGGTGATTTAAAATTTTCATATGAAGAAAAAATTTGGATCGGCCTACTTTAAATGATAAATACAAATTTGTAGTATGAAAAAATTATCATCACCATAAATATAATTAGTTTAATCTGAGTTTATGTTAATTCCAGGGCTTGACAAGAACATTTTACAAACCGGAACGTGAAATATTTGAAGTTGTGATCAAAACAAAATACCAATAATTTTAAATTATATAATAAAAAAAAAGTACAAGAAATTTTAAATTATATAATGAAAAAAAAGAAAGAAAGAATGAAATATATTTTTAAAATATAATATTTTAAAAATATATTTTTTACTATGTAATAAAAAAAATGACATTTAAATTTTTGGCAAACTTATTTGTTAGCATATAAAACAAATTGGAACATAGTCTAAGTTTATTTCAGTTTATTCTAAATACTTGCCAATTCACAAAATTATGTTGTAGTGGAATAAACTATATAGCAAAACACCACTAATTTAATTTAAATTAAAACATAATAGCTAACTAAATTCAAATTGAAATTGTTAGTCATTCTCGAACGAATAAAATAATGATTAAAAGAACTAATGAAAATGTCAAATATAATGAGATTGTTAAGAAGGATCTCAAAAAATTAGATTGCATCATAAAATAGATAAAAATATTAATATTTGTTTTTATTAAACCATTATTAAAACAAACACCCATTTGTGAATTTTTCAAATTTCAAAAATAGATCTTTTTAAGCCTCTATGCTAAACCCAAATTTCCTAAAAAAAAACAACAACCCAGGAATCTCACTGCAATTAGCTGTATTAATTTATAGATATTTATAGGGAGTTTTTTTTATTTGTGTTTTTTTTTATATTTGTAAATGTATATATAAATTAACTTACTTATTGTAAAAGATTGAAGGTGATTTTTGAACTTTGTTTGGATAATAGATTCTAATTGTAGTTGTATTTATAATCAAATCAAGTACAGACAATAATGAAAAGGCTTGGCTTAATCAGAAATATTCTTAAAGGTGATCAGTATGTTAAAATTTAAATACAATGTTTAAAAAACCCAAAAACATATATTTGTTATGAAGATTTGAAAGAAACAAAAATAAAATGCTTCACCAAAAAAAAAAGTTAATATATTTATAAAATGATCAAAACATCACATGATCATCGTTTCATATGCTTATACATGCTATTGATAAGAATACATCTCTCCATACAGTAGCGCCACCAAATGCAAGTCTTTGTAATCATTGGTTGCATAAAGATTTGTACATAGAATCACTATGTTGTCCCTATTCATCCAATATTTCCAGAATAGGTTCTAGGGTGTGGCTTTTTCAGTGAGGAACCTTGGATTTGAGAGCACTGCCTTTAGATCTTAGGATCTAGTGCATGAGCCCAAGATGAAAACATCATGTGAAAGCATATGAAATGATGATCATGTGATGTTTTCATGGTTCTATACCTGTCCTGCCCATAGGATAATGGTGACTGTGTTTTTTTAAAAAACAAAGGTACCAAAATGTATAGATGCTGAACTGAGTTCAGATCCATATGAATATACAAGTAAATGATCTTGGGCTTTGGAAACTATGATGTTTTCATCTTGGGCTCCTAACTTTATAGTTAACCAAATATGTAAAAGGTGGCTGCTGGAGGGTTGCATTAAATCCTAAGACCTAGATGCGATGCAGTGCTCTCAAATCCAAGGCTCATCACTGATGAAAAACACAAGTTAGAAACTAGCCTGGGAATGTTGGATGAGTGGGCACTAGCTAATAATTTTATGCACAAACCTTCTTACATTCATTGATTACTTGATGGTATAGTTAAAAAAATTAGAAAAAATATATAAAAATATCACATTACATTTGATCAATAAAGTAACTCACTGAGCATACATAAAACTCTCATCTGACTAAACTGATATTTTAGTTTTTACTTTTCTCAACTAGAACCTTGATATGCAAACATTTGAACATTAGAATCTTTCATTCTTATAACTGGACTACCCTAAATGTTTTATTATATTGGTAGAATAACAAACTCAGGACTAAAAGTATCTGGAAAAACTCAATCTGTGACTTTTACTACTCAAACATCACATAATCTCTCCAGCAACAACATTCAATTATTATTTTTATTTTATGACTGGCTAAATTGCTAAACAACACTACTATATTTATATGTGATAACTCTGACATTCAAATATAAAAAAATTAAAAATAATATTGTACCACTACTGAATACTTGGAAAAAAAAACATTCAAAATATTAAATATAATCTTAATGCATTTTCAGTTCTGAGAATTATTGCAAAGGCATCGAAAATGATTGCTTTTAACCATCACTAGTGCTTTATAACAAATTATATAATAAATAAAACTATGTTTTGATTATGGTTTAATATAAAGCAGATTTAGCATCTGAGTCAAGTAAAATCATTTACAAAAGTCTTTGAATTATTTTTTCAGGAAAGTAGTTCATGATCTACATACATAAGTATCTAATGCTGGCTGGTAAATAGGCATCTATCTATTCTTAGTTAGTTAATGAAACAAGGTTTGAAAATCATCAGTACTACCATATCCTTTACTGTTCATATATAGGAGGCTATGAATAACTCTTTTTCCTGAGGTGAGCTATTTATAAAAAAATAAAAGAAAATTGTTTTATCTTTATGAATTTTTTAATCTAGGAAACAAATAAGCAAGGAGAAAATATGCCATTAAAGATTATCATATATTAAAATCAAGATTCTAAAATTATGATGTCCATAAGCAATGACAAACTATTATTGATAATGATTGAAGGTTATTATTTTTTATACAATGTGAGGCCATGCACTATGGCTTCCCCTTTATCAAAGTCAGGAATCTCTCAGCCACTATACTCAGATAAACCTGTTAACCACCTTCCCTTCCCTTTCCATTTCCCACCCTAAGATTTTCCCATATATTTCTCTATCTGCTCCATCCCATTTTCACAACATCATCTTTGCTCACTCTATGGCCTTTATATCTAGATTCCCATTTAACTTTTTCCAAATCCAGCATAAAAATAATGAACCAACTTTCTGTATAATGGTTTTGTTTATATTTATTCTCCCACAACTTCATTATTTGTACCATTGCTGGTTGTAAGCATTTACATTCAATTAGCAGATGCCTAATATTTTCCATGCTTTCCTTACATGACTTGTAGACTAAATCACCCACATTTTTCTATTTATGTGTATATTCCCTTGTTTCTGCCGCTCCTGTTCAAGCCTTAAACAATAAACGACTTTCCTTGCTATTATCGTAAATTAACTCACACCCAATATTCTCTTTACTTCTACCATATATTTAAACTCTTTTTATACTAGTTCTCCATCTCTCCAATGCTTGTTTTTTTATTAATGCATCTATTCTTCTATCCCATTCTTTGCCACTAAAACATTCAACAATCCTCCTAACACAATCATAAACACAAAGTCTTTATCCAAATTGTCTGCATACTGTACTTCCTTTTTCACCCATCTTGTTGCCTATCCTTTACTTGCAACCCAATTAGCTTTTCTCTTACTATCCATAAATTGCAATCTACCGAACATTTTATAGTATTGTATAGTTTATTTACTTTATCTGGCGGCAGTCAGACAACGTAACATTTAAATAAACCTCTATACCTCGTCATATAAAAGCCGGAAATGTAAAAACTAAAAGCCCATAAATATTATTAGTTTCATAACCTCTTGCGATTTTCATTTATTATTTTTGCTTTTAAAAGATTAAATATTTTAGTATTTTAAATATTTATAAAATGCATTTTCTTCTTCCTGTCAAAAAAGATTTTTGTACTTAATAACTTCCTGCCACCAGCGCGTGTTTAGTTGACGTTTTCTTTTTCTATTTTTTTTATTATGATTTTTTATACTCTATGTTTTTTTTTTTTTTTGAAAGAGTTTCAAATATCTGTCTTTAACCTTTACTTAGCCGCAACAGGCTCACAGGAGTTTAATATAGCCATACATCATAACCCAGAGGATGCGAACTTAAATATTTTCTTTTAACCTTGGATCTTATTTTTATTTAATAAATAAAACTATAACTACAAATATTATTTTTAAAAAAATAACAACATTACTGATTATATTTAAATAAAAGTAAAATCAGCTACAAATAGCACAATAGTATTTATGTATAGACTTTATACTATTGATTTTTCTCTGCGTTAGTATTTGCAATTCAAATTTTCATGTAAATTTGAACTATAGATTTTATATTTGTTTCACACATAGCGCTGCAAAAATAAATTAACGTTAGGTAGTATTGGAATTCATTTTTGTATAGTATATAGCTTCTAACAATATTAATATTTGTCTGAAGAAATATATATACAATATTTTAATAAAAATGACAATTCTCCATGGATAAATAATACGCATTAAACTATAGAGTATAGAATGGCTTCAACAATTCTTTAAGCTTTCAAAGGGTACAGACTTCTATTTAATGATGTTGCTCAAAATAAAGAGTGAAATGATATATTGCCTGACTGAATATGGCATAAATCATTAGGAAATTCCAATGGAATATATAAAAATGGATTTTTTTTCTGTATTTTATCATAAACAGATCATTATGTTCTTAAACTCTTCAAAGTACTGCAATTTATTAAATTTTATGCTGTTTCCTTTTTGATTGCTATTTTTATAAGTAGGAATATTTTAGTTTATCACATGACATTAGCTTCCACAATACTTTTCAAGAACAAACTATTTTTTCCAACTCTAATTTGCCATCTGACATAAGATTGAGTAAACAATAAATATTAAAGTTAAGACTTTCTTATTCATTTTGCTAAACTACTTTCTACCTTATAGCTTTTTTCAGTGCGAGTTTTAAGTTAGATTAGATTCAAAAATCCAGATTCAAAACTTTGCAAGGGAAAAGATGTTAGACTAGTTTAAAAAAATTGAGGCATATTGGATCCAGAGTTGAAAAACTTCTCATTTATAAAATCTGTAAATCAGAATTTTTTTTGAGAACACGGATTAGACAACACTTAATAATGGGTTTAATAAATATTAAATATAGCATCTATAGATTACTTTATGTAAGTAGCAGAATTAAAATTTTTCTCTATTAATCTTCATCAATTTCATTACCAAGAATCATATATTCATCTAGCATCCACTTTATCATACTATACAAGCTAATGATTTGAAAGCTTTAAGTACTCAGATGTTGAACTCAGTTTAAATTGCCATTACAAATATGCAGGTCTCACTTGTTATCATCAAATATATTCTAGGATTCAAAAACATTCTAAGGTTCCAGAGAAATCAAATTGAAAACTCTAGAAGTACATAATAATACACGTGAATGTTAATACTTTGATTTGAATGCAAGTTGAGTTAACCAGGCAAAAATGTATTGCAACCAAGAAATAATACTTGATCACTAACAATTTAGTAATATTATTTATTTAAATAATTCATTATTTAGATCATTCTATTTGGTTTAATTCAGTGTTTTGACCTCACTGCTAAAGATTTAAAAAACAATTCTAAACTGAGCAACATATTTAAAATAGATAACTAGGATTAATTGAATGAAACTTAAATATCCAGTCTATCACTAGGTTGTGTGAATATCACATGATCTTTCTGAGAAATCCACAAAACAGTTGCTTATTTATTATTTAGATCTACATCATAACTATAATATAAATTTAACATGTGTTTAAAGACTGGATAAATGATTACATTGTCTTATTTCAATGCACTTGGAAAACTTTTTTATGATGATATTTTTTTTTTAAGTAAATTTTTAACCTACATTTGTATAATTCTAATTTTTAACTTCATATGTGCACATGGAAAAAGAAAAACGAAATTGAGTTATTTTATATGTGTATGTTTAATATAAAAACTTGAGTTTTAAACTTAATATCTAACAAGGGATAATATTTAGTTTAATAAATGATTAACAATAATAATTAATGTGATTTATATGATGTGGCTGATATCAAAGTTGTGAATGCAGAAAGTTTGACACATGTAAATCAAAATGTAATATTTGTATAAAATAAAAATAAAATAGCATTAAGAATAACCCATCAGAGCAAAAGTTCTCCAGAATTTGTCAAAAGAATAAACATTAAGAAATCTATCATCGACAGGTTAGTGAGAGTTTAATGATAGTATTTTCTGTTTTATTTTTAACTATTTCACCAATAATTAAATCAGTAGACATACCACTTATTAGATTCTATTAAAACACAGATTTGATCTAATAATTTTTATTAACCATTCATTAGACTACAGATTATCTACTTAATAAATAATATTTCTGTAGCATAATTTTCACTATACCACTTTCACACAAGGTACTTTCATCTAGTTTTGAACATTATAGGTGGGAGATTTGATAGGCTTATGAGATAACCATGACAATAAAACTCTTTATACACAGAGTGTTCAAGTGATAAGGTGATTGATTTCCTAAGTTCCCTTCTGCACTCTGAATCAACATGTGTTAAACAGTATCACAGTTTAGCTATTCTAGACATTTTAAGGCACTAAAAATAGAAGAATATAAAAATAAACATAAAAATAGGAGAATGCGTTTTGTACTTTAATCCTGTGGGGAAACATATGCTAATATTAAATTTTGTTTTAAATTAGACAAAACTGCTAATTAAACATTTGAAATGATTCATACTATGCATTGTAATAAAACCATAAATTTCAAGAATGTTTTCCAATGTTTTGCATGATTTTGTGAGGTTGAGAGAGCATTGTACACCATAAGACATCATATTTTATGCTGTACCTCATGATTCAGATATGCTAATGCAGTAAAATTTTTCTGGTGTATAACAAAACTATGATTTTATGTAACATATGAGTTAATTTAGAGTCAGTGGTCTGCAGGCAGCTTAGAGAAAGAAAGATCCATCTTTTCAGATAAACACTGTGTGGATATATATATAGAAATTGTTAATTCGTATATAAAATTTCTTTTGCATTCTGATTTTTAATTATGCTGCTAATGATGATGATGATGATGATGATAATAATAATAATAATAATAATAATAATAATAAAGCATTTTTATTTAATGTAATCTTTTTCTAATTTTTAGTATTTTAATCTAATTAAATGAAATGTATTTATAATGGTTATAAGATAATAGATATTATATTATTGTATACTGAAATTAAAAGAAAAATATGAATAAGTATAGATAATGTTTGTTTAAACAAAACTAAAGATATGCTAGAATATTTATTTAGAATCAACATTACATTTATAGAAATGAGAATTTTGTCAATGTTGTATTATAGTTTCAATTATCTTAATTTATCCATATATATAACTTTTCTTGCAGTTTATTATATCAAAGTCCTAGTAATGATACCGCAACAACTGAATAAAACAAAAATAAAGAATGAAATTTTATACAATTTTCAAAACTGCAATATATAAAAATAAAAGTTTTTCGGAATTCTAAATTTATTATATGTTTTCAAATAAAACAAATAAAATTAAGGATTTAATTTGTTACATTGGATATGAAATAAAATGAAGTTGTATGTAAAAAAATATATTCAATATAATTTGATTTAAATAATAAATTCAAAGATTATACTGATATACATTTTTTGAATATCTGTTCTAGCTACATTCGTACTGGTCCATAATATGTTGAAAAGTCTTTCTATGAAATAATAAACTATTTACATAATAATTTTAGACTTGATTTTAAAATTGGGAAATTGTTCAAAAGCTATCTTAAATAAGTAAAATATAAATTATGTTTTTGTTATTTACTTACATATATCATTTATGTCATTTATGCATGATTACATTTTTCTGAAAAGATTAAAAACATTTTAAGCTTTTATGTTGAATTATGTTGTTGTAGCAGTCTTATGTAAGTTTTGCTAATTTTTTTAATTTAGTTTTCCCTCATCAGGATATAATGAAAGATATAGAATAAAGTGCAATTTTAGAAATGTTCCAGACTAGGAGCTTTGTAATTTAAATATTAATGGAATTAAACAGATTAGATTTGCCAGTAATGCAGTTTCAGTATCTATAATTTATGTCAAATATCAAGGATTTACAATAGAAGAATTAGGGCCAAAAAAAATTGAATTTTTATGAGATTCCAAATAAAATCAGATAGATTTATTATTAAGCCAATAAACATCACATGATCACCACTTCTTATGCTTGTGTATAACTGTTGTTAAAACAGGCAAAACTCGCTATACGTATTGCCACCCAATACTATACGTATTTTTAGACACAACTGAAGTTTTACCAAGACATTCATGATAATCCACAGTCATTATGCTCATCTGCTTTAATAAATGGAATTTCACAGCTATGGATTTGTATATGATGTGAAGAAACATAAATCATAAAACGATTAGACTGACTGTCAAATTGGTGACTACATTGTCAGAATTGAAGAAATTAATAAATCCACTAGTGAATCTGTATCCTTTGTTGGAATCTCTACAGGTTTCTTTTATGATATTTTGTTAATAGTTAATCTATATAAAAAAATAAACCCACGTGCAAATAAATATATTTCCATAATTAGATGCAAAAGTCAACCTAGCAAGTGAAAATATTAATCAATCTATGTCACTCTGACTGGCATAAATTCATGATAGATTACTTAATAAGTCTTGAGGATTTTGAGTTACTCAGATGTTTATGTACTATTCACAAAACATAAAAAAAAAACAAATCATAGATCAATCACATTGGTTTCATGCAATTTAAAAATCTGAAGGCTTTTTAGTTTATTCAACTAAATTTGGGATTCCATTACTCTAATGTTGCCTGTGGACTTGAGATCAAAAATTCTCAGTCTAGGTTGATGAAAGAGAACTAATGTTCAATTTCCCATTCTGATATTCTAATATCACAACCCTGTAAAAATACAAATATACGAAATTTTGTCTTGCAAGGGTAAACCAGCTTACTGTTTTCTTAAAATTTGATATTCAAGAATCTAAAGATATAAGTTTGAGTCCTATTCTAGCACTGTCACTGGTCAAACCAAAAATACCTGAAGAAGAATAGAAATTAATATCACTTAAAAGATTGTGAAATCTACTAACCTGTATTGTCTACTAACTTGTGTTATCTACTAACTTGGGTGTTATTACTAGTAGCTGTTTGCGTTTGGAAAAGTTTAAATAAAGTTTAAAACTTTCTAGACATATAACATTTCATGATAGCTGGTGGAAATACTCCAAAATACTAAGAATAAATTTGATGCAACAATTAATATTTTAAATGTTGAGAAAATAAAATTAGAATATGAGCTGGCTTTCTTAATAAAATTGTGGGGTAGGGGGGTGAAAGTGAATTGAGAAAGATATTTTAAAAATTTGTATATTACAAAAAGATCAATGATCACAAAGAAGTAAACTTATCTAAAAAATTTCAAATCTGTGAAAATATAAAAATGTAAATCACATCTGATGGAAAGGTTGGCACTAAGGTGGGCTTTGAGTATTCCATCGTCAGATTTTCAATGAAATGGATGGCTGAAGAGTTGTGGGGTGGAGTGGTTTGAAGCCTGTCCATTGAAGTATGAAGACTGGCTATCTTAATATAAACTGAGCTTTGATTGTATATATGTGTGGAGGTGATAATCTAGACCAACTGATGAGTGCTGGTTTAGCAAGAAATATGTATATTGGTGATTATTTATCTTTTTGACATGTGTGTGTAATCAAGTGTATCAGCATTATGAAGTAGCATGGATGTTTGAGGGGCGTTTGAAAGTCTGAGTTCAAACCCCCTATATATTACAAATATAAGTGCACGTATGAAAAAAGCCTGTACTGTAGAAAAAAAGAAAAAGAAAAGGAAAAAAATTCATATTTTAAAAATAATAATTGTAAAATAAATTGTAGAAGTTTAGCAAAGTGTGAGAACAGAAGAGAGAAATTAATATTTTCAATGGGGAAATAAAAATATGAAATTATTCTGGGTGAGATCTCCCTGGTAGATTGTTGGTAATAATAATGCAAACAGTAATATATATATATGCTTAATTGACATTTTCTAAAGCAGATTGTTATCTATAGAATAGGGTTATGTTTATATTAGCTTAATTACTAAATGGTGCGAATTTATACTATTTATATTATTGGAAAGCTTTGTGATGCAAAGTTGGAATATGGGTTGACTACATTTGGCAAAAAAAAAAAAAGGCTTGCAGTTTCTATTCAGGTTTCTCACTCACAGTCAGTTCATCTAATTATTCTATAATGGTTAGTAAATGGGTATCTAATTACCAAATCCATATTGATCAGTAAATGGGTCTCTCGGTATTCTTATGTAGAGGTAATAGGCGTGTAATGTGTTCAAAATTTTATCATCTACCAATTACCAAGTTAGGGAATGCCTTTTTTTCATTGTTCTTCTATGAGGTCTACTGGGGGAGGGGGGAGAGATTTATGTAATCAGTAAAGAGAGATGTATAACAGTTCTCTTATTTATCATTATAGTTCTTCACATTACAATTTTTTTTTTTTTCATTTTCATCTGACCAACACTAATTGTTATAAAATTTACCACTCAATTTATTAATCGACATTCAAAGAGAAGCCATATTGGTACTAGACCAATTACTTAAAAAAAAATTTCCAATAGTACACAGTAATCCTCAGAATTATAATTTTTGGTGATAGGAATAGTAGATAAATGCTTTTATTACTAAATCTTTTTGCAAAACCACCTCCTAATTCATATTCCGTGGCATAAAAGCCATTCAGGCGGTAATGGATTTATAGTTTAAAAATACATATAATATACTATCATTGATTGTCTTGCTCTACACTATTATAGCTAAAGATCTACCTATTGGAGTTTAATTCTGCGACTTCCAACACTCGAATATCACTTAACCCTCTCCCCGAGTGATGAATCTACATCCGCTTGCTTACTTATTGCCTTGCCCATTATGAACTGCATGATGTTCGCTTGATCATATTCTCTTTATACTCTTATCCATTCATCCCTTTTTTTGATATGTACACATCTGCGTGTGTTACATAAACACAAGAATTAAAAAATAATGTTTTGATAATAAAGCAGTATGTTTGCAAAATATTTTGACAGGATGACAAACGAGCCTGTTAATATTTCATCAGAAGCTATTAATTTTTTTGACAACTCCCATACGATAACACATGTCTCGTACAAGAACGTATTCAAAATTTTCTTCAAAAAATATGTATCTGTTTTTGTTTCTTGGCAAATTAAAAAAAAAAAAAGAAATCTCTGGATAAATGCATAAAATTTCAATATGTAATTCTGAAACGCGTATGTAAATTACTTACTCTTATTGCATTCTAAGACAAACACGAAGGCGCTGCGAGCAAATATCACTTTTGACAGCCTTAGCATATACAATCCCGTCAATCATGTTCTTCTTTACATATTTAAAAACAAAAATTAAATGCTTTAGATTCGACAAACATTTGTTGTTGATCAGGGCAAGATTTTATTTTTCCGTGACAAAATAAAAAAATATAAGTTTATTTTTTATCTTTCTGAATGGTAAAATTCGAATATATTTTCTTTCCAGTGTTATTTTTTCAGAAGTCGTGAATGTCCCTCCTTTTCCGACTCGGAGAAATTAAAATTAGAAGCTATTCTGATTTAATTAAAAATACATTAAAAAAAAAGATTCTTTACTATCGAAAACATTGAATATTCGCCAAAAAAAAAAAAAAAATAGTAATATTGTATTTCGTTTTTTATCTCATGCATCATTAAAATTAAATTAAATATCTACTTAACCTTTCAACACTTCACGTTTGCAAAATGAAAGAGATATGGATATTTTTTTCCGCAATATATAATAAGATATGAAAACACGGCGTGTATTTAATTCATGGAATCCACCATAATTTTAGTGAAATGCGGATTCACAACAGCACAATCATCAATGAAAACTTATTTCTTATGAAGTTATACATTTTAGTTCTTGTATTGAGAGTCATACAAGAAAAATAATCAAAATATGTCAATATAATTTTTAAATGTGTCACGTTAAATTCTAATTTTAAATCCAAAGCTTTTTTTTTTTTTTGTTATGCATAAATTTATTATGTATAATGAAATAGTCTGTTCCTTAAAATAAAGACCACTTTTGCATTTATAAATATTTTCCCCAAAGTTGTAATCATTTAAGAAAAAAAAATCTATAGATGGCGCAACAAAAATAAAAATTTACTTACAGCAGCGTTTGTCAATAAAATAATAAAAAATATATTACTACCCTTGAAGTTATTTTCTAAATAATTATGTATTGTTGTTGATATTTTAGCTCATAAAATATTCTATTATTACTGAAACAAGAAAATAACCTGATTAAAAAAATTTAATATTCTTGATTTTTTTTTTTTTTTAAATTTCCGGTTTTGTTAAATACTTTCCACTCATAGCTACTCTGCGTACTTCAGTGCTGTGATACAATTACGAACTTGAAAGCTAAAGTTTCATGCATTGCAACTAAACTCTTCCATTTCCGATGCACGGATATCGAACTATTTGATTATTTGTTTATCTTCTTCATTCTATACCAGCGAGTATTCTTATTCAGTTGTCGTACGATACTTTTCAATTATAATCAGTTCATTGAAGATTTTTGGAATTTATTCCAAACTTTCCACCCATAATTACTCGATATTCCAGAAGGAAAATCTTTATATCATCCTTCCATTTCACTTGTGATTTTGTCCATTTATTGTATCTCTTTAAATATCTCCACTTCAGCTAATACATATATATATATAAACTTCAAGGCCTTCATAGTACAAAAATAACATGCCCATTTTCCATGTCTATAACTTGGATTCGAATCCAAGCTGAGTACATTAAAAAAATTATTCAATAAACTTGAATTTTTTCTCTTAGGTAATTAATTTATAACAACTTAGCTAACAAGTCAATGTTGAATGATAAATAGGTATCCCACTATAACGATGTTGAAAATCACTTTAAACTTTCCCCTGCTAAAAATTGTTTTTTATGATGAGCTACTGGAATGATCTTTATTTTGCAATGAAATATTTAAATGCTGTTTAAATATACTTTCTATAATATATATTTAAAGTGGCGACAATCTCAAATCTATATTGCTGCAACCCGAATCGAACAATCAGAAAAATTTGAAGACAAATTTATTTTAAGTGTAATAATATTTTAGCAGATGCTTTTATTTGATGAAAGGCAACTTAGTGTTTTAAGTGACTTGAAATGCAAGTGAGATTATTAGTTTGCAGTAGTGTGTTTCTCACTGTTTACACAAGTATCACTAATGTCTTCAAATTATAACTGATGCTCTTCCAGAATAGTAACTTTTTCTAAATTGCTAAACAATGGAATCAACTTTTTTATATTTCAAGGGATAAAAAAGAAAATGATTCCTAATAATGAATCATATTCCTGTAGCTGTTTTCTATATATATACCGAACAGTGATAAAGATATGTGTAAGAGATTATGGTCTAGGCCAACTGATGAGTTCTAGTTCAGCATAAAATGTGCATTTTGGAAATCATAGATTTTTTTCATGTTTTTGGTCATATGTTTATGATTATATCTCTCCACAAGGTGTTAAAGTGGATAGAAACCATTCCCTACCTTGTGTGAGAGTAGTGTAATGAAGATTACACTACAGAAATATTATTCATTATTAGATAATCTCTGGTCTAGTGAATGATTAATAAAATTTTATTAAAATGATTGCATCCTATGCTGAAAGCTTGTAGAAATAATTCATTTTAAAAATTAAATTTTTAGATACATTACATGCACGTTTTTTTTAATAAACACTTTTTCTCAGGGATGGAAGGAGCTGGTGTCTTTTTTTAAAAAAGACCCATGTTTTAATGAGTAAAAATGGCTATAAAAATAACATTAGTATGCTTTATTGCTCAAAAATTCATAAAAAGTTAAAGTTGTAGAAGAGACAGAGCTGGATCAGAACTTTGATCTCAAATTTCTGTAGTGCAATTTTCATTATACCATTCTCATGAAAGGTAAGGACTAGTTTCTATCTGCTTTCAATTCCTTGTGGTGGTATGTACTCATAAACAAATGTCCAAACACATGAAAAAGATATTTTATTCCCAAAATGCACATTTTGTGCCAACCAGGACTCATCAGTTGGCTCAAACCACAATCTCTTACACATATCTTTTGTGATAGTTTAGTATATATAGTTAGCAAATTACTATCTTGTCCATTAAAGTATGAGGATTGGCTATCTTAATACATATCTGAGCATTTATAGCATATATGTGTAGAGATGGTAATCTGGACCAACTGATGATTGCTGGTTTAGCATGAAATATGTATATTGGTGATTATTTATCTTTTCAACATATATGTGTTCAAGTGTATCAGTATTATGAGATAGTATAGAGAGTTGTGGGTTGTGTGAAAGTCTGTGCTCATATACCCAATATATTACATATATAGACACAGATATATAATAAGCCTGTGTGTTTCAGTTATTACAGTTTAATTCATAAGTTATCAAACTTACTGCCCTCATAACTTAGACAGAAACCAGGTAGTATATTAATAATTTTTATTAGTCATTCATTAGACTAGAGATAACTCAATAATGAATAATATTTCTATAATGTAATTTTCACTCCACCACTCTAGGTAAGATAGTGGTGCAATAAAAATTACACTACAGACATATTCATTATTGGATAATTTCTAGTCTAATAAATGGCTAAGAAAAATTTAAGCTCCAATCTTTTGCCACTTTATCATTCCATCAAACTCCACAAGACAAGTAATGGTTTTTTTCCCAGATATATAAAGCATTTTTTCAAATTAATTAATTTAAATTTTAACATGCAATGCCATTTTAAGCTTCTATTAATTGTTCATGCATTTGTTTTCCAAGAACATGATCTAGAGTTTGGATTTGTATAAGACTTGAGACTTTT
The DNA here is from genome assembly GCA_028023455.1 of Epiperipatus broadwayi. Lineage (NCBI taxonomy): Eukaryota > Metazoa > Onychophora > Udeonychophora > Euonychophora > Peripatidae > Epiperipatus > Epiperipatus broadwayi. The sequence continues at coordinate 21,506,755 of JAQFVV010012395.1, read as the reverse complement.
TTAGATAGTTGAAGATTTTCAAGAAGCTTATAATATCTATGCAGTTACTGCCCAGAAATTAGATATGTATATGTAGATAGAGGTGAAACAAAAAAAAAACTATGAAAAGAAACATCATTTAATAGTATTACAGTCTGCTTTATATAGAGTATTTTTTGAGGATGGGGTAGGGGGTGGGGTAAGAAGAAAAAGATGATAGATTATGATAATATTCTTCAGCCAAATATAAAAAATGTATATTCAAATTTTGAGATATGAAAATATTTAAACTTTATTAATGATTAGCAACAGAATGAAAAAAATGCTATATATGCAGAAGGAGATGTGATATTTTGTTGACATTTATTTAGTATATGCAATTTTTTTTGACAGTTTAACTATTAACAAAATATATTAAAATCTGTAGAAATTCCAACCTCAGTGAATAGAATCATCAATGGTTTTATTGTTATTTAATTTTCCAACTGTTAATTATGCTTAATAACCAGCATTGCACCATCTCTCTGCCAGTTTTGGTCACATATTTGTCATTTTACACTTATTTTGTAGTAAATTCAGTATTTAAAATTTTAGTTTAAAAAAAATTACATTTGGCAGTGATTTTTGAAAAAATCAATTTTTCATTGCTGTCTATTGTTATATAGTCCAGCCTCTTTTCTCTTATAAAGAGCCAGTAAACACTGACTGCCAACTTTAGCCATTGTTCTCCAGGCATTTCTAACTGTTAAAGTCAGAAATCAAACTAAAATGTTTTATGCTTTTGTAATAGATTTTGAATGTAAATAAATATATTTCTTGCAATTTTTTACATTCATAATTAAGTTTTTACATCAAGTTAGCTAATTATAAACTTTGATATGAAAATTTTAAATTTTAGAAAAAAATAATCAAGAGAAAGAGAATGGCTCTTAACAGCTATTCAAGACAATTGACTGCTATTTGTATATCAATGACATTCAAAGATAATTAGTAAATGCAATTATTTTTCATAAATATTTATGTATTTTATAATCACTTTTTTGCACTATATTGACTAATAATGTGTCTAGATTTAGATTTTTATTTAAAATATTTAATTTTAGATGAAGTGAATAATCAGAGATCATAATTTCTAAGACACAAGAAATCATTGCCGATTATCATATAAATGATTGGTTGAAATATAATTCTTTTGTTTTACTGCTGGCCATTTTTCAAATGTTTTTCTTATATTTTCTTCAGTTATTAATATTATTTAAAAATTTTTGTTACATTTAATTAATTTGAATGTAAAATAATTCAATTTTTAGAAGCTAAAAGAAAACAATTCTATTTATTGTACATTAATATTTTTATGAATAGAAACATACTAAAAATGTAATTGACAAATAAAATTATTCAAATTTTTACATAATTGACCAATAGAATTATTCCAGTAATTTCTCAAAAAGAAATTATAAGATTTTTCAGTTAAAATGTTAATAATGCCTTAAACGTTAATTATTTAATTTACACTACTTTGCTAAGCTAGAAATAATACATAACAATTCAAATAATATTTAGGCAAACCAGGCAATCAGATTTCTTCCAGAACAACTGCCAGTGAGACCATCACTAATATTCCAACATAAATATGCAAAACAATTGTTCTAGATGAGTTGATTAGTTGTTTGTTTTGCTTAAAGTCAAAAATAGTAAGGATATGTTACTGATGATTTGATTGGCTAATTTGTTTAAATCTTAAATAGTAAATATAAATATTAGTTTCGGTTAAACTATAGGCATGATTATGTATAAAGTATTAAAAAAAGTAGTTGCTATATTATACAGAGAAAAAAAAAATTAACTAATATTATATATAAATACGGAGAATTAAATTTTTTTAATAACTTAAAATGTTTAATTACACAATTGATATCAAATTAGATAAAGATATTTTTACTAATTACAATAATGACATATTTCTCAATTATTAACTTTCAAAGTAGAGTAGTGCAGCACTAGGGACAAAAAGACCGCTTTCGCAGAGTTTTCTTCTTCATTGGTTTCCAGGGTTTCATTAATTTTGCTCACATTAAAATATCATTAAATTATTTTTTTAATAAAATTTCAAAAGTAATTGATCTTCTTAAAATTAATTTTTCATTATTTGTGCAAATTATGCAAGGGAAATATTAACAATGACAGTTTTATTAAATGTGAAGATAATAATTTATTATAAATATGTATGTACATTCAAAAAGTTAATTTTAAGTCCAATAATAATAAAAAAATTGGTACTATGTATTAAAAATAATTTAAAGACTAAAAACAGTTTTCTATATAATATATATTTATTAAGGCATATTACAAATATCTAAAGCATATAGTTTTCCTGAAGGTTTGTGATGTTAGTTGTATTTATATATTGGACTATTTCCATCATCTATTATAAGTACTGTCTCTAGAAAAATTTAACTTTATTTAAATATTCCAAATACATTCAACTATTGATAATAGCACACAGGTTAATATATGTACAATGTTTCAATAGGTATTCTCCCCTCTATTTCAGGTAAACCAGTGAGAGTACTAGCATGGGAATCAAACCTGGACCTTTAGATTCTTGAATATTGAATTTTGAAGTAATTCTCTAATCAACTGGGTGCTCAGGCCAAAAAACACCTGAAGAAGAGGGGAGAATAATACCTTTCAAAATGTTGTGCATATACTAACCTGTGTGCTATTACAAACAGTTGAATGTATTTGGAATATTTAAATAAAGTTAAATTTTTCTAAAGACATTCAATACTTATATTCAATGAAGGAAATAGTCCAATATATAAATACAATCTAAAGCATATAATACAGAACTTATTTATGTGACAAAAAAAGAAAATGTCTCCATACTATATGTTGAACTTTAATAATACAAAAGTCTCATTAAAAATTTGATAAAAAAGTTATGTTAAGAAGAGATGGTCACTAGGAATATTCAAGTGTTATGGGCTGGTTGTAACTCCATATACATCTACCTGCACTCTCCCTATTTTCTGAAAATTTAACTTACATATAGATGAAGATGTAGGCCATACAAAAATGGTAAAGAACTTTAATAAATATAATGTAGCTTTGAATTGATAATTCATTATTAAAGTATTACTATGGATTCTAAATAAAAAAATTAGTTTTGATGTTAAAAAAACAGCAGGCCAAGGAGGCAATTTTGAGAGCAGTTAAAATTAAATATTGTGTGCATATAAACATTATATAACTATTTCAATGTGACAACAAATCATCATTATTTTCAGCTATTATCAATCTATGGGGGGATGAAGATCTTTCAAAGTTTAGTTCAGTTTCCTTGATTCCTAACCTCTCTTCTCCACAACACACCTCAGAAAATTTTCTTATTTCATCCATCATCTTATCTTGCACACAGTTTTTTCCTGGGTCTTTACAATCTCTTGGGTTAGTTCAATTGACCCTCTATTCTCATTTCTTTTAGTAATATGTTCTGCCCAGTTCAACTTCAGTTTCCTAATTCTTTCAATAATATCAGAAATATATATTTGTTTTCTCACCCATATATCTAACATATGTCTATCCTAATCTTAATCCTAACATACATTTATTTATCCTATTGCAATGAGTAGACTGCAGTTTTTAGATTGTTTTTTTAAGTATCCAAGTTTCAGATCCATAAATAAGAATTAGTGAAACTCATCTATTAAAACTTTTATTTTCATATATGTAAACATATATTATTTCTACTAAAAGCACTCCATCCAAAATTCTATGAATAATTTGATCCATTATGCTTCCATCCATGCTAATAATGTGACTAAAGTATTGGCAGTTGTTAACTTCTAATTCATGATTATCTATTTTTTTCCCAGAAATCCACTGACCCTTTACTCTCTTTAATATTTATCTTTAGTCCTTTTTTACTTCCAACTGACAACTCTTGCAACATTTTCTGGAGTTCTGAAATATTATTTACAAAGCAACCATATTGTCTGAAAAATCTAGATATCTGAAATAATCTCTACTTTCTTTCATTTTTTAACATTCCATTTTCATTTAAAAATGTATGTAAAACAGGTGTAAAAGTTTTGAATGTAATGAATCAAGCTGTTATAGACAGTCTTTAATTTTCTTAGTATCAGTGCATAAGCTAATCGTTGTTACATTTTAATATATATTCTTCAAATTATGACAATATCTTGAGTCTATATCTTAATGATCCAATGCTTTAATCTCTGTAGAAATATTTACATAATCAAATGCCTTTTTATAATCCACAAACCCAAAGCATAAAAGCAACTCATATTTATTGGTTCTTTCCATAACTTCTCTTAATACTTGGATGTGATCCACTGTACTAAAACTACGAACAAATCTGATAGGTCAATAATTTCTAATGTTTTTATATTATCTTTATAAAAATATTAATAAATACTATTACATTTTTGAAATGATTTGATACATCTTTATCACTTAAACATTTGTTATATAACTTTTTCAAAAACTTTTTTTCATTTCTTTTTTTAAGCTACTAATTATAATTTTATCACTTTCTTGAGCTCTTGACTTCTTAATAGATCTAATAACATAACTCACTTCTCATTTAAAATGCCGAATAATTTAGAAAAATGTAATAACTATAGGGAATATGCGAGTAATTTAGATAGAAAATATAATAACTATAGAGAATATTTTATTGTACCATTCTTTATAAAACTCTTTCGCATATTTCATAACATCATCTCTCTTTTTAATAATAGTTCAATCTTTTCTTCTCATTGCACCGATAACTTTCCTTACAATATCAATATATTGTTTTCATTTTTAAGATTTTTATTCTCATTTATAGTTTTTCTTGCCAAGTCACAATTTAATTTTTTATTAACTCTTTTTTGTATTATTTTACAAAGTTGTAGATGTTCAATCCTTAATGGATCATTTAATTTTTTTTAAATATTTCTTCTTTTATTCATACATTGCCTTATCTCAATAGAAAATTTAGGGAAATTGCTATTTTTTTATATAAACTATCTTTCTTGGTGTCAAGCATTGTTAGCCGAGAGAGCGGTGCAGCTACCTTGCAAGCAAGGCAGCACCTTGCAAGCAAGCAGTTGGTTGCAGACGGTTGTTGTGGGTTCACCTCTCGGCCGATGGTATGACATATGGGGGAAAAAACTATCTTGCAGTTCTTAATAAAATAATAGTTACCTTCTTATTGATTTGATCATGTCTAAATTATCTTCAAATCTGTTAATATTTTAATTTTGCAAATTCTAATTTACACTCATTGTAGTGTTTATGATAGTTAGAAATATCAATGTTAATATTATATGATAATATGCTGTACTATTTCCGTCATCTACAATTAAATATTGAATGTCTAGAAAATTCTAAACTTTATTTAAACTTTTCAAACACAAACAACTTGCAATATTTAAATAGACAATCCAGGTTAGTAATCACACAATGTTTTGAGAAGTACTATTCTCCATTCTTTCTCAGGCATTTCTGGCTTGACCAGTGACAATATTAGCATAAGAGTTGAAGGCAACACTCTAACCAATTGAGCTATTCTGTCAAAGGCAACAGTCAGTAAAATTTTATAAACTTACCTATAAAGATTGGCTCAAATCCTGTCTCCATCAATTTTTATATTTTTAATACTTTTTTTTCTAAGAGTGAGGTTAATTATGAACTTTCTTACATTATGTATTGATACACTGGGGTGACTTAAAGATTAATTTGCCATTGTCATATGAACAGCTTCTTTGAATATTCTTCTTTGCATTTTTCCTCTCTATCTAATATTTTTATATTTTCCAATTGGAAATTCATTTATTAATACATACATGGTCTGTTATTACTGTAGACACATTCATTTTTTCTCTTTTAACAATTAGTTTGTGTTCTTTTAATCACTGTTCAACAAGGAGACAAGTCTCACCAATATACTTCTTTGCTACTTCAAATGGTATTTCATAGATGCAGTTTTAGGTTTAGGCTTTATAGAAATTAGAATTCCTCAAAGTGTAGTGTGACATTGGAAAGCTGTTCTAATATATATTGATTGCAGATTTTCTTTAATTTGTCTGCCATTTCTGGTATGTATGGATACATTACAGTACCAATAATTGTTTTTCTTTTTGGTGTCTCTTTTTGTTGTCTATTAAAGGTTTTCTTGGTACACTTCTGATGGATAACCATTCTTCATGACAGTTTGTTCTGTGTAAATCTTTTTATTTTCTAAATCACTAGTTTCCAAACAAATTTCCATTGCTTTGTTTTATAGTCATAGTATAATTCCATGTTTTGTGCTTCTGGTTTTGCATTTTTATTTTTGCTAGTATAGTGTTAGCCAGTTTTGGTTTTATATATATATGTGTGTGTGTGCTAATACTTTCTAGTGTGCGTTGGTTTATTATAAACTTGTTTTTGCTTTGCCTTGATGAAGTCTTGTGACAAGAATATCTAAGAATACCAAATGTTATTCTCAATTCTAATTCCATTGTGAATTTAATTAAAAGTGATATTTTGTTGATATGCATCTGGAATTACTGTAATCATCTTTACACACATCTTATATCTTTCTGTGTTGATTATATTAAAAACATTACAATCCTAAAATACATTTTTCTGTTAATCAAAGCATAATGCAGTTGTGCTGTATTTTTATTTGGATGCTTTCATATTCATTTCCACTTAGGATTTTTCTCAAAAAAAAAAAAATGCATAATATACAATTTTTTTTTCTGTTAATTCCATACATCTATGTGTTCTCTCATTTTTATCACCATAAAAAATATTATCAATAGTATTTTCTTCTTTCTATCATTTACTAATTCTGGCATTAATGTTTCTCATGACAATTTATAAAATATTGTTTGGTCTAGTCAGAAGCATTTTATACATCCATAAAAGAATTCTCTTCTTCATCACAATGAAAACTTGTTTGGGAATAAACCTGAATTATCTGATTGATAACTTCCATTATTTTGAATAACTAATCTCATTACTCTTTCTGATTTATTATTAATTTCCACATAATTATTCTTCCATTACTTATAATGAATCCACTCCATTTGTGGTTCCAATATCTGTGATTTTATAATGAACTACATGTCTAACTTTTTAAATCAATTGTCATTTCATTTTTTCTTCTAACTTCACAATCTCTGGCAATGTTCCATTTAATATTAATCAATTCTTCTTCTAATTAATGCAATCTTTCTTCACTTGAAAATGATCTGCAATTTTTTATTATGTAAATAAAAGCTCACCATCAAACATCAACCTAGATCTTCAATCAGGAATTTTTTACACCTGCCACCTTCAGATGTTGTTACCTTGGTGATGACTTTTAAGTATTCTATAAATAAAAGACATTATTTGTCTATCATGATTGTAAATATCTATAAAACAATGTATTTACACCCCACATTCATCCTGCCTTTAAAAAAACTTGAATGATATTTTTGTTAAGAACTATTAGGCAACTGAGAAAAAAGACTGTTGTATTTCTTTATTGTAATCCCAGAGATAAAAAATTATTAAATTCTTCGCACTGACTAATATATGTTGGTGAGAAATCCATTTATGTTTCTTTAGTATATGAATAATCTTATAGTAACAAAAGCTGCAACAATAAGAACACGTAGATTGGACCTTAGGAATTTGCTTTGCTTCTGTTTTTAATGTTTCAAAGAGGAAACAAAGTATCCTTTTACAGTTAATGGTAAACTTCTTTCTACAGCCTAAATACCAATATATTATAAATAAATGTGGTTTTAATTTCTCCTTATTTGTAATAATAAAAATACTTAATTGTAAATATTAGAGAAAAAAGATATAGTTAATAATAAATTTGGCTGAACGTTTTCGAGGAACCGTGCCTCATACTCATAGCCTTAGTGAAAATGTATTTAATATATGTAAATGAGAATATTCAAATGAGTTACTGTTACGTAGCCCATTTTTCGAGTGTCGAGCACGTGTTCTTCTGTTGATTGCATGGATGTCTCTGTTAATGTGATGCCTCCTTTATTTTTCTCCTGTGTCGTTTGGTTCTGAGCATAAAATAACGGGGTTGCGGGTATGAAATTGTGCCCTGATTGTTTAGTATGTTCAAAGAATGCAGAAGATGTCTGCTGTTCGTTTGGGCTCTGTTGAAGGTGTACCGATGTTGAGCCAATCTGGTGTTAATTGTGGCTTTCGTTTCACCATAATATGTGGCGTGGCTCGGCTTGGGGGCAGGAAATGGAGTACACCACATGTGGGGTGAGCCTGGATCAATGTAGTCTTTGGAATTATTGATCAACCTATTAGTGTTGGGTGGAGTTCTGAATATTATGCTGAATTTGTTGCTCAAGGTTTTCGTTAGTTTGCTGGATATTTTAGGGATGTAGGGGACCGTTATTCTAGGTAGATTGGTGCGAGGCAATTTATCATCTATTGTGCTATTGAATTTCATGACTTTCCTCCTCATGGTTTTGTATTTGAATCCTGCTGCCAATAGGTCTTTAATATAATTGTTTATATTTTCCTTCCTATGTGCTTCATATTTACACAAGTGATAGTTTCTAAACATAAATATGAGCAATCCATCATTCCAAAATATTTCAACAATAACCCAGACTTCACATTTTTATGATATGTAGATGACATTTTCGTTATAGCATCTAAAAATAATATTTTAAATATACAACGCGAATTACAAAGCACAACTAAACTATCTTTTTCTATTATATATGAAAACAGTAATGAACTCAAATATCTCGACCTTTCCTTGTCAAGAGTCCGCCACTCAATAGATTACAAAATGATTGTTAAACCATTCGAAATCCGAAGCTGCATCCATCCTAATTCTAAATCACCCGCATCGCACAAATTCGCAGGTCTCAAAGCATTTATGTTTAGAAACTATCACTTGTGTAAATATGAAGCACATAGGAAGGAAAATATAAACAATTATATTAAAGACCTATTGGCAGCAGGATTCAAATACAAAACCATTAGGAGGAAAGTCATGAAATTCAATAGCACAATAGATGATAAATTGCCTCGCACCAATCTACCTAGAATAACGGTCCCCTACATCCCTAAAATATCCAGCAAACTAACGAAAACCTTGAGCAACAAATTCAGCATAATATTCAGAACTCCACCCAACACTAATAGGTTGATCAATAATTCCAAAGACTACATTGATCCAGCGCTCACCCCACATGTGGTGTACTCCATTTCCTGCCCCCAAGCCGGATGCCACGCCACATATTATGGTGAAACGAAAGCCACAATTAACACCAGATTGGCTCAACATCGGTACACCTTCAACAGAGCCCAAACGAACAGCAGTACATCTTCTGCATTCTTTGAACATACTAAACAATCAGGGCACAATTTCATACCCGCTAACCCCGTTATTTTATGCTCAGAACCAAACGACTACAGGAGAAAAATAAAGGAGGCATTCTACATTAACAGAGACATCCATGCAATCAACAGAAGAGACATGTGCTTCGACATCTCGAAAAAATGGGCTACGTAACAGTAACTCATTTGAATATTCTCATTTACATATATTAAGTACATTTTCACTAAGGCTATGAGTATGAGGCACGGTTCCTCGAAAACGTTCAGCCAAATTTATTATTAACTATATCTTTTTTCTCTAATATTTACAATTAAGTATTTTTAATATATTATAAAATATATTAACAAAATATCACATGACTTTCTCTTCTTACACTTAGCATATGCTTTCAGAAATAGTTATCTTCACTCTAATTCATAGTTATCTACTTTAAGCTTGAGCATTCAATGGACATTGAATGGTAGCAATATTTTATTCTCATCTCCAATGAAATATATAGGTTTTGATCATCATCAGAAAAATCTTTGAATTTAAAATAACTAAGACATTTACACTTACAGAACTATCTTTAACTTATTTATGCTTTCAGGATATTAGTTAGATACTAATATAGAGTATAGATGTAGCAAAATTACTATCTAATGTCTATTGATTACCTGCAATTGCAATAGATAGTCTTGCAAAAGAGTGAAGAGAAGTATTCCTGAAAGCATTTTATAAAATAATTAATTATTTACTATATTAAATGTTTGTTTTTATTAGGCAAAAAAAAGTATTGTTTTCATACATTTCTTAAGTATTTCATAAAATAATTAGCAAATTATAAAATGGCTATAATTAAATCAATTAACATGATTAAAACTAGAAAATATATTATCCTCTCTAATAGTATATTGCAGTACCATATACATAGGATATAAGAATAATGCTGCATTGTAAAAAAATGTTGAAAGTTCACATTCCAATGTAAAATTTGTTTGAAAAATTATACATATTTATAACTAAAACCACATATTTAACCATGTATTTAATAATTGTACAAGAATTTATATAATAAAATTATAAGAAGATTCTCATATTAAGAAAAATATGATCAAATGTCTTATGAATTGATTTTTAAAATTTCAAATATTAGAAATGATAGAGACTGTGCCATAATCCATAAACTTTGAACATCACTTTACCACTGCATTAATCCTTACAGGGCTTATTAAAACATAAACATAATGACATTCCAATTCTAGAACTGAAATGAGAATAAAATAAAGTAAAACATGAAAATAAATTTTAATATATTGGTGCACAAAAATTTCTAATAAATAGAATTGCAAGCATTAAACTTTGCCAGTCTATTGACTAATATGTTATTTTCATTCTTAAGAAATTGAAAAATTCATTTCTCTTATAAAAAAGTTATATATGTATATAAATTATGTGGGCAAAAGATTTATACAAAACTTTTACTGAACACATACATATTTAGCTAATTAGTCTTGGTAGCAGAAAAAAAAAATTATTTGTATTTTATTATTTTCAAAATAGTGTAAATTTTATTTATTTGTGTGATTCTTTTTTGATAAGTATATATTTGTGTCTATAGTGATTAAAGCATTAAAACATCAAGGCATAAACTCAGAAGATATTTATCAAAATGCAACAGCAATGATTATATTGCATGGTGATACTAAAAAGATTAACTTTATGAAAAGCGTATAACAGAATGACTCTGTATTTCAAAAACTTGCACCAGTTTTGCAAGAGCTATTTTGTGTATTAAAATGTGAAGTCAAAGGGAACAAATAATTGGAGATTATTTAAATCATTTAGATTTTGAAGATGATGTAGTTGTTTTTGCAAGTAATGCTTCCAAACTTCAGGAAATATTGCAAGAGTTATCTGGTGAAAGTAAAAAAAAGTAGAACTATAAAAAAATTGCTAAAATGACTAAATATTGGGGATTTGAACTCAGACTTTCAAGTACCCACCAACTATCCACACTATCTCATAAACTGATACACATGACTACACACATGTAGAAAAGTTAATAATCATCAATATCCATATTTCATGCTAAACCAGCACTCATAAGTTGGTCCAGATTATCATCTCCCACATATATATATAATCAGTACTCAGTTTATATTAAGATAGCAAATCTTCACACTTTAATGGACAGGCTTCAATCTACTCCAACCTCTAACTTTTCAGTCATCCATATCATTGAAAATCTGATAATGGAAAGCCAAATCCCATGCTGATGCTAACATTATTGCCAAGCCCATGCTGACCTGAAGTCACTCTGACCCATCATGTATAGGATCTTATCCATTTAAATACATAGAAGAGGGATGAACAGGATACAAGCTTATTTGTAAATATTTGAAAACCATGGTCTTTCTCAGGAAGAGCAAATAAAGAGTGAAAATCATGAATTAGAAGTTAACAATTACAAATACCTTGGTTAGATTATTATCATAGATAGAAATATAATGTATGTAATTAATTATAGAATTAAATTTATATGGTGTGCTTGGGGCGAAAAGAATTTAATATTAAAAAGAAATATATCTATGTATTTAAAAAGAAAAGTTTTTAGGAGGTGTGTTTTATCAGTACTTACTTAAGTATCTGAGATTTTGGCACTGAACAAAAGTGCAATTCACTCATTGAACTACGGAGACATATATATCAGGATTAATAAAAGATAAAAAAAATAAAATACATTGTTTAAAAAACAAGAGGTATCACTGATATCATTGAAACATTAAGAGATTGAAATGAAGCAGTTTTGTACATATTGATAGAAAAGATGATAACAGATGAACGAAGTCTAAGAAGATCCCAAAAGATTATCAAAGACCTAGAAAAAGACCATATATAAGATAGATGGATGAAATAAAAAAGTTTGCTGGTGCAATGTAGATAAAAAAAGCTAGAGTTTGGAGAAATTGAATTAAATATGGAAGGATTTTCATTTTACAGTGATCAATAATGGTTGAAAATGACAATGATGATGATTATGATTTGTGCAGCCATAAATAAAAATATTTTTTATTTACTTTTCTGTTTACTTTAATTACACGTTTTAACTAATCATTACATAAGATAGATACTTACATATTTTATATCTTAATGACAGCAGTTTATTTTGATTTATTCTACTCTAAATCTATTTATATAAGCACAGGTAATCAATGAGTGCTACATGAAAAGCCAAGCAGATTCATAAATTAGTTTCTGGCTACTGATATTCATTAGTAGCAAATACTAAGACTGTGTTAAACATCCAACAATCACTTTTTCTTCTATTATGCTAATCAAGTTATTGACCTGAATTATTCAAACTTTAACAATTTTGAATAAACATCTATTTGATTTGTCTACATAGATGGACCACTCATTTATAACTATATATATATATATAGAATATTTTTCAATTTTATATGCACTCTATGTGCTGATTAATTAATATGCTGTTGCTATACTCCAAAAGAACTAGTACAGCTAATGTAAGTGAGCATTTTGCATTGTTATAGCAATCTGGTAAGTGCAGGATGATGAAAAATGTATTAACAGATTTAATTAATAAAACCAAGAAATTATATATATATATTAGTTATTTCAATTTAATTTTAATTATACTCCATAAGCTACATTTTAGCAAAGATAAACTCAAATACACCCATGGTTCATTTTTCTGTTTGTTTAATATTTTGTGATGCTCTCTTTTAATTTCTAGCAGAAAACATTTTTTTCTTAAATACTTCAATCCCATGTCTAATTATTCTACTTTCACTGAAGAGCTAAAGCTTAAAATTAGGACAAGTATTGCTATCCAAAATCACTGAGTTGTTGCATGCTAATAAACATCTACACATTACTGCCCACACTGCCAATGCACTTCAGAAATTTCTTTCTGAGTAAGAAAGCATCGTTCCTATCTGTCAGACTAGATCCTACAAGGACAAAAATTCACATCTGATAATGGTGTTCATAACTCACAACTCAGCTCAGCCTAAAACATTTTAAATGAACAAATACAAAATTTTGTTAATAAGTGGACAAAATGTATTGAAAAGTAAGGATATTATATGCTTATTAGGTTTTCAAGAATGGATAAAGAGATGATGAAGATTTGTACTTTTTTTTTTTATATTTGTTTTACTTTCTAGATGCATATTTATGGGGGGTCTGTTATATGCATCCAATTCTTTTTTTTTTCCAGTTTACATGGCTGATTTGAATACAGGTGAAGTTACATCAATGAGACATTCCAACATATGCACACACATTATGCAACTTAATAATGTAGATGACTTTATAATATAGTTGTACATATTTTCTAAAATAGTTGTGGATACAAATTTATTAGAAATGTTACAGCGCTAATAACTTATTGCAAACTATCATGTCAATAATAAAATGTTATATCTTGATGCAGTACTAATCTAAACATTTCAACTTGCCTTTTAGCAGCGAACTTAATATATAAACTCTAAAAAAATACAGACAATTCATTAAAAATAAATAAATAAATAGACAAAACTTGATAAAAGAAAGATAAAAAGCTTCTACTATTAGATTTACATTTCAGTGCATTATTTATTTATTAGTTAAGATGCAGGTAAAAGATCGGACCAATCAGATTTTAGCAAAATATTTTTTTTTCATTTAAAAAAAAGAAAGAAAAGAAATCGACAATCTTTTGATTTGATTGGTTAATCAGATTTAATCTTTTCTTTATTAGTATTGGCGAATGAAAGTCATCAGATAAGTAAACTAAATTACAATCTGAATTTAATCATTTTTTTAAATATTATTATTAATTCTTTTTAAATATATATCCTTTTGAAAATGTTATAGCAAAAGGAATTCTTTGCAGCAAAATTATAAAAAAAATTAAATGTTTTGAGCGAATATTATTAAATATTTCAGCGATATGTAAATATTAAAACCCTTTAATTACTAATGTTTACTTGTGTTTTTAATTAAAAATATGGAATGTGCTAAAAGCGATATTTGTTGTCATAGTGACGACGACTTTCAATAAATAAAATAACGTATAGCTTAAAATCTTTTACATAAAATAATATTAATAACATAAAGATGATGGGGTTCGCTAATTGTTAGCAAATCTGAATAGATGAATATTAATTTATCTGCTGAAGGCAAATTGAATAACTAAAAAAAATCATTAGCAAAAACTAACATTTGATTATCAATCCTATTATTTGCCATAGTCTTAACTCAGTTTTTCTTGCATTTCAATATCATCATCATCTTCATCCATTATCAATCCACTGTAGGATGAAGATCTCACCAAGTATAGTACAGTTTCTTTACTCTCTAGCCTCTCTTCTTCACAGTAAACTAACAAAGTTCTTGAATTCATTTTTCCATTTTATATATGGTCTCTTTTGGGGTCTTTTACAATCTCTTGAGATGTAAAAATTCTACTAACCTTCTATTTTCATCTCTTCTAGATAGCTTCATTTCAGTCTTTTAATTCATTCAATGTCAGTGATATCTGTTTTTTTTTATCCATATACTTTATTATTAAAACAGGCAAAACTCTCTATATGTATTGCCATTCAGTGCAAGCCAGAGTAATCAATGGATGCCAGCAGGCTTGCACATAAAATCCTCATCTAGTGCCTACTCAGACTAGTTTACAAGCCTTCTGACATCCATTGATTACTATGGCTTGCACTGAGTGGCAATATGTATAGAGGGTTGTGCATGTTTTAATAACAGTTAAGAGCAAGCATAAGAAATAGTGATTACATGATGTTTATTGGCATATACTTTGTTGTTGATCATTTCTTGTTCTTCGTGACATATAGTATTTCTTATTTCATCGAGTCTCTGTATTACTTTTTTCATAAAACATAAATGTGTGTAGATTTTACAAAAAGGTAATACATATATTTATGTTTTTAATTTAGGGCTTCAGTATTGTTTGAATGTAAGAAAACTGATCTTCAATCAAATAGAAAACTAAAAAAATCGATCTTTCAAACAAATAAACATCTTAGAAACAACATAATCAATGAAATAAAGAAATCAATCCCAATCAAAGGCTTTTTTTCCCAGGAAAGTTAAATGGAAAAAAATAGTGAAACAACCTGGCAACAAAATGTTAATTAAGTTTAAATCATAAACATGCACACAAATACAACTAGTACTCTATAACAAACAGTAAATAAATATTCTTAATAAATACTGTAAAACAACACAGCAATTTAAAATGATGTTAGATTATATTTGAGTAATTCACTAGTTGAAATACTAGTGAGTTGTACCCTCTATTGATTTTCACCATTATTTAAATACACTACTAGCAAACCTTATAAATGAAAGCTGGACAAACTTATAAGGTTAGATATCACATGATCACTATCTCATACTAGCACATAATTGTTATTAAACAATTCAAAACAAAGCAAAACTATCCATATAGTAGTGCTATCTTGTGCCTTCTGGCATCCATTGATTGCTCTTGTTAGCACAAGATGGCACTACTATATGGAGAGTTTTGCTTTGTTTTGAATTGTTTAAGGTTAGATATGGAAGTCAGAGTAAGCTAATGGATTTATTGTATATATAAACATTGTTCTTAGTGATTAATGAAAAATAATTAAACCTATAATCTTTGTATTTTTTCTTTACACACAACAGCTTCAATGTTTTATAATAAAATTTTCTAATTACTAAAATACATTAAAGTTTAAATAAAAGATATAAATTGCATTTTTTCATAGAGATTACATTCCCTTGAGACTATAATCATGTGATTATATGCTTGGAAATTAGAGATATCATAGGTAGATTTAATGTTTTTATTCATTGTTTATCATCATCAACCATTATCAATCCACTGCAGGATGAAGGTCTCTCCAAGTTCAATCCATCTTTTCCTATTTTTAGCTTCTCTTCATCCACATCACCCCTGCACACTTTCTTACTTCATCTATCCATCTCACATGTGGTCTCTTTCTGGGTCTTTTACAATCTCTTGGAATCCAGTTTAAAATTTCAATTGTCCATCTATTATTATCTCTTCTAGCAATATGTCCAGCCCAACTCCATTTCAGTCTTTTAATTTTTCCAATGAGGTCAGAAACACCTGTTTATTCTCTTATCCATACATTGTGTTTTGGATCTCTTCTTTTTACTCCCAACATGAATCTCTCCATACTTCTTTGAGTGGTCTGAAGTCTCTGTATTTCTCTTCTATTAAGGGTCCAAGTCTCAGATCCATAAGTAAGAAGTGGCAAAACACTTTTATTAAAAACCTTCTTTTTCAAACACATAAGCATATTTCCTTTTAGTATCAAGTTATTTCTACCAAAAGCATTCCAACCAAGTTTAATTCTATGATTAATTTCATCCATTATGTTTCCATCTGTATTAATAATCTGACCAAGGTATTTGTAACTGTTGATTTCTTCTAACTCATCATAATCAATCTTTATTTTCATATTTTGAGAAAAACTATTAATCATTACTTTAGTCTTTTTAACATTTATCTTTAGTCCTACTTTCCTACTTTCGTCTGATAACTCCTGCAACATTTCCTGTAGCTCTAAAGCATTATTTGCAAAAACAACTACATCATCTGCAAAATCTAAATGACGTACATAATCTCCATTTACTTTCACTCCTTTAGCTTCCCATTTTAATCCACAAAATACTTCTTGCAGGACTGCTGTAAAAAGTTTTGGAGATATGGAGTCACCCTGTCTTACACCCTTTTCAATGTTGATTTTCCTACTATCATTATGTAATCTAATTGTTGCTGTTGCATTTTTATAAATATTCTTTAAAATATGACAATATCCTGGATCTACACCTTGATGATCCAATGCTTTAATCACTGAAGAAATGTTTATAGAATCAAATGCCTTTTCATAATCTACAAATCCTAAGCATAATGGCAACTGATATATATTTGTCCTTTCTATAACTTCTCTCAATACCTACTAAAACCACTTTTAAATTCAGCTTGTTCTCTTGGTTGGTGGAAATACAGTGTTTTCTGTAGACAAATTGTAATTATCTTAGTAAAAATTTTGTATAAAACTGATAAAAGACTGATAGGTCTGCAATTTCTAATATCTTCTTTATCACCTTTTTTAAATATTAATATTAATACCACATTCTTCCAATCATCTGGCACATCTTTATCATTTAGACATTTGGTATATAACTTTGCTAAAAAAAATATATATTTCTTCACCTGCTTCTTTTAATATATCAGTTATAATTCCATCATTACCTGGAGCCTTCCTTTTTTTCATAAATTTAATTGCATATCTCACTTCCTCATTCAAAATTCTGGGCAATTCAGAAGATATAATAGGTATAGGAGGCACTTGTTCTTTACTACTAAATAATTCTTGATAGAAGTCTTCTACACATTTCATGATATCATCTCTCTTTTTAGTAATAATGCCATCTTTTTTTCTTATTGCAGATATAAATTTTCTACCAATACCAAAATGTTGTTTTATACTTTTTAGACTTTTATTCTCTTTTACAGCTTTCCTTGCTAGTTCACAATTATAGTTTCTTATATCATTTTCAACTCTTTTCCGCACCATTTTACAAAATTCGAGATATTCAATCTTTTTTAATGCATCATTGTTGGATATCCTCATATTCCTTCTTTTCTTCATAAAATCTCTAGTCTCAGTAGAAATTTTATTGGTCAATTGCTGCTTTTTTCTTTGTTGCAGTTTTTAAAAGTTTATCAGTTATTTTCCTATTAATGTCATTCAAACCACTAAACATCACATGATCACCATCTTACTAGCACATATGGCCACAAGCCAGAAACTAGTCTGGGGATATTGGATGAGTAGGCACTAGATAGAGATTTTATGCACAAGCCTTCTGGCATCAATTGATTACTCTGGTTGGTACAGGGTGGAACTACTGTATGCAGAGTTTTGCCTTTGTTTAATGTCATTCAAATCTGAATCATGTTCAAAATCTACTAATACTTGAAACTGATTTGTAAATTCTAATTTAAATTCATTAGAATGTTTCTGAAGATTAGGAATATCAACTGTAAATATTGTTTTTCTTAATAATTTTTGTCTTTCTAGTTTTGCATTAACATGTATCTTACATCTTACTAATCAATGATCACTTCCTGTGTTAAATTTATTAACAACATTACAATCTTAAAATATGTATTTTCTTTTAGTCAAAATATAATCCAATTCTGCTGTACCTTCATTTGGATGCTTCCATGTCAATTTCCTTTTAACATTTTTTTCAAAAAAAGGATTCATAATATAAAGTTTTTCTTTTTCTGCAAGCTCCACAAGTCTATGTCCTCTCTCATTTCTATTACCATAACCAAAATTACCTACAGCACTTTCATCTTTCATTTGTTTACCAATTCTAGTATTAAAGTCTCCCATAACAATTTTAAATGTTGTTTACTCTGATCAAAAGTCTTTTGTACATCCATATAAAAATCTTCTATAACTTCATCACTATGAGAACTTGTTGCGGCATAAACCTGAATTATCTGCATTTGGTATCTGCTATTAAGTTGTAAAACTAATCTTGCCACTCTGTCCAATACACCATCAATCACCACAATGTTATTCTTCCATTTTTTATTTATAATGAATCCTACTCCACTTGCATTTCCAATATTTGTGCCTTTATAGTAGAGTATATGTCCACTTTTTAAATCAATTGTTTCTTCATCTTTTCTTCTAACTTCACAAGGTCCAATAATGTCTGATTTAATATAAGACAGTTCTTCTAATTCTTGCAATCTTCCTTCACTTGAAAATGATCTGCAGTTTAAGTACCTAAATAAAAAGTCATCATCAAATGGCAGCCTGAGTCTGCAATCAGGGGATTCTTAGCACCCTCCACCTTCAGCCACCAACTGCCGCCTTGGTTGGTGACTTTACAGCCTCCTGGGAATAAGGGTCATGATTTATTTTTGTCTGTCATGATTGTATATATTGGAAAAAATATTCTTATACTTGGAGGTAAAAAGCCAAAAAACTCACTGGCTAATGCATGTTGGTGAGCAACCATCCATGTTCGTATACTATATGAATAATCACATAGTAATAACAGCTGCAGTGACAAGAACGTATGGAGTGGACATTAGGTAATTTGCCTTGCTCGGTTCCTTTAAGGCCTTCAAGAGGAATCAAAGGGTCTCCTTTCAGTTAATAGCAAACTTCTTTCTGCAGCCTCATTGTTTATATTTCATCTTATATTGTATACTGAGTTCTACTTTCTTTTAAAAGATCTTTTCAAGGAAAAAAAAAATTTTTTTTTTGCCTTAAATATCATTATACTATTCTGTCTTTATTTATATTTTTCTTTTAATGACTTAATTTTAATGATTCAGAATGTTTGTCACATGATCAAAACAGAAATTGACATCAGTTTGATGATACTTGGTCAAAATAATAATCAAGCAACAATGATAATAACAATAAAGTAATGGCTAACTACTACCGTTATGACCAAGTGTTTACTGGCCTGGTTTAAGGATTTAATTATTAGAGAATTTTTCTTTAGGCAAAGAACTTTACATGTTTTGTATTTAAAATATATTATTAGTAAAAAGGAGATAGTAATAGTAAAGAGAATATTTCTTCCCCATAACTGTTTCCCTCCTTCTCAGATGTCATATTTTTTGAGAATGATTAGTAGTAATAAAATAAAAAATTATGATCCAAATTTGTATATTTACAAAAAATAATCATTATCAATGATATTCAAAAATGCAGATGCCACAAATCACTCCAAGAAACTCCTACCATTTATTCCATCCACTAAAAAAGACACCTTTCTTTTTCTGAAAAGTCATCTATCAGCTATTTTCTTTTATTTCTCATCTTTAATCTTTTACATACTCTTCCAACAAATCCTAAATAATTGGTGTACTTTTATCTAAATATGTTATTTGTTTACTTTAAAAAATGTTAAATATGATTTTATTTAGCTTATTTTTTTCAATGCTTCTGAATCATGACGTTCATCTTTCCAAATCTTCTTTTACCATTCTCCTCAGTACATAGCATCTTCATATTTTTTTCCTAAATGATTAAATTTCTGTTCACACATGAGAATATTCCAAACAAAATAATTTAGAAATTTTAAATTTAAAAGGATATAGAGATGAGGCATAGCAAATATATGAGAGGGTAGTAATCGGAATTTTATAATAAAAAAATTGTTTATTTATTTTTAAGTGTTGTAAATTTAATTTCTTTCACATTACTATCCATTTAATATAATATACTGGTCTAAAAGTATTTCTCATTTTTTAAAGTTGTCTAGAAACCCTTGCAAAGTGATGCCTTTTAATATCTGTGGCATGTTTTTTTCATCACTTACCGCAAAAAAAAGAGTGAGGCTTTTTTTTTATTCGAGAGAATAAAAAAAAAGAGAGATAACCCATTGTCAGGATGAAGCTTGTATTTCTCTCTTTGCCACAAAACAGTATGTCTACATTTTACTGCATCACATAAATGTTTCAGAACTTGCAGATAAAATGCCTTACTATAATGAACAATATCTGGGGGAAACGTTCTTTTGACTTTGGATTTCACTTGCCATGCTTTTTAGGGATTTGGTAAATTTAACATTTCAATTAAAGCACTCAGTTTGTTTGTAATCTGTTTCAAAATTAATACAGTTTTCTTTGGCATTTTCTGCAAACATAAACAGAATTTCACATTGTTCGAACTTTTCAGTCATTATAAAAATTATCAAATATGCAAAACACACTTTAAAAAAAAAGTGCTACATGGTACCATGATTTCACATGGTGATGTCATTCAACAGATTGTTGCAGAAGGGTTCCTGCAATAACAGCAAAAGCATATACTACAACAAGAGTGCAAACCAGAGAATGATTCTGGTTATGTTTGAGTCTCCCGTCATATATTTTTTTATTGCAATTCTAATTTTACCATTACAATTTTAACTTTCATTTCTATAACAATACTCCATCCTTAGATAATGTTTCAGATATTTAAAAATTCTAACTTCTAGAATTTCTAATCTAATTACCACTTTACTATTTCTATTACCTATATTTTTTATTAACTTTAATTGTGCTTAGTCTCACCTCAAATGCACTTTATACCAATTAATCTGTCATTCTCTTTAAGTTTAGTATTACTACGCACAAGCAATATCATTATCAAATATAATACAATGGGCCACATTTTGCTCAATATTAATTTAATGCTTATTTATACAATGTTAACTCAGTGCTTATTAAGACAATATTAATTTTAAAACTGTATAACTAAATACTAAACAATGCACTAAAAAGACAATATTGCAACATGCATCTTTTCCTATATTTATATCACATGCATTATCTAACACACTTCTTTCTTTTCAATCTAGCCTCTCTTTCTTTGACATTATTTAACAAAATAAAAATGTCCAAATACCTGTTATTTAAAAGCTTTTGTTAACCAGACAAAATCTTAAAGATGATTTTTTAATCTTTTACAAATGCTTAATGGTGCTTCAATTGTAATTCAATCACTTTGTCATAAATTTGTTTAAGATCATTTTTTTTTTTTTTTTGTAAATTTTTAATAACTATTTTCATTGCATTCTTATCTTACTTCTGTTGCAAAGAAAGTTTAGTCATTGTTTTTAATAACTCTTTAGAACATCATGAAACAAACTTTTTCTTTAGTAAAAAATAATCAATTGACTCATTGCTTGATGATCACCAGAAGTTTGCACATTGGAAATGACCAAACTGGAGCTATGATCCAAATATTTTGAACTCCTGAGTGTTCCACTCTACCATTGCACTAAATCCTTATAATTAAATTATAATTGGTGCAGAAAATCTGTAACCCACTATCCAGGAATTATATATAACCTTGCAAACATCAATTTGTTCTCTCAAATATTCTTCTCCTTAAAACCTTTACTAATGGAAATGTTGCTAATTTCCATTACTATTTATAGCACAATTTATTTTTGTATAACATAATTGAATGGTAAGTTTTTTGAGCTCCAAAAATGAGATATCAATTTAGGAAGCTCTAGCTTTTGAACTTTCCAGTTTGGTTCAAAAGACAATAAAGATTTTGTGAACTATATTTCATGACTATCACTTTTAATACTCAATTAGCATATAATTTTTCCCTTCACTCATTTAACTAATTACAGAGTTTTGTACCTTGTGTAGTGTAGTGAAACAATAGATTGTTGGATTCTGGAATATGGGGTTCTAAGATAAATTCCAGTACGAAGTCTTTCAGTGCTCAAACTTCTTATCTATTTTCAATCAATAGTGCCATTCAAATATTTATATATTCTTTATTCAATTTTGTCATTACATTCAATCTTTACTAACAAAATATTATTCTTTTTTTTTTATTATTGAAGACTACTCTTTCAATCTTTACATCAATTTTTTTTTATTATATTATAACCAAGTACACTACTTTATTATTATTCCACTATCTCATTATATTCTTCCATCTAACCATAGCTGCTATATTTATTGATCTCTTACCTTATCTTTTTATTAAGCTTTCTTAATATAGTTTTACAAAAATCATATTCATATTTTTCCAATTTCTTTCCTATGCCAATTTTATTCATCATTTTTTAACATTCTTTTTGTATCTCTTTCATAAACTACTGCAGTTTTTTTTATATACAATTTTTATTTTTTACTTGAGTTAATTCTGTCATTTATCCTTTTAATTACTGTATACTTATTTTCTTAACTCATTTTTTTAATAACTCATTTTATGATTGGCTTAATTTGTTTTATTTTTCTGAAAGATCTCTATTGAAACACATCTAAATTATGATGTGATTTTCTTCTATCTTTACAAATCCTCATAATACCCTTCCTAAACCTACTTTGATTCATTGCTCTGCATGATTTACTTTAATCATACTGTGGCCAACTCTGAAACTTAAGGTTCGTGAATTGTGACCCAACTATCATTTCCAGTGCCCAAACCTTTGATGAACTCCCAAACCATAAACCATTTGATTATCTTAGGGCGCTAAACATATTAAATCTACTAAATTTGGAATGAGAATAAATTCAACTAAATGTTCACCAATTATCTACTAATAAAAAATAACAGTTTTAACAAAAATAGAAAAAAAAGGAAGAAATTGCAAAATATATCAACATGAGTAGAAGACACAGGCAAAACTCTCCATACAGTAGTGCCACACAGTGCTAGCTAGAGTAATCAATGGATGCTAGAAGGCTTGTGCATAAAATCCACGTTAATAACAGTTATGTGCAAGCATAAGAAATGGTGATCATGTGATGGGTAGAAGATTATGATAAAAAGAGTTGGAAGATTTTTTTAAGCAGATGATAAATATCAGAAAAGTTAAGAATAAAATAGTAGAGAATATAATTTTTTCCCAAAGACCTGATAAGATAAATAAAAAGTATCATTCAAAATACAGTCTAGAAAAAGTTACTGAATGAAATAGCATTGTTTACAAATCCATGCTTTTTTGAGAATGAGGAGGTAAAGAAGAAAAAAAAATTTAGACAGCAATCACATTCTTTTAATATGAAAAAGTTGTTCTGAAAAGAAAGTCATTATAATCTCCTTGAAATGTCATCTTTTTTAATCTAAAACGATTACATATAATTCAAATCATATAATTTGATAGAAAAGTTTTGATCAACTTCAAACATCATAATAAGTAATAGAAGGGTTTGTTACTCAGGAATTTACAAAAAAGTATGAGCTCTGGATGAGCTAAAATAGAGTTGTGATTAATAAACTTTGAGTTCTCATTTCGGACCACTTTGGAGTTGTGATTAATAAACTTTGAGTTCTCATTTGGGACCACTTAATCAAAGCTGTAAACCACATAAAGAAATCGGGCACACCAATATTATTTTTAAGCAGTAGATAAATCTAATTAATATAGTTTAAAACCATATATACACGGAATTTCATAGTAAATCATCATAAATAGCCATTTTTATCAGCAAAAATATTTGAATATATATCCTGGAATTAACTCTACAATTTTCAAAATACCAATAAATAACTAAATAAATGCTATAGCCAGCTTACTTCTTGACTGTCTTCCAAAGTCATACTATAAGCCAACTATAGTTTTTATTTGATTCTAACAATTTTAATCAGCACATAAATAATTTTACAGCTTATTCAATATGCAACTCTGATAATATAAATATATTCATGGAACAAATAAATCCAAATATATAACTAATATAATTCATAAGCTTGATTCGCAAAGAATCATTTTAAATGCAAATAACTCCCATCCTTTTGTTAAATTAATGCTAATCTATTTTACCAGATGTGGTTTTAGTAATGTATTTGGATGTGTTTGTTCCATTCATTCTATTTATGTATTCGTATTTTGAAAGTTGTAGGGTTAATTTAAATATATATTTATTATATATTTTTTATCTGTGTTCATATATATATTAAATTTTTTCACATAAAGTTATAAGTGGGAATAAAATACGCAAAATGTTGTAATTAGGTAATCATCAAATAAAATTAGTAGTTCAAACTTAACCACATGTTTTAACTACTAACAACAGCTTTTGTCTAAATTTATTTAGAAATAAAAGATCTGCTTTTCACTGTATTATGATTTAAATGGTTAGTTAATCATATATATATATATATATTGTATAATATATATATATATATATATATATGTCCTGTTAAGTTTTTCCCTTTGTTTGTATTTGTAATTCAAATTTGCATACATTTGTTTATCTGCATAATGAAGTGGTTTCTTTCTTCTTTATAATCTAATGCTAAATGCACTTTTGGTGAAGTTCACCAAAATCATAGCAGACATACGAACATTTGCAGATTTGTATAATATATATGTGTGTGTGCATGCATATAGAGAAGAATTAACAGAATTTTATCATGAATGTGAAATTGAGATTTTATAAAAGTATAATTTTATTCTCCAGAGATGATTTGATGAACTATTATAAACGGAAGTACCTAAGAAATATTTTGTTATAAAAAAATACTAAGAATATATGGAAAGTTTCTCAAAAACAAAGTTTACAAAACTGAGAAGAATGTAAGAAAACAATGTGGTTTTTAAGCAGATAGTTTAAAAAGTATGCCATACATTCAATAAAGAGAAAATTAAACATTTTACATAAATTTCATCAGAGTCTACAAATTATACATATTCATTTCACAACACATGCAATAATTGTAAAGTGATTGTGTAGAGATGTGGTTTAAAGCTAAGAAGGATAGACTTTCTCCTAATAAAAGTTGAGGTATAAAAAGTCCCAGTAATAAGGTAGTTGGACCACTCACCAACCTGTATGCAGTTCATCTTTGAATCAGTGCACGTCTGACATAAAAGAATAGTTTACCTATTTGCCATAAAAAATTTAAGATACGTTAGTGTATTTGAATCACAAATTGCAATATAAAATTTGATAGTGAATTTTGTGCTTTTATAGATAATTCAAATACCAAATTTTGCAACCCATTTTATGACTCATGGCTTCAATGTCATACACAATTTGAATAATTGCAATGTTTTAGTAGCAATTTTACTTAATTTAAAACAAGATTTAATATTACTGCATTTCTCCAATCATGGGTTAAGGTACCAACATACATTATATTTCATGTTCTAATTCATGAATCAACAAATTTTGTAGCAAAGAGATAAATTATATTATTATATAATACATGTAGTGATTCACGGAGGAAGCTCCAAGAAGCCTGGAGAGAAAACCAATCACCTTTTTACCAACACCCACTGCATACTAAAAACAAGCTATATATTTGATAATTATTATTTCCTGTCATCCAATCTTGGGCTCAGTGCTCATAGTATATTACAGTCATTTGACCAATCCAAATTAACCTAATTTTTTTCTTCTCTAAATTAAAGGAAAAGTTAAACCCCTATTTACTGCTCATTTTTGAATGAATGGCTACCCCACGTGGTTAGCTCAGTAATAGCTTAAAAAGATATAATATTTCTGACTAAAGCTTAATCTGATACTTTTGATAGTCAAATGTTAGTATGGTTTTTAAAGAAATTAACTATTCAATTATTTATTTTATAACAGCTGGATTGGTTCTATTGTTTAACACAAAAGGAGAATGATGCTTGGGAAAAACAAAAAAATCCCGAAATTCTGCTAACTACTGTGCTGTTTGCTGATGACTAAAATATCTCAGTATATTATCTTGTAAAAAAATAATTTATTGCTCTGAAATTCAGAGGAAATTTGAGCATGAGAAGTGATGAAATAGAGAACTTAAACTCCAGATTGCACTAGTATTGCACGAAGTCATGGGGCTTAAATTTAGGGATTACAATTTGATAATTGATTAATTATCTTCTGTTAAAATCTCAGAATTTTTTTTTATTCTATAAGTATATCTTGACAAATTTATTGCAATATTTCTGAAAGGATGAATGTTATTACTTCATGGTAGAAACTATCAGAATCTCATTTGATCAGAGAAATACGTCTCATATCTATAAAATTGAACTCAGCTATATACTTTATTAGACTCTTTAGTTCATTGACTGGAATTTGTATATGTATTGTAATATTGTGTTTTCAAAGATTAAATAGCATAAGTATGCATCATGTATGAATACTGAAAGAGGACACACTGCAGATTGTATATAAAATCTCATGCAGATACCCAATTTGTATTACCATATACTATGGGGAATTGAGAGCTAATATCACCACAAGAGAAGCACAGCACAAATGTCTTTACTGGCATGCTAAAATAATCCAGAATATAGATCCACCTTCTGAGAGCATGAACAGCATTTTGGACATTTTTGACCTACAGTTGGTTAATCTTGTATGCATGGAGAATGATGACAAGAAAGAAGGATTGAGGAAGCATGGTACATAGCCAATCATAAGAATGTAATTAATAAGAAAGAAAATGCTACAAATTACTGAGCAAATAGAATATGTAAATTTCTAAATTGAATAAAGTGCCTACATAATTATCTCACTGTTTAAATAGAGCAACAGATTTAATCAGTTTTACAATATCTATGATTCTTGTGGACCTCAATGAAAGTGCACTCACCTATATCTAAGTTGCAAAAAAAATAAAAAAACATTTTATGTCACAAACATGAAAAACATTTCACAATCAAATTATGAATATTATTGTAATTTCATTTGCATTTTCCAAAATTAAATAGCATGAGTATTTTACCTCCTATGAATATTGCTATACAAAGGAAAAGGTTTACCAGGATAGTTTTCCCAGCATATTACCCACAAATGGATCAATTGGTATAGCCATCTTATACAGAACTGTTACATTTTGTATTTTATTGCTTTATTGCCTAAACATTGCTCAACCTAACCGTGCAAACATACCTTAAAATGCATGTAATGTGTGAAAAGATATCAGCTCCAATCACAGTGCATAAAACATTCATTATTAAACTGCAATTCCTTTCTAAAAAATTGACCAATGACTCTACAGTATGCATATATTTAAAGAATATTAGTCCAGACAGATAAATAATACCATAAAAGGCCAACAGTCTTAAATATCTATTTCAGCCACCAACATAACATCTTCCTACAAAAAAAATCAAGTAAAAACATAAATTAAATAGTTAGTTAATAGTCAGTTGTAAAATATTTTTATAGTGTTTTTTAAAAAAGAATTTATATTCCAAATAAAAATAGACACCCATTTACCAACTATTAATTGGTTAGATAAATATGGGGACTATTTGCCGCTGCCTGGGGAAAAAACTTTCTATTACTTAAAATTTTACTTTATATAGTTTGATGTAATGGTAAAGAGGTAGATCCTGCAATTCAACATCTGTGGATTGTTAACCGTCTTTATTAATTATGGGGCTCAAATTTTTTATGAACTCCCGACCAATAAACTATTTGATTATTTTATATAATTTTTTTAAAAGTACAATTGTATTTAACGATCAGATTCGAGGTCTGATAAGCAGACATAATAACCAATCCATCATAATATAACTATATATATATTTATTGCAGTGAACCAAAACACCTAAATTATATGCATAATGTTGCAGCAATTTTATGTCAGTGTTTATAACACAGATTTAAATTAATAAATATTGAAATTAATAGATATTGACTACAGTACACTTCTAAACAGATTG
The DNA here is from genome assembly GCA_028023455.1 of Epiperipatus broadwayi. Taxonomy (NCBI): domain Eukaryota; kingdom Metazoa; phylum Onychophora; class Udeonychophora; order Euonychophora; family Peripatidae; genus Epiperipatus; species Epiperipatus broadwayi. Next base: position 21,478,212 of record JAQFVV010012395.1, on the reverse strand, counting down.
TTCTCATGCTATAACTAAATATTCTCTCACGTGACTAGTTATCAGCTTCCATCAAGTATAAATTACACAAATAAAGTCACACGTTCTGAATTTCAACAATAAAATCAATACATTGCGTCAGAAAAAGGGAGTTTAAAAAAGACTCGATTATTTTTAAATAAAATTCTGAATTTTTTTTTAAAGAAAAAAACGAAAAAGTTGATTTCTAAAATTTAAATCAGAATATTCAATTAAAATTGATTTAAGAACTGTTAAAAGTATAATGTAAAAATATATCTTACTACATATATGTATATAAAAGAAATATTTTTGAGTTGCTTAGACCAGTGGTAGAACAATAGATTTAAGAAACAAAGATTGCTGGATCGAAATTTATATCCCGCAACTGGTAACTAAAACGTCATATAACCTTGAGTATCATTCACTTCTACCCCCCCCCCTCTTTTGTAAAATTTATAATAATGTAATCACAAACTCAAAAGAAGGTTTTTAATATGATAGCATTCTCACAACAGAACCAATAACTCCCACCGATACGCCTCCTCCTGAAAAGTTCTCTTGGATAGACTAAATCCTCTCCCATCTTTACAAATTCAATGGCAACTACTCCGAGTGCTTTCACACCAAAATCTCTATTTGGACCCCCACTCATTAATGAATCCTCAACCTTCACAATTAAGACCAAGGCTTGGAGTAACAAAATCACTACACTATTCAAGTTCTTATTGATGGAGCCAAAGTTCTTAGATTTTTTAATTAAAGCTAACTTGAACTCAATTCGAACAAACTATTTCCTTCATTACAGAAGATTTCTAAGAAAACATAGATCCTTCCTGTCCTGTCTATAACAGACAGGAAGAAACATTTGAGCATACGATTCTATCCTGCACAAGCTTGACATCAGTAAGGCTAATGATAGTCCAAAATACCTCAATGGACTATTATAGGATTCTATCTATTAAGAATTGCATGAAGGACTGAAACTTTCTTCACATAAGAATGTCAACCTTTATTACATACTCACTGTGGATAACAAGATGCAAGATCACCTTCAATATCCCACTGCCGAATGCAAAGGCAATATTCATCAGTACTCTTAAGAAGATTAAAAAAAGATGAAATTCTATCAACAAAATTACTTTATGAGAACACCTGGAACCTGTTCAAAGTCCACAGCATCCAAACATCCTTATAATCACTCATGGAATGAACTGAACCATTGCCTTCAAACCTCATAGAAAATAGAGATCATGTTAGTAAAGCAGTTGATTTCCTTGAATAAGAAAACACCAATAAACCAATGTTCCAAATGTACTATATAATTAACACTCAGAGCCTTCTCTAATAAAGTTAATTTGGATTAAAAAAAGATTGGTCAACTATCCCTTTCCTCCTGTTTCTCTATGTATGTAGCCTTATTATCTCCTTTTACTTACAATGTAAACATATATATGCAGAGTGACTCAGAAGAGTAAATGTAATTTTTTTTATCAATAATAAAGTTTTTTTTGAAACTAAAAGAAGATTTTTAAATTGAAAGTAAATGTGTCACTTCATGGGCTAAAATATCACATGATATCCAAATGACTAACCATTCGATTATGTTATTATTGAAAAAACAGTAAAAGAAAACATAGCTTTATGTAGTATATTCTAATGTGGTGCGATGCAATGCACTGTTCCTTTTTCAGAGTCAAATCTCTCAGCCACTATTAGCCACCTTATCTCCTTTCCATTCCCCACCTTAAGTTTTTTCATATTTTTCTCTACTGTGCTCCATCTCATTTCCACAACATAATCTTTGTCAACTCCATGGCCTTTATATCTAAATTCCCTTTATCTTTTCTCAAACCTAGCATAAAAACCAATAACCTACTTTCTTTTAAACACTTTGTTTATATTTATTCTTCCACAACTTTATTACTTATACTCTTTCTGCTTGCTCATATTTATATTTAATTAACAGTTGGCTGCCTTCAATGTCATCTCTGAACAAATGCATGCATTAAATACTAACAATTTAACTATTCACCCAAACACTTTAAGGCACTAGCATGTCTGGATAATGAGTTACAACATGAAATGTGAGTCTTTTTGTATCTTTACCACAAAGGAACAATTTTCTGACATTATATTATATCTTAAATTGGCCAAACTACTACTGAAATATTGAAAATAATTCAAACTGTGTGTGGCACTGAAGTCTTAAATCACAAGAATGTTTTCAAGTGGTCTTATTGTGATGGCAAGAAGAGCATGGAAGATCTACAAATGCATGAAACACACTGTCACATTTTATATTAAAAACTCATAATCCATGCATACTAATGCCTTAAAAGTTTTGCAATGAATCCCTGAAGATGTTACCATATGACACATTGATTTAGAGTCATCTTTTCACCAGAACACACTGTGCATGTGTATATATATTATATTTATTATTAAAAGCCAGTCAACACTTAGACAATCCCAATATCAGTGACAATCAACAATTTCAAATGGTTATAGGGGCAACCTCCTTTTAACAATAAAGGTGGAAATAGTTAATATTTTCACAGTTATATGATGTAAATAAAATCTTTTTTGGGTTAAACTGTGCACTATTTTGTTTAAATTCCTGAAGTTTAGCCAAATTATTATTCATCATTGTCATGGTTAAGATCTTAATGAAGAACTGTTGGGTGATACTGAGATTGTGCATGAAATAAAAAACAATTATTCTTATATATATTTGATGGTCAATTATTTAAAGTTGATATTTAAAATTAGTGGATTAATAAAATTTTGATTTCCTTTAGTTTCACAATTACTTGATTGATTTCAAGTTGATTTTAAAAGAAAGAAAGAAAGCAAATGATCTCCAGAAGGCTGAAATACATTATGCTTGATTTGTTATTACTTAAGACCTTGTAATTCTTTGTTAAGACATTAACCTTGACAATGATGAATGATGTTTGTCAAAACATTAGGAATTTAAACAAAATAATGTGATTTAACCCCCCCCCCAGCTTTATTTACATATATATATTATTAAAAGCCAGGCAACACTTAGACAATCCCAATATCATTAACAATAAACAATTTCAAACTGTTGTCAAGGCAACTTCCTTTTAACAATATATATATATATGTTGGAAAACAGTATTATTTCATTTTCTTTTTTTCCATATAATCATACCCACCATTAAAGCACATGTTGGCAATAAAATAAAACAGTTTACAAAAAAAATTAATAATTTCTAACATTACCATGTGATATCTTTACCAAAGCTTTCTCATTCTTAAATTATAAGAATGTATCTTTTCTATAAATTCTTATTTATTGTCTTTCTATTTTGTAGTTCATTGGTTAAGGAGTTTTAAAGATCATTGGATTCAAAAGTTTTAAATTCCTCAATCAACGAGCTTTCAAATGAAGATAATGTGAAGAACAAAGAGTTTAAAAAAGGCCACCTGAAAACTTAATTTGGAAAAAGAACTGATGATGGTGTGTTTGTGATCACAATGAAATGTTAATCTTTTTTTGTCTAAACTGTTCTATTTGATTTCCAACTTGTACTTTAATTAAACAATGTTCAGTTCTCACATGCCTCAACATGAAAATTGAGCAGACCAGTGTTTATTTTTTAAGCATTTGATAAGATTAATGCAAACATCTTTTATCCATGGAAATATTTATAGTAATTTATAAACTAAATGCATAACTAGAAAAACAGGTTATGCAAATTAGAAAATTTAACAAAAGTAATATCTTTATAAACTAAATGCATAACTAGAAAAAAGGTTATACAAATTAGAAAATTTAACAAAAGTAATATCAAAATTGAAAAATTAATAAACAAAAATTATAGAAACAAATAGAAATGGGAAAGATTTCATAAAAATTATAAAAATTTAAAATCTTTCAATTATAAATAACAGAAAGAATATCCTTTAGTTAATGACCAAATTAGTAGCAATAAATTTCCTAAATCCATTTCAATGATGCAATGAATGCAACTAACTTCATTTCCCATTGCATATCTTCATCATTTTCTGGTGTTTGCTGCTGTCACTTTTGGATTTACTTCACCCTCTTGTGGTTATCTCTAGCACTATTTTGTCAGTTTTGCATTCATTTAACATCACTGGAAGTAAAATTTATATTGATTTATTAGTTTAAAGAAAAATCTAAAGATGTCACTATCATACAGATATCAGTAATTCAAAACAGCTGCCAATACTGCTGATTGGTATTATCAAAATACTAAAGAACTGACATCACCACTGATTTGTAGATTCTTTGTTCTCTGGCTTTGAGGAGGGTAAATCATTTTTCCTTTGTTATTTTGGAAGGAAAAATTATGTTTTCGTTCATTTATATATTTATGTTATTTGCAAAATAATTATTCAAACTAAAATTACTATTGATGATCAAATTTCATTGCTCCATTCTAATACCATAATGCCCTAATTATTAACTTACCTTTTGGTAACTTACTTCATCAGTATCATCCTCAAAGAACTCCATGGTTCATTGGAACCCAACAGGTTTTTTAATCAGCAATAAAATAATAAATGATTTATTGTTTGGGAGTTTATAAGGAGTTTGAGCACCAGAAATGATTAAAATGAATTGTGTTTCATAGACTTTGAGTTCCAAAATCTGCCTCACTACCACTGAATGAAATCATGCAGTGCTTTTAATCAATGAAATAACCTAAGCATTACATTCTGGATGCTAGCATTACAAGACTTCACCACCTATCTACCTAGTTAAAGCAGATGTGGATAAATATTCATTGCTGCTTGTATCAGAATTGAGTACTTAGCCATCATAACAGATGAAGCTCAAAGAGCATTATTCATTTTTTGTACCAAGGCAAAATTTAATATCACACTTTTTGTTTTTGCTCCAGCTACTGATAGACTATACAGGCAGTGGATAATTGTATGATCTTCAAATATGAGGATTAACTCTAGATTACAGACAAATGGTGGCAAACCAAGAATATCCCATTACCTCATAGGGTAAAATGTTGGACCATGGAAGGCTAAGTTCTGTATCAAATAACAGATTATTTTATCTTCATCTTTTCTTTCCTGATTTCAATTATGAGCAAAATACAATTTGTTTTAACTTCATTTTTAAAATCATTATGTTTTAAAATTTTGACCTTCAAAAAATCTCAAAAAAATATGGCTATAGTGATTATAGATTCATTCCTTTATCATCAATCACAGCTTTCTTTTGACCTGTCTTCTTAAATATATATATATTTGAATGAAATAAAAATCTAATCTTAAATATTCTTGTCAAAAAATAAAGACTTGACAAATATTTTAAAAAATAATCATAAATATATTAAGCACTCTATAAAAGATAAGTGTTTTCATTTTTGAAATCTAAAACAAAAAGATGAGATACCTGAGATGTCTTAAAGCTCACAAGCTCTCTTGGATCTGAAAATAAAGATACTACCAATCAATGGAACTATTAACTTCTTTAAATTAAGTTTCTTGTACAATATTGACATCTTGAAACTTTTTTTTTTTTAAAAAATCTAATAAATCAATATTATTTTGGTTGCAATATTTGCCATTAGATGACCACAAATCCTGCAAGAAATGCTAAAGATAACCGCAAAAGAGGGAATTTAAATGGAAGCAATCAAAACACCACCAATGTAGCCTTGACCTTGTAGTCAGATCTAAAATATTAATCTGCAAACATAAAGAAGTCACATAATATCAGCTTTACAGCTAGTATTTGGGACAGATTCTTAGCATATTCCTGATTTAAAATTTACATAATTCATTTTCCATTTTAGGAAAACATGAGTAATAAAGTAATTACAATTAGATTTTTATCAAATTACTTTTGCCAAGTTTTGAAAGATAATTTTAAAAAATAGAAATAATATTAAAACACTAGAAATGACAATTTCCAGGGTTGACAATTCAGGAATCATATTATCCTGTCCTATAAAATCCATTATTCTAAAATAGCCACTAATTGTAAGGTTAACAAAACGTATTCATACTAATCAAGTATAACGGTTGTTATTTTTAAAAGAATTATATATAAATGAATAGATCACACTGTTTGTCCACTTTTTTATTTTATTTTCTGTAACCATTTCATGATTGTACTTTATTTAATCAAATACAAATTTATTATAGAAAAGTATAATCAAGCTATAAAATAACACGGATATAAAAAAGGAGATTCACAAAATATTCTTCTTGGTAGAAATCCCACCTTCAAACTATTTGATTCTAAGCTTATTGCAAATGCCCATACATAAAAAATTCTATACATTAAACATTATGAACATAAGCACATATTTATATAAGTAAAATACAGAGTTTGTAATGTGTATATATAATATGCTATATTGCTTAAGAATTACGTATGCACATCAACAAAAATAATTAGTAATAATATATATATTCAGTAAAAAATTTAACAAAAAAGATTTATCAACTACACTAATATTATTGATAGAATTATATGTTATACTATTTCCATCATTTAATATTAAATATCTTTAGAAAAATTCAAACTTTATATAAACTTTTCAAACACATTGAATTGTTAATAATAAGACATATATTTATATATATATAATATATTTTGAGTATTATTATTCTCTTCTACATGTGTTTTTGGTGGTACCATTGACATTATTGTTATAACAGGGAAAACTCTCCATACAGTATTGCCACTCAGTGCAAGCCAGAGTAATATTATTGTGTTTTCAATTTAAGACTCGTAGTTTTGTAGTTAAGTAGAGATAAAAGGTGACTGCTGCGGGGTTGCATTAGATCCTAAGATCTAAGTGCAGTGCTCTCAGATCCAAGGCTCCTTACTGACAAAGGCCACAATCCAGAAACTAGTCTGGGCATATTGGATGAGTAGGCACTAGATGGGGATTTTATGCACAAGCTTTCTAGCATCCATTGATTACTCTAGCTTGCACTGAGTGGCAATACTGTATGGAGAGTTTTGCCTGTTTTAATAACAGTTATAAGCAAGCATAAGAAATGGTGATCATGTAATGTTTATTGACATTAATATTATGAGAATCAATCCTGGATCTTTAGATTTGTGAATATTGACTTTAAGATGACATTCTAAACAAATAAGCAATTTTGTCTAAAATAACAGTTAGTAATAATTTTATATAATTACCTATGAGGGTTGTCTTGATTTCTCCACTTTTTCCTAAGCACATGATTAACATTACTTTGTTTGGGAAAAATAAAGACACCAGGAAGACTCTCGTAGATAAGTATATGAAACCTTTACTGAGTATTGTCTTTGACTCAATAATCTAGTTAATTACAGCTTTTCATCTTAAATTCAATGTTCATAAAAGTGAAAAACTATGGTCAATTTCCATGTTAGTACTGTTAGGCAAGTAATATCATGGGGAGAAAAGAGAATAATATTACTCAAAATGTATTATATAGTAAATTGTACAATATTACTAACAATTGGATGTTTTTGAAAAGTTTAAGTTTGAATTTTCTACAGACACTTAATTAATATTATGGGATGGAAAAACAACATCATCACAAACATTTGAACAAATATTATTACAGTATATACAATATGTTAATACTTGTGATACATTATTTAAATATTATATATATATATATCCATTGAAATATCAATAAAAGTAATTAAATAAAAATAGAATTCTATGTAGCATATGTTTTCAACACATATATGAACATATAATGCAAACATTTTAAAAACATATATACAAATGTGCACATGTATATAGCATAATTATTGAAAAAAATTATACTTAGGATGATCAGTGACAAGATGGTTGGTTTTCTAATTAAGATACCTGTAGCACTATCTCTAAACAAATGCATGTGTTATGAAAAGTGATAAAGTTTATATTCATGACAAAAATTTTACAGCACTAGCATATCTGGATAACAAATTATGATAAGAAATGTGATAATGTGTTTCATAATTTTCATGGATCATATTCAGTGCACTTTCTGTTGTCATGAAATTATGCAAACTATTTGAAAATATTCTTGTGTCTCATAATTTTACTGCCATACAAAATTTGAATCACTTTAAACACATCTACAGTTTTATCAATTCTTGTGGTGAATAGCTAAATTATATCACAATGTAATTGCTTCAGAGATGGCGCTACAGGCAACTTAGAGAGTGAATCAATTATCAATCATCTTTTTATTGGGACAGTAGACATCTTCAAAAATAAAAATTTCTTATCCTGTATTCTTCTTACAATGAAAATTGATGATAATAAAATGCAGAAGATATAATTTTTATATATTTTTAAATTGGTAATTTTTATTATATATATTTACCTGGAGTGTAAGAATATCACATGATCACCATTTCTATACTAGCACATAATTGTTGTAAACAAAGGCAGAGTAATCAATGGATGCCAGAAGGCTTGTGCATAAAATCCCTACATAGTGCCTACTCATCCAATATCCCCAGACTACTTTCTAGGTGCAGTGCTCTCAGATCCAAGGCTCCTCACTGATGATGCCACAAGCCAGAAACTAGTCTGGGGATATTGGATGAGTAGGCACTAGATAGGGATTTTATGCACAAGCCTTCTGGCATCCATTGATTACTCTGTTTGGCACAGGGTGGCACTACTGTATGGAAAGTTTTGCCTTTGTTTAGTGTAAGAATAGCAGCAGCCATGTTTTTTGTTAATTACTTGTGGTCCCAAAACCTGCTACTGCAATGTGAATTGAAAAGTAGGCTTTGTTTTTGCTAATTTCTATTCTTTTTACATTTTTATTAATATTTTTTTAAAACTATGCATAAATGAACCCACAAGTTATGGACTGTAGATACAAGGATTCTATTATATTCACAATGTGTCATTAGATTAAAATGCATAATATTAAATAGATAGAATGAATAATGAAAAGATTAAAAAAAAGTATTAGTAGATCTGAAACACTAAGTAATACAATTCAATTATAACACATCACATCATATCTGGCTTTTAAAGATTATCAAACCAAATACTCTGTACAATTCATTTTCAGAGCCATAATCTGTAAAAATTACAAAACCATACAGACAAGGGTTCTATGAGTGTTTTGATTTGATAATGTTATTATGCATGTTTAGTTATCTAAATAAAGAAGATTTTCAGAATCTAACTGACACTGTAGCATTCCAATTCTTTGGATTCAACTATCATCAAATTTTTTAAATAACATTCAAAATTTGTCATATAATAAACAGCTTTTAAATAATTAATGATTTTATCATATTGTTTCTGCCCATGCATATTCAAACTGACATACACATAAGTATTAACATATGTATACATATATAGACAGATATAACATGTTTTTGGATATTAGAGTATTATAATGTAAAGGTCAGTCCATTTGCTTATAATGTCTCTAATCTTGGGTTCAAATATGGGTAAAATATGGATTTTTGCTCTTTCAAGAAAGCTGGGGATTTTTAAGCAAGTTTAAGATTTTTTTCATGTAAATAGTCTATTGTCATCCAAAGTATCCATTTATTATTGGTTAGTAAATGGGTATCTACCTTTTCTTATTTAGAAGATACAGCAAAAAATACATATTAACTAACAGTTGATTAACTTTGTGTTTATTGCCATTTGTTTCATTGATTTTGGATGGAGGAACATTAGAGGCTTATTCCATAAAGTTGGTATTTAGACTATTTTGTCATTTTATTATCACCATTTTCAAGATTAAGTTCAAGTTTAATCCAGGTCTTTAATCCATAAGTTCTCCATATAACTCCATCAAATTCACCAATCACATCTTCCCATCTCATGAGTGATCATATTCTAGATCTTTTAAATCTCTTGGTATCTAATTTAAGATTTTAATTATTTATTTATTACCATCTCCTTTAGCATCACCTTAACCAGCCTCTTAATTTTTTTCAATAATATCGGTTTGTTTTTCTGATGTATTTCATTTTTGATTTCTCATTTAGTTCTCTCCATATTTTAATTGTGTAGTCTGGAATATCTGCATATTCATAAATAATAAAAAAATAATGGCTTTATTTTATATAATTATGCAAGCACCAGAATTAATTCTGGGACCTCTTGATCCCAAGTCGGACACTCTTATCACACAGATCTAAAAAGACTAATAGCTTTATTCCTCTGTAATTCACAAGAAGTTTGAGCACCAGAAACCATCCTGGGACCTCCCAATACCAAATCAGATCTTCTATTTCTACATTAAACTTCATATATGTATAGAGATTAGATATATATTGTAAAGGGTAGCTTACAATGCAAATATTCCTAAAAAGATCAAGCCTACTTACTGAACCCAATCCATTTGGAATTTGTATTAGTAATGGGAAGATTATTTGTTTGTTATTATTACATATATACATAAAATGCACAATAAATTATTGTTTTATAATAAATTTAATACGATCAATATTTTAGAAAGTAATATTGTATGTACTATTGGATTAATAAACTGTAATGTATAAATATTTTTTTTTTTTAAATTTAAAATTGAATATTTATAATCAAATGACTTAAGGATAGCCTGATGTTAAGTTAGGTGGTCATGTGTGAAAATAAAACTGATTTTATTTTTTATCTGTAATAAACAATAGGCATTTAAAAATCTAAATGTATTTAAACAATAGGCAGTTAAAAATCTTAGCGTTTCAGGAGATCTACACGTATGAATCGTATAAAAAACAAACTTTTTACAAATCATTCTTCTTGTCATAATATAGCAGCTATAACAATAGAAAGCAGTTTAAACTAAAATTTAAAACACTTAAATGGAGTTTTGTTTTTTTCTTTTATTTAAATCATAAACATTTTTAAAAGTCAAATGCTGTAACTAAAATTTTGCCAAATTCAGAAGAAAGAAAGTGAAATAAGAAGTAAGCATAATTGATAAATTTTGTAATAATTAAAGCAAGTTTTGAAAGTTGTTGGAGTAATTTTTAATATTTAAATTTTTTTCAAAAAGAATAACGAAAATTAATCTGCTGAAAATTGGAAAAGAAAAAAATGAAATAATTTTTTTAATATATATATATACGTAAAGTGCTTCTATATTATCCAATATAAATTTATGATTACAAATAATTATTGAATTGTACTTTAATATGAATATGGGCTAAAGCAAAACATGCTATTGTGCATCATGTTATTTCCTAACAGCTGCATTAAACCTCTATTTATTTATTTTTCTACTTTATTGTAAAACACACAAGAGGATGCCTGCAGTCCAAAATAAACAAGCATTGAAATATTTAATGGTGAATCAATTAAGGATCAAGGTGTTTACCACACACAACTACAGAAGACCCCATTGTACCTATCTATCCTTACTAAGGAAAATGATTTACTAAGTGAAACTGCTTTTGGAGAACAACATGCCTAACTATCAACTACTACTTCTATTAGGATGATTTTTATGAACTTTGTTCCAATTACAATTTTTTAATCAAGAAATTAATATTGTAAATTTTTGTTTTATTTTTTTTTATTTTTGTTATCTATGTTGTATTTTCATACTCTGATGCTAAAGCCTCATTTTTCAGAATTGGCAAAGAAGAAAGGGGGGATTATTCACTTAGATATTTTTCTATTTTTATTGTAAATAAAATTTAGGTTAACCCACTTGCTTTACATCAGGTTATCCACATAAATAGTAAGGTAAGATTCTCTACATTTATTTTTATAGATTAAATTGCAACACTTGATACAGATTACATATTATATGTTTTATTTTGTTGATTAACCTTGTATATATATTTTCCAGTATGATTGGCTAATCAACTATTAATTTCTATCTCTATCATATATATAAATTGGGGGGAACTTAAATTAAATAGATTGTTAAAATCAGTAAATATATAATTTAGATAGCCAGCATCTCAATTATCTTAAATTACTAAAGTTTATTTTTCTATATAATTATGATTTGTAAAGAATAAATGACATAGATGGATTTCTACCATGGGGTAAAAGGGTTGAATCTGGAGAACTATTAGTTAATAAAATGGTAGAGGTTCACATGTGACACATTATTATTATTATTATTATTATTATTATTATTATTATTATTATTATTATTATTATTATTATTATTATTATTATTATTATTATTATTATTATTATTATTATTATTATTATTATTATTATTATTATTATTATTATTATTATTATTATTATTATTATTATTATTATTATTATTATTATTATTATTATTATTATTATTATTATTATTATTATTATTATTATTACTCTTCTTATTATACTTTATGTTATTTATTATTGTTAATAAATGTTTAAGAGTTTATATTATTCCAGTCTCTGGTTTATTGAGTTGTCCTGACATTCCACAGTTTATAAACAATTGTGCATGCACACACATCTATTTTTCTTGTCATATAAAAGTTTTAACGTAAAACAAATATAAGAAATGTTAGTTGTAACCTATACATACGTACAGGAGTTGCTGTGTTTATCTGTTCATATCCTGTTAGAGGAGTCAAAAGCAATATTCTCTCCGGGCTTGAATATTAGGGCATAACGAAATTGGAAAGTGGGAAAGTGGATGAACTAACCTAAATTGCATTTGATATTATTAAATAGGGATAGAGTTAGTCAATTAAAGTGTATGCAATCATTGATTAAGCATTTCATCAGGTTCTCATTAGCATTCTACCAGAAGACCCAAAGTCCGACCGTAGTTAGATGCAAGTTTTTCCCCTTCTACGCCTGGTAGGTCTCTGCAGATTATATCACTAGGGGCAATAAATTAGGGCATATTAACTTATCCTACATCAGATTGCTACATCTGCATAGTATTACAGTTGGCAAGTTATTTTCCCATCTGTTACATGTGGTGTGTGTGGACAAGTGCGAATCCATGCATAGTTGGACCATCCGTTATAATATATAGAGAGAAAGAAAGAGATGGATAGCATGTAATGACTAATAATTACCTATGTTAATGACTAAATCTTGTCTCTTAGAAACAGAACGTTATCCTCTAATGACTTTCGCCTACCTTCAAATATAAGTATGCATCTTTACAGTCGCTATATTAATTCTGTAAATACATTTTAGGTAAACATTACATATGTAAGTGTGTGCATGCTTACGTGATGACTATCTCAACCAGCCTGTTATATTAAAAATTAATATTTGCAAAAAATTCTCATTATTTGATATTATTTTCACACGAGTTAATAAAACATATCATCTCATCCTTGATCTAATGTTGTAATATTGATGCGACTATTATTTTCCTCTTTGATTTATGAAACTACGATTACTAATATTCAGAGAAGTTAATCGCTTTCAACTTAGAATGGAATTTCACCGGCCTCTACTGTATTGTTTTTTTTCTTTCAGCTCCCCATTAAACGTAAAATTATGTTAAACTATACATTTAAACCTTCGCATTGTATATTTTTTGTTTTACTTAATACAATATTTTACAATCGGAAGCTATCTAAAAAAAAAAAAAAAGTCTTAATTAAAAACATATCTGCATTCTTAATTAATTAACCTAATTGATGGAAATAAAATCAGAAGAAACCCACTGACTTTGATTAAATTACATTTATGAAAAACCAGCAGTTACTTTGCATATTTTCAATCTTTTACTGTTAATTGGAAAAAGTATTTCATCGGATGTCAGAATTCCCAAATGAGAAAAATGAGAAATATTAAAAATATAGTTTTATAAAATTCTAAGCTCATTAAAAATGAACAAATATAATGACGAATATAAGAAACTTTAACCCTTGATTGGATAAGGCTGACTATTATTATAAAATATATGAAAACCAATATTATATATTAAAATTTCATTATGTGAAGTTTTTATATTATTACAATCATTTTACTGATAGCTTATAAAATCTCATTTATTTAAGCACAGAGTATTTTTGGATATTTCACATTCTAGTTTAAAAAATTATCGCACTCATTTGCTGAACAATAGTTACCGATTGGCTGACTTGATTATAGAAATACCCATTTTAAAAAAAAATAAATCTAAGTTTGCTCAACTATCTGAAACAATTTCCAGACTCCAATTTAAAAAACAAAAACAAAAAACGAATGATTAGTCAAGCGTTGTTAGCCGAGAGGTCATCGCAGCCGCCTTGCCAGCAAGTAGTTGGTTGCAGACGGTTGTGGGTTCGCGTCCCGGCCGATGTTATGACATATGAAAAAAAAAACACGAATGATTAATTGTTTAGGAGGTCATGTGACATTTGAATAACAAGAATAAAAGGTATAGTATCAATTCCAAAATCATTAGCTATTTATATTACAATTATAATAATTTCTACCTAGAACTACCAACATCAATTACATTGGACAAGATTAAAAATAATATAATATTACAATAATTTATTCATAATTTTTGGGTGTCATACAATAAAATAAAATATTTATTTATTTAAGATATCATATATAAAAGTTGTTTCTAAGGAATAGAAATATAACACTTAAAGTTAACTGTTCAAATTAAATACTTTCATCTGTTTAATTTCCTGCAGAATAAATTTATAATTATTCCCATTTCGCCTATTTCAGGGATGGGCAGATTTTTGTAGAATAAAGGCTACTTGTAATTTTCTCCAGTGTCACATTCTAACACCTATATATTACCATGCAATTTACAAATAATAATGATTCCTATCAGATATCATTAATCCAACTTTATAAATTATAGTTTTTTCTTTTTTATATATTTTTGAAAATGCAGTAAATGTCTTTATTTCATAATAAATAATATTTCTATAGGGTAATTTTCACTACACCACTTTCAGCAAAGGTAGGGACTGTTTTTTTCTCATGTGTCACAGCATCAGCCGGGAAGTGAACCCGCTAACCGGGACAACTGCTTGTAAAGCAGCTGTCGCTGACCTCTCGACCACCAATGCTTGATGGGACTGGTTTTTATCTACTTCCAACAAGCAGATAGAAACCAGTCTCTACTTTGAGTATGAGTGGTATAGTGAAAATTATCCTACAAAAATATTATTCATTGTTGGACAATCTCTAATCTAATAAATGACTAATAAAAAATTATTAATATGGTTTTAGTAGGTGATTTGTACAAAAGTTGTAAGGGCAGCTCATTTGACACATCAATTAAACTTTAGTAATTTGCTATCTGTATATAAAACAATGAAGATATGTGTAAGCGATTGTGGTCTAGGCCAACTGATAAGTGCTGGTTCATAATGAAATATAAATTTAGGGAATTATATATCTTCTTCTCATGTCTTTAGTCATATCTTTATGATTACATTCCACCACAAAGTATTAAAAGTGTTCAGAAGCCAGTCCTACCTTGTGTGAAATTAGTGTAATTACCCTATAGAAATGTTATACATTATTGGATAATCTCTAGTCTAATGAATGACTAATAAAAATTAGTAATCTTCATCTTGTGTTTTCTTCTTTAAAGATAATATTGTTAATAATTTTTTTTCATATTCATATCTTTAAAAAATATTCTTATAAAAATACAGAATTGAGGAATATCAAGTATATCAAGAGACTTCTCAAGCTAAGGAAAAACAGATGTGGTTACTCATATCTTTATATAGTTGTTCAACTAGATCAGAATTTACAATTTCTGCATGACTTCTGACAGCTCTTTAGGAAAGTTGTAGGTCTTTAATAATTCTGAAAATAATTGAATGAATAAAGTAATGGCTTTGTGGCTTCCAGAATGCTTCTATTAACATTATTCCATCTGTGAAAAAATGTATTGTTTCATTAACATATTTAACTCACAAAAAATTGTGCTAATTTTGGATTTAATAACGAGTTTAATACAATATGATTGTTTGTTAATTAATTGTGATTTAAATTGTTTCAACTTTTGCTCATTTTTTATCAAAATTTACATGCATGGTTTTAAAATGTCTTCTGGAAGACATACTTGCAAGACATATGTAACACATATTTTACATTTGCTATTGTGAAAAAAAAAAACTATTCTTTCTATTTACATTCGAATATCAGCCTTTCAAGCTAATTGTGCAAATGCTTTGTGAGTGTTAATAATAAATGAATACTTATTTATATATGATTAAGTTTCAGTTGGAATGACGTTTAGTAAATTCTAGACCATTTCATCGACGTCATTCATTCAGACATCGTATAGAGTAATTTAAAGTGACTGTTCTATCATCACGCTTTCTTTGCCAGTACTTCAGATTTGCTCATATATAAATATTTGAGTTGTAGGGATAAGAGGATTCCTTTTATTCCTGCATAAATACTATATCTTGTATTGGTGAGAAAGTATTCATTTATTATTAACACTCGCAAAGCGTTTGCACAATTAGCTTGAAAGGCTGATAATCGAATGTAAATACAATTGTATACAGATGCTATATAAAAATAAATGCTTATTTATATTCTTTCTATTGTATATTAAAATTTCATATTTTTCTTTTTTTTGCACTGGTTTCAGACATTACACTCATCTTTTAAAATATGATAAAATATAATTTTTTATGATAAACTATTTAAATCTGTGCACTTATCATAACAAAGAAACACACAATTATTAAAATCATGACTGTTTGAATATTACTCAATGCAGATCATTGAGTCCTTGCTTTGCAAATTGAACTTAGTCAAGCTGATAAATTTGTAATTGATATACACATCTGTGTATTTTGAATGCAAACCCTGTTTTCTGAGATATTTATCTGCTAACTTACGTGACTATACATAGCCTTCTTGATTGTGAAAGTTCTATTCAAACATGTAGTAATAATATATATATGAAAAATATATTTTTATGTATATTAGTTATCATTATTTCATCTTAATTTAAGTGGTCATTCCTAAAGTTTTTGGTAGTTCATGAGTGATCATGATTTATGTTTTGTCATCCATAATCTAGACTGTTCAGCTTTATTGGTTGCTCCTTCTTCTTGATAACATTCTGTACAATTTATTGTATGTTTGTTTACTAATTCAAAAATGAATATCTTTTTATTTTGTTTTTTCACTGATTTATTTGTATAATAGAAAAGCATTGTTTGTTGTCAAAATACTTTATAAAATACATATCTTTATAACATAGCTTTAACCAAATAATTTCTTATTATTAGAGCAAAGATGTCCATATCATATTCTGCATCATTATAAAACATAGTTTCTGGTATCATTTTTGTAGCTTTATTATCATATTCTGCATCACAGTAAGAAACATAGTTTCTGATATCTTTTTTTATCATTAGTAATATAATCGGATATTTGTAGTATATATAACCATCTTAATTGCTCTTTTTTTAATTTTTCATTATCATTTTTTCACTATAATATTTTATAATATTTTTATAAAGCGCAGACGGTATTGAAAATTAAATTGAGAGAGTGCAAACTTCTCAAGCACTTGTGTCTATTAATAACCAATCAGATCTTAGTGCTTAAGATCTGATTGGTTATTAATAGACAAAAGCGCTTGAGAAGTTTGCACTCTCTCAATTTAATTATAATATTTTATCTTAACTGAACTCACTGCTTCATATGATATCAAACATTTCATTTCTCATTCTACATATTATTTCCACAATCGGTTGTTGGCAGTTTCTAACTTTTCTGATAGTTTAAAAAAAGTCTACTATAGTATTTTTCTTCTTACTGATAATAAATTTCAAATAATTTATAACAATGCTTTATGATAATGATTATCATTAAGCATAGCATCATTCTTTTCTAAGCAACTTATTCCATAGATATTTATCCATCATTTGAAAAACAAGTCAAAATGTTATTTAAAATTTACCATGCTTGTTTGTCACACCCTTTTATTAGAAAAAAACATTTTGTCAAAGTACATATTAGTTATAAATGAATTTATTGATGACACCAATAGTGAAAACTTTGTTGTTGATTTGGAAACAAATCATAGAAACTTGTTGATTTCTCTAAATTTTTCAAAGCCATCAATTCATTACAAATACGGTGGCTCCTATGCAACCATAAACTACTCAATTCAAATTTTCTAAGGACAAGTACTTATTAGGAATTACAGTAAATGCACTCTTCTAAACTTTAATTGTTTACAGGCTACTATTAAGCACATGTATCAATTTCAATATAGATGTCAGTAAACAAATGTTTAGCATAGCAAACAGAGCAAAACTATTTAGTTGTGTGTTACTGTCATCATAAGCAGGAATTACTTTTACTATGTAACAAAAAAAAAACCTTTCTTATATTTGCTAAAACATACTTTTCTACTTGCTCAATATCAATGGATGTTAGTACTTCCTTTTTTTATTGTTTCTATCATCATATACTCTATATACTTGTGGTATGTAATGAGAAAATTTTGTGGTTTATTTTTTAGAGTTACTAAAGTTGTCTTCATATCTATTTATAATTTGAAGATGCCATTTCTTTTCTGAAGTTGCAGCTGATGTTAGTTTCAGAAAGTGTTTCTAATTTTTAGTAACCTAAATCTTTTTTAAGAATACTTCTCCTTACTCTATCCCAAGCCATCATTGTATGTTTGAACAATTAATAAATATCAGATAGGAGTGATATTCTATGCACATCCCCAAGAACTATTTTAAGAGCATTTGTCTTTACTTTGACCCAAAGTGATCTATTGTACATCTGAGTAATTAATAGATATCAGATAATAGTGTTTTAGTGTAATGAAAGTTATAGCCTAAAAATTAGCTTGAAGATGTAAATATGAATTAACGATTTTATTAGATCCGTGCCAACATCACAACAAGAACAGCTCAACATCATTATTTGTACAGAAAACCTATAAATAACAATGAAAACAGATCCATATTCTTCGAGCACCAAAATACAAACGGCCATATGTCTGAACCCACTATAGCAAGTGCACTGTGCACTGAATGCAATGATGTGAAACAAAAAATCAAAGAGGCATGTTTTATTGCAAATGATAATTATGCAATAAACTGGAAAGAATCGTGCTTTACAATCTCCAGAAAATGGTCATTATAAAATTTGCATAAATTTTACATAAACCACAACTAAACTTCAGTTAAAAGTAGGCTATGATTATGGAGACTCAAGGTCTCCGAAAGCGCTAAGCCATATAACTTTGTAAGAGTTAGACAAGCTTCACTTTTTTGCGTAAAGTGCAATCTCAATTAATTAATAACCTTAATCATTAAATCTGTCTAATAGATTCACAACATGACTGATGAAGGCTGCAAGTCAGTGGAAACAATTATAAAATTAAAATAAAAATTGCTTTAAAAAGTGAACAAGAGAGTGACACACATGGAACCTATATCATATTTTCAGTATTAATTTCATCAAGTTCAACTTCTGGGCATGTGCACTGAAATATCATTTACAGATATATGAGCTAGGAAATGAATAGAAGATGTTTAAAACTAAAGAAATTAAAGAAGTAACATGCTTTGCATAATATAGATTATGAAAATAATTTGAAGAGAAAAAACATTTTTGCATCATGTGTTGATTCCAAATTTTATTTAATTAATAAAAAAAAAACTTGAATCCTTATCAGACTGGAAATAGAGACCAACATTATTTCAGTTTCCTGTGTATGTCAGATCAGTATTCAATTTAAGTTCATAAAAATGCTTTTATATACAGGTAGAAACTATTAATTCCATTTGTTTGCTCTCATAAATTTTTTAAAGCTAAGTAAAACAAATTATAATAATTAAAATTATCGAATAGAAATCTCTCAAGTCCAAAAATATAGAAAAAAAAATTATGACTTTTGCCACCAATATTTATCAGAATTTTTTTTATCATTCTACATTAGTTAAATTACTCTTAATTTAAGTTACATTTAAAAGATTATTTCTATTTATAACTTTAACATTTTTTTCTCATAATTATTAAATAAATATTTTAAAACTGAGTATAGAAACTTAGCTTTTTTGTAAGCCTAAAACAACCAAAATACTGAAGTGGAAAAACATTTCTGGGTTGCATACTAATTCAAAACTTTATTTAATTAGTTAAAAAAAGTAAAATACTAGAAATAAATACCAAACAATGTTGTAAGTTTAACAGTTTATCAATAGCATGCATAAATATGCTCATATATATATAACTAATAAATACAATGGTAATTAGCTATTATTTGCAGTCTTTCAATCTGCAGAAATACTTTCGGTTAATTCTTTAACCCTCATCAACTGCCATTAAATTTAAAAAAAAATGGTTCTATTGTCATAACAATTAGTTTTTTAAAATAACACACACTTTATTTGTATATATATGCTATTCAGGATGGTGTACACTGCTGTAAGGATTAATATATATATATATAAATATACAATCAATTGAATTAACAAGATATTTTTAACTAAAATATATTGAAAGCTTGCTAGATAGTAATAAAGCTAAAAATTATTTTAAAAACTACCTTTTCTGTGTGTATTTTTATTTTACAAGATATCACATTGACTCAGAAAATAAGAAAATTAGTAACAATTGATGTAGACAGTATATATAAAGCTGTTTTCTTTAATATAGTTTCAACATTATAAATAAAATAAGAAAAAATTATACAGTAATATATATTGTAGCTTTAATAAATGTGATACAGCTCAGATTTATTATACTAAAATGTTGCAGGCAGATGACTTATAAATGTATAAACTGCCATTTTAATGTGTGCATGTAGGTGTATGTCACTTGAGAAATAAAAATGTAAACTACTTAAAGGTTAAATTAATTTGTGCACATTAGTAAAGATTATTAAGTATTATTCTGTAATATGTGAGAAACCAAATGATAATAATACTGTAAAGGAAGAAGAAAAAATGTTTTTATTATGTGAAAGAATTTGAACCATTTAGTTTTTTTTTTTAAAAAAATCTAAATTTGAATCTTGTTTAGTTTGCCTTTCAAATGAAAGTTTTAATTAACAACTTGTCCATTTTTACAGAAAATCTGATAGTGGATTTGAAAATAAAATTAAAATGTTTGAATTGATAATATTTTAGAACCAATAATTTTCCTTCTTCTTACATTACAAAATGTAAATAAAGAGAATGAGGAGAGAAAATCTATTTTTTCTCTCTTCTTTTATTTAAAAAAGAACATGATATAATATATATAAAACTTATATCTACAACATGTTTTGGAGAGAGTAAAGAGTGTTTTTCAAAAAATATATTTTTGTAATGGCACAAAAGGTCACATTTACCCCTAACTAGTGATGTATATGTTGTTTGAAAACCATGTTATTTGAACAACATCAAATAAGTACAAACAGGTCGGAAACAAGCAACTAGGCAATTCTTATAACTATCATTCTAATTCCAGGAGCTCAGCAGTTCATTCCATATTGCTTTGCATTAGATTGCAGTCTACTATTGAAGCTGAGTTGCCATGATCCATGATGAAAAAAGAAGCAACAGCTGATTAATCCTACAAAAGCCACATTTTACTCACTGTTTTTAAAGTATTTTTCAATACTACAGTTATAATAATCAGTATGAAGATTTATTAGAAGAATTCCATCTACAATGTGTGGCTAGGTAATGAAAAACCACATCAGTCAAAACAACCTAGAAAATACAATCAGATTAAAAAATTAGTACTGAAGTTTGGAAACCAGCTTATACCAACACCTCTATAATGCCATGAAGGAACAAATGGATAGTGTCATATAAATTACCCAAGACCTACAGATAACACATCTTATAGAATATCACCAGTGCTGTTGCATTTACTCTCTCTAACATTATCAGTGGTCAAGGAGAAGATCATTATTGAAAAAACTAAGGAAGAAAACAGTAAAATATTAAGAGTCATACCTGGAAAAAACATAGTTTTTTTTCATGTGTCATAGCATCAGTTGGGAAGTGAACCTGCCATCCCAGGACTTCTGCTTGTAAAGCAGCTGTCGCTGACCTCTCAACCACCATAGTTAGTGACTGTTTCCCTATTTAATGTGATAAGCTCTTATCATTATAAATACCATAAGCCTTAAACTTGAACCAAAACTTAAACTTAAAATATATTTTATCATAATATTTTTGCTAATGTCTTGATAGTTGTTATATATGCAACAGTTTTATTTATTCATTATTAATAAATTGTTAAATATATATATTTTATTAATCCATTTAGTTTGTGTTTGTAACTCAATCCAAATACATACTTTTTACAATCATATGTTAGTTAATGTCCACAGCCCTGACAAATAATGTATTCCACTGGGGTCGTGCTGGGATGATGGTAATAACTGATGATGATTGTTCCTTTATAAACTTTTGCAAAAGTAAACTTTCTTTTTAGGAGGTTTGGCATCTTTGACTTTCTTTTTATTGAAACTGAAAACACAAATAAAATATTTTTGAGAATACTTGTATTTTTAAATTATAAATCATCATCACCACATTGGTTAATAATAACCAATTCAACCATTCAACACATCTTGAAGATCTCGTTATATAGGTTATATGTGTGAGTATATCTTTGATTGTATATATTACAGGTTCAAACCTGTCTACTGTTATATACTTTCATATAAAAACCTGTACTGTGAAAAAATTACCGTTACAATATATATATATTGTATTTTAAATTATCAAAGCATATATAAACATTGCAATTTAGAATTTGATAAAAATATCGTATATAGAAAACACTTTATTTTTTTCTATTGAATATAAATAAAATATATGAAATAGGGAAACTTTTTTTAAATTTATGTATTTAATCTATCTTTTCAAAAAACATTCTTAACTTCTATTGATTATAACGTAGAAGCATAAAAGTAACTATTTCATATGGTGATTTGATCACCCACAAAAAAAAATAATAATTTTTTAAATACAAAATGTTCAATTTTTTTTTTGTTTCATCATTTAAAAAAAATGTATATACCTGTAAAGTTTAGTAAACCAGTAAAGTTTAGTAAATTCTCAAATGGTTTATAATTGCCGCCTCAGCCTTTTATAGGTATAAGACGAAACATATATAACTTTTATCTAAATCTTAAGATACATGAGACCAACTCTTGTTGAATAGGAGTATATAAATTGTTATATACTTTTATTCTCTTTGAATAATAAAAAGTCAGTTTTCTTTGGAGAATAAGAATCATGATTAATGTTTCATAAATTCAAGCTGAATAAATAAATTCAATTAATTGAAAACCTACAGCAATTAGAAACGCTGTGCAGGGCCCTTTACTAGGAATATAATAACACTTTTATTTTATATTCATTGAAAATTCTTTAGCATATGTATATACATATGTGTAACTAAGTGGTTTCTATCTTACCTTTATATCATAAAGCTGGGTGCTCTTTCAATGTAATCATAGCTCTCATGCTAACTGTTGTTGCTATTATATTTATATTTTGATATAATTATGCATGACATATAAATACATGCTATGTAAATAAAGTTATTTAAATATTCCATTTATATGATAGTTGGATGCTGCTTTTTTTATATATTTATTACTTCATTATGGTTGGTGATAAACCACGCTTTTCACCTTTCTTTTCTGGTCATTGTGCTCTATATACACTAAGTTGACTATCTGTAAATAGAAGCTATAATGATATTGCTTCTCTTGGCTCCAAAATACAGACTTAATTCCAGATTTTCTTAGTGAGATTTTATAAATAATTTATGTTGCCTATAAAGAACGAAAGTTTGTTCATGTATTCGTCCCATAGTAGAGCCCCCTGTTATTATACTTTACAGTTATAATAATATTCTATTAAATATTTACTTTTATGCATTGATTTAACATATAATAGTGTAATATACTTTTTCAATTCATTTGACTCTTACTGTTTCATGCAATTCAGATTATCTAGCAATCTTTTTCAAAACATTATCTAACCAATTATGAACTAACATCTGTCAAATATTTATAAATATATGTCTGAAGAAGATTATTAAGCAGTCAAAACTGTCTGAAACAATAGCAATAAAATGCACTGTTAATTTTAAAAAGCAAAAAGAAGTACATTTTATTATGATCTTAATAACAATCATGCATGGTAATTCTCTCAGATTTTATAAACAAAGAGCATTGATAGATGAATGTCTCAATTTATTTTCAACTTATATAAATAGTAATGCAAAATGAAAAAAAAATTTTTTTTCTTCCAAAGTTTGTCAAAACCTGTAGCGAACCAAATCTGGAATAATATTAATAGAATGTAATTTTTTAAACAAAATGTGCTAAAACTTTAAAATACGTTAAACAATTTAGGAGCTTTTACATTACAAAATTATTTTAAAATAATATAAACAAAAGGTTTATCACTTATGGAAAAGGATCATGGGAAATTTGAACACTGGAAGTGACTATCTAGATTTCTTTAGCTTTAAAATTTTTGTGTTACCATTGTGTCAAACGTTCTAGAGAAAAATAATTTGTTTCACAGCTATGAAATGACCATACTGACCACCTGGCGATCAGTAAAATAATTGAAATGAAGAGGGCATGAGAATAATCTCTTAATATCATGAATGTATGTCCAATTTACATAAAATCACAGTAACTTTTGCAACAAATATAAAAATGCAATAATTAATGACACAGCAAAATAATAATAAAAAACTCCAGGTCAGAATGACAATCAAAATAAAAAATAAATAATTGAATGATTTTATTGCTTGGGAATTCTTAAAAAATTTTAGGTTTGTGATACAGCTGAGATTGAACTGTGAAATAATTTTAGAAGTTTACATACTATTTTTGATTCTATGTTTAAATGGCTTTTAAACAACCTACTGCAGAACAAAGATCTTTTAAACAAGCCCTCATAAAGAACAAATACGGTGAGGATGCTATTTCCTAAGCTTGCCAATTTCCAGGTGATGGAGGTTTGAGCAAATGTTTATCGCCATTTTATTCTTTAAATAAGGACAATCAGCTACTAATTTATCAGTAATATTGAGTGTTTAGTTGGGCTAGCTGTAAGGCCAGTTGCCAAAAAATCCTAAGGCTACTGGAAAAATATTAAACTTTACTTGGCCTAAATTTAAATATAGATTATAGGCATGATATTCTGATGCACTATTACACACCATAAGATTCTTATATTTTAATAGTATCTAAATAAATTTTTGAAATTATTTTAATATCATTTTGAAAAATATTCTCATTGAAGAGCAACTATTGATTATTGTAGAAAAATAACTTTTAGAAACCAATAATCATTACATTTATAAAGACACATGATGTAGATTCTGAAAGTAAATTATATATTTCATATTTTATAACACTTTATTAATTTTTTAAAAATACAAATTATCATTATTTGGACTAACTGAAAAATACTGTATCAGACAGAAATACATCTTGATTATCATTTAACATTTTAGATGCCTTTATTTGTAAGATTCAAGTAAATAGAGTGGAATAGAAGTTTTAGGTATATCTATATATTTTTGACTGGCCCATAATATAGATTTACTTAATTTGTGATCTTCTCACTATGAGCATGGTGCTGGTTGAGATGGTGGCACTAGAAGAGGAGCAGTTTTTATTACAACTCTTCACCTTATTTCAAACTTTTAGTAAAATTATATTTGCATTTTCTAAGGATAAATAAATAAAGATATTAAGTAGTTTATCTCAAGAGTAAAAAACTCAAAAGCTAACGATTTATGAGTTAATTTTCATCTTAAAAAAGGGAAAAAAAATTGGCTGACTGTGCTAATTTGACTATTCTATATTGACTGAAACTTTTTTGCTCTCCAATGAAGAATATTTATATATCAAATATTTTGGATACTCTATCATAATACGACAATGGTGAAAATTTTTTTTATGTAAGCTATAATATTCTAAGAAAATCCAAGACCATAAAAACAATCAAGACAATTTTCAGATTGCTATAATATTGAATTCATCTTATATGCTTAATCATATGCTTCCAAGAGCAGTTATCTTATCCCACTCTAGAGATATATTACTGTGGTCTTGAATACTCAATAAACACCGGATGGTATGCACAGAAACCCATTTCCAAACTGATCTGTTTCTGTCTTTTGCCTTCATCATAAAAACTAGGATTCAATGCTGAAACTCATGAGCTAATGCACTTAACAATCAATGTCTACTCTATTGTATTATTAAAAAAAACTTTATGGCTTCACATGTAAGCATTAAAATACATAGAAAATTATCACATCTACATAGATATATGCAAATAAGTTAGGCTGAGTATGAAATCTTAGGATGGCTAATCAATGCAAAATTGCATTTATTTCAATTTTGAATTCCAGTCCTCACCCATGAAGGTAAAAGCCAGAAAATAATTAGTCTGGGGATTGGAGATTTTATAGCATTATATTTTTAATTCCATTGATTGCTCAAGCTATAGTAGTTTTGAAGAAAATTGTTCTTCCAATTTATAATTACATCATCTACATATGATCGAGTGTATGAAATGAATAAGATTTCTTAAAAAAATAATGTATGATTAATTTAAGCTTGGATTTTCATGAGAGAGATAAACACCATTTATATATTAAAGATTATTTCAAAAGCTAAAATTTCAATTGCTTTTTATTTGGTGAGATATAGCTAGATATAGAATGCAATTAGGAGCTATAGTTAGATTTTTGAAATCTTTCAAAAAAACATTGCTCAGAAGATAGTAAAAGTAGTGTTATAGGATGTCAAACAAACAAATTTAAGAGTCCGTATGTCTACTATGTGAACATATTTGTCTTTCATGAGTTATTAAATATAGTTATTTCAAATTCATTTTCAGATTTTTTTCTTCTTTTTATAAAACGAGGGTTATTATATTATGGCTGCTAGTGATGATGATGATAATTGAATAACTGAAGATCAACTTCCAAAACAAACTAAGAGCTTGCTTGGAAATTTTGTAGTTATCTAACAAAAAGTCTACAAGTTTTTACGAAAATCTGAATCCTGATTAATAAGCAGAGAAGTTAAACAAGGCGTGTGATGTGATGTGATGTATTTGGCTTCTCCTTAAACGAAGTCAAAAATATATCAGCAATTATGCCCAGATAAACCTGTTAGCCACTTTATTTTTCATTCCCCACTCTAAGTCTTCCCATATTCTGCCCCATCCCCTTTCCACAACATAATCTTTGTCAACTCTATGGCCTTTATATCTAAATCCCCTTATCTTTTCGCAAACCCAGCATAAAAACTAATAACTCACTTTCTGTATAGTCACTTTGTTCATACCTATTCTCCCATAACTTCATTATCTGTACCCTTTCTGCTTTCAAGCATTTACATTCAATCAATAGATGCCTAATATTTTCTATACCTTCCTTATACAATTTGCACAGTAAATCACCCATAGTTTTCCATTTACATGTATATTCTCTTGTTGCTAAAGATCCCATTCGAGCCTTAAACAATAAACTACTTTCCTTACTATTATCATAAATTAACTCGCATCCAATATTCCGTTTACTTCTATATATATTTAAACTCTTCTTACCCTCCATACTAGTTCTCCATCTCTCCAACTCCCTATTTTTTATTAATGCTTCTATTCTTTTATCCCATTCCTTACCACTATAACACTCAACAATCCTCCTAACACAATCACCCCACCTTTTATACAAGTATACTGATATAAATTCTTTACCAAATTTTTTGCATACCGCATTACCTTTCTCACCCATCTTGTTACCTGTCCTTTACTCATAACCCAATTAAACACTATTTTGGTTATTCTTTTACTATCCATAAACTGCAACCTACCAAACATTTTCATTTTACTTTTTGTATCTCTCATATAAAAACCTGACCATCCCATTTCTCCTTGAATTGTTTCCTTTGCTGTCCACATCTCTGCATCTAATGCATGTCTTCCTACTTCCCTTTGTACTTTCTCTAAATAATCTAAAACCCTTTTACTAACACATGATGCATCATTACCATATGTTAACCCTGCTACTGCAACTCCCTTCCATACAATTCTAGCTACATCATATTTATTATATGAAAATACTGTTAGTTTCTTTACCAAACCCTTTCTTTTCTTTGCTTCATTTAGCAATTTTTTCTCCCATTCATCAAAGCAATTTTCCTGATTACATAAGATAATTCCCAAATACCTATATCTATCCACCATACTTAACTTTATATCCCCCAATAAAAATTCTACATCTTCTCTTTCCCCAGTATTAACCATCATTATATTTGATTTTTCTTCACAAATTTAATCTCCATCTCTTTACCCACCCTTGCACATGTCCTCAACATAATTTCCATATCTTCTCTTCTTTCTGCACACAAAAAGATATCATCCACAAAAAAAAGACCCGACAAAGTATATCTCTACACCTCTTCCTAGTCTTTCTATTGCTTTCTCCATTTCAGTCAAAAACAACAAAAACAAAATAGGTGACATAGGGCATCCTTGCCTGAATCCCACCCCGTTTTTAACTTTAACTGATTCTATATTCCTTAATTGGTAAGTATAATTATTTTCGTATAATTTCTTAATAATATTTACTAAAGCTTCATCCATTCCCAAATTGGCTAACTTTACCCATAATCTATTTCTATTTACTCTAGCATATGCTTTCTCTATATCTATAAAACTCATATATAACGATCTACCTGAATTCCTACTCATCTCCATAAGTTGTGTAACTACAAACAAACTATCTCCTATATGCCTATCTGACCTAAAACCTCCTTGCATTTCCCCCACTACATTATTCTCTTCCATTCATTTTACAACTCTTCCAGCTACCATATATGAAAAAAACTTTATATAAACCTGATGTCACCACTATCAATCTATAACTCTCTCCATACAGTAGTGCCACCCTGTGCCAACCAGAGTAATCAATGGATGCCATAATTGTTATTAAACAAGGCAAAACTCTCTCCATACAGTAGTGCCACCTTGTGCCAACCAGAGTAATGAATGGATGCCAGAAGGCTTCTGGCATCCAGTAGTGCCACCCTGTGCCAACCAGAGTAATCAATGGATGCCAGAAGGCTTCTGGCATCCATTGATTACTCTGGTTGGCACAGGATGGCACTACTGTATGGAGAGAGTTTTGCTTTGTTTAATAACAATTATGTGCTAGTATAAGAGATAGTGATCATGTGAAGCAGAGAAGTTCACTATACTAAACTTAATATTAATGGTGAGCAAACTATGATCTGCAGGTCACATGTTGTCTGCGATGATGATTTCTGTAGCCATGACTCGTATACAAAGCATATGATCTGGAAATTTTCCAGCATAACTTATTAGGTTTGTAATTCTATGTAACTTTTATCAAATAATATTTATGTCTGAGATATTAAGAGTATTAAGTTCTGTCAATTATTCAATATTTTTCAAAAAAATGCAGTTAAGGTAAAAAATTTCAAATAATTTTTTTTGTTTTATATGTATATTTGCATGTTACATTAGTTTTTGAGTTATCAGTAAACCAGATGAGTTACATGAAACAGGAAGTTTCTATGAATGGATATTGTTGCCCAATAATAGCATCTAAATTACATTGTAAAAATTGTAGCGCCAAAATTTCATCACAAAATTTTGTTTTATTCTCGAACTATTGAGAGAACAAAAATTGATCACATATAAATATACTCATACCTATACATAATATAAAAATGGGTATCATTCTAAAATTGTCCAAAATAGATTTTGAGAGTTTTTTTTTCATAAAATGCTTTGAAAACAAAAAATCAGTTTTTGGACTAATCACACTACTTTTCTTTACTATAAATACTTCATATAGCAAAAGGTAAAAACTTTTTTATAGGTGGCCTACCAGAGACTATACACATTTCCCACAGGAAGATTTATTTATTCATCTTGGTTTTATTTAGTTGTAAAATTAAAAGGAATAATATTTGTTTAATTTTTTTTGCTCATGTGTCATAGCATCAGCCGGGAAGCAAACCCAGCAACCCAGGACAACTGCCTATAAAGCAGCCATCGCTGACCTCTCGACCAACCATGCTTGACAATTTGTTTAATTTTGAATGAATTATAACAATGTATTTACCAAGATTAAATTTGCTTATTTAATTTGAATGAAAAAAACTACTCATCAATATTTAAGAACATATAAAAATCTCACGAAACTCCCATAATATAAATAAAATATTTTGGGAAAAAAAATAGCATGAGGGACAGTGACTTTTATCATAAAATTACCAGAAGAATTAAAAAAATAACATTCTAACAACAATTCATGTCTAGATACCACTAATTATATAGATGGGATAAAATATTTTATCAAAAAAAGAAAATAAATGTCACTTGAGTAAAGAAGGATAAATTGTTACAAATTTTCTAGTTACAAAATTATAAACAAAATTCTTGCAATTTAAGTGAATTTGATATAAACAATTTAAAACGAAATTTGAGAATTTAAAAAAAAAAATTCTCAACTGGGAATCGAGTCAGGAATTCATTTAGCTTTGACACAGCAAATAATTTATTTAATCATTAAATAATTCACATATTCAATTTGTGTATAAATTGTTTTGCTTTACGAATGGGTGATATATTTTCATTGAGATCATAGTCTTTATTTCTGTTATACATGTGTGTGCATTTATTAAATATTTACCATTATATAAGTTTTTTAAGATAAGATGCAATTGTTATTATCTGTGATAGATTACCAATTCAGATTAATAATACCATGTTTAATCTAGCTTGAGTTTGAACTTCATACTTAATTGCAATATTTATCAGAAAATCAAGTTTTTATTAAAGCCTGAGACATTAAGAATAAATGGACACTTTATTCTTACAGGTTTTATGACAAAAAGAAAGTGGATAACATTTATATTGCCAGATCATGAATAACTTGTTTATGTTTCTATAGCAGTAAACTACTACTACTACTGCTATGACTATGGCAATGGCTATTGCTACTGCTGCTGCTATTATTATTATTATTATTATTATTATTATTTGTTTCAACAATAATAATATTTATTAATCCTTTAGGTTACATAGCATCACACATTGATTGCAAGGGTTACAGGTGCAAATCTGGTGTCATATTAAAAGTTATTCACAGTCACTAAATTAATCTTGATTGTTGTTCTTTTAATTGTTGATCCAGTAGTATACTAGGGTGGCAACTTGTACTTTATGTAGCACAAAATCAAGCCATGGGTATTGTACCAAAAACAAAGTTAATTTAGAATAGAAATTCCCCATGGTGACAACCAGCAGAATATGATAGATGTGGAGCAAATTCTGTATTCCAGTGGTGGATGGTGTTGAAAGCAGTTAGTGAAGGTGAGTTTTATTGAGAGTAATGGATGGTACCATTAAATGCTATTCAATGAGGCTATTGTTGGATTAGGACCTATTATAGATTGGATGGTTTAAGGAATGACCAGGTGATAGCAAAAATATCTGGGGTGCAGTCGTTGTCCTGAGTCTTGATTTTCTGGACCTTATTGATAAATGTAACTGGATGTCTTCTGATGTTGTTGCTAAAGCTGAAGATGCAGTGAGTGCACCAGAATGCATACAGAGTGAAAATTGTTGCAAGTGCTGTGGGACGGTGTATCTTCTGATAGGATTTAATTAGTTATTGTATAGATACAACTGGTAGTCTATACATATTTAGCATGATATTATTATTATTATTATTGTTGTTGTTGATATTATTATTATTATTATTATTATTATTATTATTATTATTATTATTATTATTATTATTATTATTATTATTATTGTTGTTGTAGTTGTTGTTGATATTGTTATTATTATTATTATTATTATTATTATTATTATTATTATTATTATTAAAATTATCATTATTATCATAAACTATATTATATATACTTACCATAGATAATATGTAATAAAATATATTCTACCAGAGTATAAAGACAACTATCAACTATTATGGTAATTAATCTTTGGTTCACAATAATATTTGTTATTTGCTAAGCCAGGCTATCAATATATCTTATCTTTATCAAAGCATAGCTATAGTGAACATTAATCATGTTTTAACAAAGATAAAGTGTATTAAAAGCCTCATTTAGCAAAACAAATTTTACTTTGTACCAATGATTTATTACCATAATAGTTGATAATTGTCTATATACTTTGGTAGAATATTTGTTGTTGTTGTTGTTATTATTATTATTATTATTATTGTTATTATTGTTATTATTATTACTATTACTACTACTACTACTACTATTACTATTATTATTATATATACTTAAATTTTGACCATCTTCTGTAGCCATTGTTAAGATCTATCCTGTTTTCAATTTATCTTGGAAATGTCCACAGAATGTAGAAGAAATTTAGTTGAAAATGAATAACATAAAATCAAAATTCAAAAATCTAATCATAATAATGAAACATTATGAAATTCAATAAAATAGGCTTTGAAAATAAAAGTATGGATGAAGAAGTATTTATAAATATAATAATATACTACACATACATTGTGACAGTAGATAATTAATTATCTTTCAGGTTGCTTACAGCAGTGACATCTATGAATCAATGCTTGTGCTACTTAATGACATAATGTAGATATTCACAACAAAAAGTTTTAAGCATTAGCATGTCTGAATCATGAGTTATGACATAAAATGTGACAATGCTAGCATTAAATTTCTATCTAAATTTGAAAGAAAAAAAACTGCTAATGATGTATCCAAATGATTCTGTGTATGACAGTGAGATTATAAATCACAAAAATATATCCATGTACTGGTAGGAAGAGCATTGTAGACTATTCTATAAATGTACAAATCATGCCGAGATTTGTCATTATTCATGATACAGATATGATAGCATCTTAAATTTTTTACAGTAAATGGATAAATACTAGAAAATTTTCCAGACAGTAGTGCCACCCAGGGCAAGCCTTAGTAATCAAAGGATGAAGGAAGATTTGTGTATAAAATCCCCATCTAATGCCTACTCATTCAATATTCTCAGACCAGTTTCTAGTTTGTGTCTTTCATCAGTGAAGGGATTTGGATCTCCGATCTACCTTCCAGCTGCCACCTTTTACATATTTAGTAAACAGTAAACTAGGAGCTTAAGATAAAATCACATTGTTTCCAATATAAGCTCATTCATCTATAGTCATACAGATCTGAACACAGTTCAGCACCTAAACATATTAGTGTTCTTGATTTGTCAAAAACCACAATCACCATCATACCATAGGCAGGAATAGTATAAAACCACCAAAACATTATGTGATCACTATGCTTACACAAACAGTTATTAACAGTAGCAAACTTTCCAGACAGTAGTGCCACCCAGTGCAAGCTTTAGTAATCAATAAATGCAGGAAGGTCTGTGCATGAAATTCCAATCTAGTACCTATCCCCACATTAGTTTCTAGTTTGTGGCTTTCATCATTGAGGAATTTTGGATCTGAAAGCACTGCACCTAGATCTTAGCTTCTAACTTTATAGTTAACTAAATATGTAATAAGTGGCTGCTTGAGGTTTGCATTAGATCCTTAGAATCTAGGTGCAGTGTTG
Source organism: Epiperipatus broadwayi (assembly GCA_028023455.1). Lineage (NCBI taxonomy): Eukaryota > Metazoa > Onychophora > Udeonychophora > Euonychophora > Peripatidae > Epiperipatus > Epiperipatus broadwayi. Next base: position 21,444,705 of record JAQFVV010012395.1, on the reverse strand, counting down.
TCAGATTCAAGGTTCCTCACTGATGAAAACCACAAGCTAGAAACTAGTCAGTGGATATTGAATGAGTAGGCACTAGATAGGGATTCTGTGCACAAACCTTCCTGCATCTATTGATTACTAAGATTTATAAAGAAGTTTGTGCATGGATTGTATATATTTTGATTACTAAGACTTGCACTGAGTAACACTATTGTCTGGAGTTTTCTACTGCTGATAACAGCTTGTGTAAGCAAAGGAAATATTGATCATGTGATATAAATGGATAAACTATGTTGCTATGTAATATATGCATTAATTCAGTGATGGCACTTCAAAGAGTTTGGAATCTGAACAGATCACTTTTTCACTCATATATATATATTGCTTTTATGGATAAAACAAGATTTATAATTAAAAATGAATCTTTTGGAAAAAAATTTATATATTGAAATTAATGGGTCAATTTTGAAAAAAAAAAGAGGAATTTTTAGTTTTTTGTTTAATTTATTAAATTGTATAATCAATAATAAAGACAAAATGTTAAATAAAAAACAGAAGTATCAATTTTAGATGCCTCCATTTTATATTAGTTTTAATTCCTCCCAAACCATACTCTTAATTATAATAAAATAAATGAAAAGTTAGTTGTATAGAAAATTGTGTCACATGTGAGAAGAAATAACAGCTTGATCATGGATCTACGAACATTAGCTCTTGGAGATTATCACTATTGAAATAAAGCATATAGCAATAAGAATAATCAAAGAATTATCTACTAAGAATATTATCTGAAATTCAAGCATTAAAAATGGGAGAGTGAATTTTATTTCAAGATATCTAGCTCTTGAATACATTGCTCTACCACTGAGCTAAATCACAGACATCATTGAGAAATTTTGTATTCGTTTTTTAGTGGTTGTATTCTTTTGAAATAAGTATTCCAAAATTACTCCTTTTTATTTGTTTGTATTTATTATACTCCTTTTGAGTGTTCATGCCAATAATTTTAATTTCTTTTTTTACACCAATAATTTAAATTCAGTATTAATTCATTCACTCGATTGCAATGGTACATAGTTGAACATTATTTGCTTTCGTAGTACAAGTGGGTAGTCTCTGCTTTTTCATATTGCTGACTATGTGATCTTTATTTGGCAAAAATTATTTTTGTTTCATTTTAAAATTTGTTATACATAATAATAATTGGTTCTTTTAAAAAGGATAAGTGATTTTAAATTATTTAATATTTGCATTAAAACTTATTTTTCATAATTATACTTAATTATCGTCGTACTGAGTATTCAAAAAGTAAGTAAATCATGCAAAAGCCATCAAAATGCAATATTCTTATAATCTATTAATTAATAAAAAATAAAGAATGAGGTCAAATTGGTGAAAAATTAATGATAATCTACTGTGTAGAATTTGATGGACCTGTTAAATACTTAACACTTCTTTTCCAAGGTCTTATTTAATCCAATTATTTTTTGAATGCTTGGTATTAGTGACAACAGATTTCTTTTAATATTTAAAGTAAAAAATTATTTATCATATGCTTTTAAAATCAAAAATAGAGGTTTCAAAGAGATAAAAAAAAATTTTTTTAACCTACATTTGAAAAGAGAGTTTCTTTTCATATCAATATTAAAAATAATAAAAAAATCATTTAAATGTACAATTTGTAGAACACAATTTTCCATAGCCATGAGTGGAAGGTCCACTATAACAAAACATATCAATATAGATAAACATAACACCTTAATATAGCAATACCAATCTTTAAAGTAATAGCATTTTTCAAATTTTAAGTTTTTGATTGACTGAAAAGTAATTAAGAATTATAAAAGGTACTTTTGCTTTTCATACTATTGTCTGTAACCATAAATTTAAAAGTATGAATTGTATTAATACATTATTTTTTAAAAATTATAATTTTCATTTTTTTATGTGCAAGAATTAAGTTCAAATTAATAATAGTTTCAATGTTTAAAAATTATTGTGATGAAAAATTGTCACAAGATTCGCAAATGTTGCAAAATGTTTTGTTTATCTCTGATTTACCAGATGTATCAAATTACAAGAAAATAAAATTACATTCAATATTAATTTAAAAAAAATTAAATTTAGAGTGTACTGAGGGAGAAACTAATTGTTAAAATATTTATTTTGAGTTATCAATAAAAATAATATTAATTCTAAAATTCTGGTTATTATCAGCAGATAACAAAACAAATTTTGGAGGATGCAAATCAAAAGATTGCAATAATTTACAGACAAAACTAAGAGCTGTTGAAAATAAAGATTATAATAATAAACATATATTTATATTTCAGACATTTTAAAGAATGTGTGGTGAAATTAAACAATTTTGTGATGAGCCCTAATATCAAATATGAAAAGCATTTCAGTTATTCAAAAGTAGGTATATTCTCAACTTAAACAAGCCACTTTGATTATATTTTTTGAGCTTGGATTAATGGAATCATTTTAAAATAATGATTAGTCTGAACTGCTACTTTTTTTGTTTAATATAACCAGACATAAAACTGTTCATAAACTTTTCTAATAAATAGGATCTGGCAATGTTTCACCTATAGAAATTAGCATTATTTTAAATAATGTTAGCATAAGGCAAAAATTTAAGAAAGTTTCTTACCCTAAATTTAAAAAATAAATTGCTAGCTATGGAAAAATCCAGTCCAGCATAATAATAATATAAAAAAGTTGTGATAATTTTTAAGATATATATATTTTAAAAAATGAACAGCTAGTTTAACAGAAATAAACAGTTTCCAGTGGATTTTTTTAAAAAGTAAAATAGAATGAATAGATAGTATTATAACAATTGAATTTGCAACATGAGAATTAAAAGATATTGTTATTGAAAATAATTTTTAGTTTGAAGAAATAAGAAGAATAAATATTTTTTTTAACTGATGAAAACCTTTTTAAAAAAAAATGAATGGATAAAAAGCTGATGCTGGTAAAAGAAAGATATTTATCCACTTTAAGGAACAATATATTTCTTATGAAAATTTTATACTAACTGAATTTTACTGTGTTGTCCAGCACCAATGTTCTGTTGATAGAGTGTTTTGAATCTAAAATAAAGATTAAATCAATAAAAAATCACAATTATATATAAAAACATTATTGTCTGTCATATGCTTAAAATTTAGCTTGTTTGATATAAATTGTAATGAGAGAAGCAAATTGTTAGAAGACAATGGACAATTCAGTCCAGACATATGATTTTACAAAAAATAAAATTTCTGCATCGTTTAATTTTGTGTTAATTACGTAATAAGTAAGTGTTTTAAACTTAGCATTTGTAATAATGTTTGTAAATCTGTAAGGCATTATATGATTTTGCCCCCTTACACCACTCTTGTTTCATCACAATAATACTAGTATAGTTCTATTTTTTTTTAAAAAAAATCTATGCCATAAAAACTTCCAAATATCAGTGGTCTTTTTGTTGATACATAATATGAATAGTGATGATATAATACAAAGTTTACTATAGTCGTAATGTGGTAAACTCGAGATTAAAGATCCTTGCTTCAATTCCCAGATGAAAAAAAAAATTGTTTGGCAAATGGAGGAAATCTTCATTCATAATTTGCTGCTCAAACGTCGCTTGACTTTTTAACCAATTGACTGTTCTATTATATTTACTGGCGGATAGTTTTTAGTTAGCTCTATTTTGACTCGAAGCCAAGATCACGAAACGTTTCGTCGGTAACCTATTATGAATGAGTTTACAACAATACATTTTTTTTTTTTTAAAAAAATCTTCTAGCACTAAGTTTGTTTATATATTGATTATCTTTCTTTCACTAAGAGTAATAGTTTTAAATTTCTAACTTGTTAAAAAAGCGAAATCTCATAAAATATTCATTTCACATGGAAATGATTACAAGCAAGAACCATCTATCTTCTAAAACAAATTTATTATGTTATTAATGTAAACAAAGAGCATTAGTGTCAAATATAATTCTTTTTTATAACAATAATTTGTAACAGTAAGTGAAAAATTCTCTCCCAAATGTCATTCTGTTTTGTATAATTATATAATTAGGAATATTTCGCAGCCAATAAAATAATTCAAAATTAGTTTATGCAGATTTAGTGATGAAATTTCAATTTGAACAATTTATTACACCCCCCCCCCCTCCTTCTCCGTTTTATTTATTTTCGTTCTAATTCATTAATAAATAAATATAGAAAAAAAACTATTTTATTTTAAAAACGATAATTCAAACAATTTTGCAAGATAAATTCTATGTATTTGTGGCTAACATTTTAACCAGAATATAGATTTGTAAACATTACAATATATCTAGGCAAATGGATGCAATAATCAGTTAGAACACTTAAAACAGTTCTTTCCTACTAAAATAAACAAATAATATCTCTGTAGGGTTTAGCGCAATGGGTGAGTGAAAGACTCCCAATTAAAGATCTAATAGAACTATTAAATGCACAATCTGCGACTAGAGTGCTTACACTATCGTCCAAGCATAATATTTGCTAAATAATCAGTGGTTAATTGCCTGGGCGTATACGTGACATTCACTCATTAGAAACTAACTATACAGATAAAGTTTCAATTTATGATTTTTTTTTGTTTCTTAATTTTGTCATTTTATTACTGCAAGAAATGACACAAGATATTTTTCACAGTGCTTGCAACTGTTTGATTTAGTTTAGTCTTAAAAGCCGGTTATTAAATGGTTTTAAAGATCATATGAACTATTATATAATAGAACACGGAAAAAATTAAGAGCAACAAAGAAGCAGAATTTAGGATCCAAGATTGTATAGGATATAGAATTTAATCCCGAAAATTAAAGAAGCAGTAAAATCTGCACCAAAATTCACAATGGTTAAAAAGAAAAAAAATTGTGTTGAAAACCCCAGTTGCTTGGGAGGTCAGCTGATACTCAAACAGCTATTCCATCACTGATGTTAATAGCAGAGAGGTAAACACATTCAGGTGGTTTTAAACTTTATTTATTTCCCAAAGAAGTAAGGAGTAAAATATTTTTTGATCTTAGCCTTCTGTATTGGCTAGGGCAATGGCAGAGTATTTTAAAGCTTCACCGACAATCACGTGATAATTACTATTTAAAATCACATCATTATTAATTACTTTCAACAACATAAATACTCATTTTTACTTTTAATTTTTTTCCATAACAAATATCATTATTTTTACTATTTCCATTCTTTTTTTAAATCTTTTCTATTTATATCACTATTGTTTCCATTTTCATTATCACTCCTGTCTTTGATCTAATAGCTTAGTAAGCTCAATAAGTCAAAGATGCCTAGGTTCAATCCCTGGTGGAGATATCACCATAAGTATAAAAAATAACTTCACGTTATTGTTTGTTAAAATTATCCCCCATCAAACTGCCATCTTCAGACTAAATTATAGATATAGGGCATTTGTGAAAGACATGGGTTGCTTCAAAAAAAAAAAAAAGAGGTCCCTTACCCAGCCCAAAGAATTAAAACAAAGTTAATAATAATGAACTCCAAACAATCAGTAAATAAAAATATAGTTGTAATTATAAAAAAGTAATTTATGTTAGAAATAATTTTACTACAGTTATGAAACCTAATAATATCAAAGCATATAAGTATATCTTTGTTTTCTGTAGTATCGCTATTAGTATAATTCTGTATAATAATATTTTTTAATATTCACATTAAATGATCAGGTTTAAATAATATAAAAAGTTATATACTCTTAAACCTTATAATTAAATCTCCAAATGTGTTTTAAACTATAAAAGATTTTTTTATTATTGAAGAATGTTAAAAAAGGACTTTATGAGACACCATCTGCTTGGACCAGACTGGAAATCAATCTGTCATTTAAGTTATTAATATCGCGTTGATAAATGGAGGTGTCAAAAAAATTAACTTCGGGCTATTCATATCTGTCAAGAAAAAGGATACAAATTTTCAATAGTGCTTATAACTTTATTAACATACTTTTAAGAAATATTATAAGTAGTCTTACTGTAGCTCAATACATAAATATACTCACACAAGTATGTGCGTGCATAATTTTGATAATCAAAAATGATAGGATGTACATTTGATTTTTTTTAAATTATATTTCTGGAAAAATATTATCAATTGCTTTGTGTTAATATATTTAAGAAATATTGCAAATAGCCTTATCATAGCTTATAATACATGCGCTCAACATGTGCGTGTATGCTTTTGATATTCAAAAATTATAGACTGAATCCTTGACAATTTTTTTATTAAAAATATATATTTCTGGAAACTATTTTAAATATCTTTATATTAATATATTTTAAGAAATGCCCAAAGTAGCTCTAATATAGTTTGATATATATAGAAATATGTGCATGTATATTTTTGATAACCAAAAGAAATACGAGTGCACCCATGACTCTTTTTTTTTTTTTGTGCCAAAACATATGTTTGAACATATTTTTAATTCTTTATTTAACAATTTAAAAGCTATAAATGTTAAAAACAAATTAATTTAATACTATATGAAAATATCCACAAGGAAAATTAAAAAAAATAAAAAAAACCCTAAGCCCAACGCCTGTAGATCCAAGATAACTTCAACTCTAGTAACAAAGCTTATTTTCACATCTGTTGAAAGTGATATTATATTATTGTTGTTTTATTTATAGTCAATGAATTAACCTTCATTTGTTTAATCTAATTGCCTGGAACTTCTTTTACCCTTTAGTTAAGAAATAGCAAGATATCAATTTACTAACTAATTTTAAATATTTAGCTGGGTACGCTAAAGGATAGATACCTGAAAAATACTAATCTTGCTTGGGAAATATTCAACTATTTGAAAGTTCTGAGTACCATCTATATTTGAACTTTAGATCTTTTTGAGATGTCAGATGAATATAATAACCAATGTTCTATTAATCTTTTACAATGAGGATTAGATGACAATATTACAAAGAGATACAGTTCTAAATTTCTGATATTGTATTTAAATTGAAGCAAATATGAGTTAAAAGTACATATAAACTATTTTATATAGTATAAAAATAAACTCTCATTTAATAATAACAACAAATTAAATTATCAGCTTGAAGTAATATAATAATATAAGATGATGATGATGAGATGCACTGTGACTTCTCCTTTTTCAGAGTCAGCAATCTCTCAGATACCATGCCAGAGAAACTTGTGAGCCACTTTACCTTTCCATTCTCCATCCTAAGTTTTTTGCATATTCTTCTCTATCCTGCTCCATCCCATTTCCACAACATAACTTTCGTCAATGCCATGGTCTTTATATCTAAACCTTCTTATCTTTTTCCAAACCCAGCATAAAAACCAAGGACTTACCTTCTGTACAATCACTTTATAAATATTCTCTCACAACTTTATTATTTGTGCCCTTTCTACTTGCAAGCATTTACATTCAATTAATAGATGCCTAATATTTTCTATGCCTTTCTTACATAACTTGCAGACTAAATCATCCACATTTTTCCATTTATGGGTATATTCCCTTGTTGCTAAAGATCATGTTTGAGCCTTAAACTGTAAATTACTTTCATGGCTATTATCATAAATTAACTCACACCCAATATTCCGTTTACTTCTATATATATTTGAACTCTGTTTACTCTCCATATTAGTTCTCCATCTCTCCAACTCCATATTCTTTAGTAATGCATCTATTCTTCTATCCCATTCCTTGAAACTATTACACTCAATAATTCTCCTAACACAATTATCCAATCTTTTGTATAAGTATAATGACATAAATTCTTTATCCAAATCTTCTGCACATCACATTATCTTTCTCACCCATCTTGTTGCCTGTGCTTTATTCATAATCCAATTAAATACTATTTTGGTTATTCTTTTATTATTCATAAGCTACAATCTACCGAACATTTTCATTCTGCTTTTTGCATCTCTCACATAAAAACTTGACCATCCCATTTCTCTTTGAATTGCCTCCTTTGCTGTCCACATATCTGCATTCTAATGCATGTCTTCCTACTTCTCTTTGTACTTTTTCTAAGTAATCTAACACTACTTTACTAACACTTAATGCATCATTATACAAGAATACTTAATTTCTTTATCAATCCCTTTCTTTTCTTTGCTTCATTTATCAATTTTTTATCCCATTTGTCCAAGCAATTTTTCTGATTACTTAAGATGATTCTCAAATAGTTATATCTATTCACCACACTTAACTTTATATCCCCCAGTAAAAATTCTTTGTCTTCTCTTTCCCCAGTATTAATCATCATTACTTTTGATTTTTCTTCACTAAATTTAATCCCCATTTCTTTACCCACCATTGTGCATCTCCTCAGCATAGCAGCTTTCAAACTCTAGTGCCATCTAGTGGAGGATTGTGTAATTAGTGATTACCACATATATATATAAAATCCTATCCTTGGTATTTAAATGTTTATTCTCAGAGTTGTTTCTATCTTATGTTTTTATCAATGAGATCTGGAATTAAAAGTCAGAATAAATGCCAATGTACATCCAGTAATCACTCTTATTTTCATTTTTAGTGTCAAACTAAAATCCTGAAAGTGAAATCAGTTTCAGGTTTTGAATCCAAGCCAAAATGTACAGTTTCACATATATGTGATTATATAAGTAGAATGACTTGGATTCAAAATCTTAGGTTGAAATGAATTTAAAGTTTATAATTAACAAGTAAAATGGAATTAATTAGATATACATTTTTTCCAACTTTGAATGCCATGTCTCATTAATAAAGTCAGAATCCAGATACTGATGAGATGATGGGAATTTTAATGATTTTGATCATTGATTATTCAAGCTTGCACTAGATGGCATAAAGTTGAGATCTAAACATTCAATAAGCAGTTGACATATATAACGCTTTTATTTTCATTTAATTCAGGAAAACTAAGTTTATTCATTTGTCACATGATTTGTAATATCTGATAAATGATATAAAAATTGGAAGATAGTCTTCATACTCAAGTAATAAATTACAGATTAAATATGAATAATTCCAGATTGCAGTTGATCACTGGTCAGTTTCTAAAAATTAACATTCCTTGGTAGAAAACACATTTTTGCTTCATTCCTTGTTATGTTATATTTGCCAAAAACTTAAAATTGCAAACTTCTAAAAAACTGAACTAAGATATTTATTAAAAACTCATTTGCAAAAGATATTGCAAGTGATTAAATCAATCTCAAATAATTATGAGAAAAGGTAGATGTCATCATCTAATATAGAAGGATAAAATATTGAAATTAAAACATACATGTGTATGTAAATTAAAACACATGTTCTTTTTTAGGTTATTTTTAAGACTTATTTATAACTTTGAAATATGAATATTTTGTTTTTTCTCATTTCTGAAAAATTCAAGAATAAATAAATCACAAAATTAAAAAATTTGCTTACTCATAAAAATCCTAAGTGTAATGGTCAAATATCATATTACAATTGTATTTTTATATTGGATTATTTCCATCATCTAATATGTGTGTTGAATGTCTTTAGAAAAATTCAATTTTATTTTTTAAATATTCCAAATACATTCAACTGTTAGTAATATCAGAGCAAACAGGTTAGTATATGCACTAACTGTTAGTAATATAAACAGGTTAATATATGCAGTTAGTGTATATACTAACCTGTTTGCTATGATATTACTAACAGTTGGTGCATATACTAACTTGTTTGCTGTGATATTACTAACAGTTGGTGTATATACTAATCTGTTTTCTGTAATATTACTAACAGTTTAATGTATTTGGAATACTTAAAAAAATAAAATTGAATTTTTCTAAAGACATTCAACACACACATTAGATGATGGAAATAGTCCAATATAAAAATATAACTAGAACACCATCATCATGAACCTTCAGGAAAACATCACATTACAATGTAATTTATAGTTTGCATATTATAATAAAAGAGAGTTCTATGTAACATGTTACAAAGCAAATGCCCTTTTAATATCCTAATAATTGAGTATACTGTTGGAAGATGTGATATTTCTTTCAGATTAAGAATCTGCCAATAAGTAAGAATTTTGATTAATGATTATTGATTGATTAAGTGGATTAACTACATTAGAATAACAACTTGTAAAATATTCAGCAACACCTACAACTTGAGCATATGGCATTGCAGGGAACATGGAGAAAGAACTTGTCAGCAGTTACCTAAATCCACATATTTTATTCAGAGAGAAAAGAATCATATTGCAAAGTCTTGAATGATAAAGCATCTATATTTGAACAAAGTATGTATTTTTTAATTATCTGGAATGATTCTAAGGATAAAATTTAGCAATAAATTAATTTATAAAAATTTATGAGCAGTAAAGCTTTATCAAAATTGAATAGTGTAATTCAAATTGTCTCCAATGTAAATACTAAATGGTACATTTTATTAAAATGATAGGTGCATATTATTACTTATATCTATAACAAACCAAAATAGTAATTCATACAAAAATTTATACTCCATTGCAAATTGAATCATATAACACCACAATGTTTAAAATTTGAAAACAATGGTCAGAATTGTGTGGATATTTTTGATATAAATGTTAAGAACTATAAGATTTGAATGAAAATGTAACTACTATATTGATTAATAATTTAATGAGATGCAAAATATATGTTTGCATGAACATGGGTTGAAGTGTTTACCAGAACTAAATTTTTCTATCAAAGATTAATGGAAAGAATTTAAACTATTGAGGCAGAAGAAATTCAATTCTTTTATTCCCTCACATGACAGATTCAACAAATAAATGCTAAAGCTAGAATCAAAACTCAATCTATCATTTCTAATATATCACATGACTTCCTGAGAAACTAAACAAATTTAGAATTATTACAATATAATATTATCAGAAGCAAAAATAAGACAGAAAGTTTTGAAAAATGTAAATCATCAGCAGCAGCAATCATTATCAATCCACTGCAGAATGAAGGTCTCTCCAATTTCAATCCATCTTCTCCAATCTTCAGCTTCTCTTCTCCACATCACCCCTGCACTCTTTCTTATTCCATCCATTCATCTAACATGTGGTCTCTTTCTAGGTCTTTTACAATCTGCTGCAAGTAATATTTAAAATATTTTAAAAATTGTCTTCTTAGATAGCAATTGTAAATTTTATTTAGTATGTAGATTTATTTTAGACAGCATAACTAGTAACAAAATATTATACATGAAACTATAGAGATTTTATACAGAAGATAGATTTAAGAATGGCTTTATTAAATCCTTCATTTCTGCTACTATAGCCATAAACTTGACAGTTATTGACTACATGTCTTGTAATTAACTAAAGTAACAACTTTTCTCATGCAACTGTAAATTCAACTTTACCAATTATCTGAAACTTATTAAATAGATAGACTAAAGTCAATTTAATTACCTATCAACTACTTTAAGAAAATGAAGAGGTAAGATAATGTGACAAGTAAATTCTGACCATAGGATAAAAGTCTCTCAAACATTTTTTCATAGAAGAAAAATGAAAATGAAGCAGCATTCATTAAATGTGTCCATTTTGGCTGTTAAGATTTTGGTTAGATTTTTATTCTTACTTTAGAGTCACCCAACACTCCTATTTTTATAAAAAGGCAAAACAAGAGTGACATAAGTCAATTTTCCTGGAGCATGAGCTTGCTACAGGACACATTTCCCCCTTCTAACCTTAAGACTACCTGCACAGAGAAGGATGATCATAAGAGAAAGTTCAAGCAGGTATGATTTATTGCAAGGGACCTGAATTCAATCAACAGAAAGGAGTCTTGTGTCTCTTTGTCAAAAAAATGGGATATCTGTCATTTGTAATTTATATTTCTCACTGCATAAACTATACATTCATCCTGTTCCCAGCATAGTTAATTAATTAACTTTGTGCTATAAAGTTAGAATATATCTATATGGTTATACTTTTTCATAGTGGCTTGCCTCGGCTCAAATTTTTTCAGACTATCAAATATTTTTAAATACCCATTTACTAAGTCAATATTTGATGAATAGCAAAGCTAGATTTTAGCCAGTTATGTGATTACAAAGTTCCCAAGCCTGTTGAATCTAAGTTTAATAATAATGACAGATTAGAGTTGACGATGATCTAGTATTATTGTTATATTTGGTTAGAAAGTAAAAGAGGTTTTTGTAATTGCAATCAGTCAAATAAATGTTTATGCATTGACTTAAAAATACTTCATATTTATAGTAACAAAATGATTTTTCTAAAAGAGAAAAGGATATCTTATCTTTGTAAGCACTGGGCCTTTGGGTTACTTTACCACCAATAAAAAACTTTTATGACAAAGAGATTAATTAACAAAACTGATCTTTTAACATTGCCTTTTCTGAAATTTGTAAGTTTTTTTTTCCACATATATTCAATGAATACAATAAGAATAAATAAAAGAAATAAGGATTTTCTTGAAAAGACAAAGCAAGCTAGGGATTGTTCCATTGTCTAAAAAAAAGACACCAAATTTATATACTTACTCCATCCCAAATTTGATTATATTATCTGACGAAGAATAATTTTTGATTATAATGTTTTATAGTTTTAAGGTTAGCAATGATGGTGTTTGAATGACTTTTATGTATAAGTCATATATATATATATATATAATGCACCAAAAGATAAATTAAATGAAAGTAGTCATAATAATAACAGGAAAGAAACCTTTGGAAAAGTTAGAAAATAATCTATTAAGCTAGAATCCAGGAAAAGATCACTTTGTATTCAAATCCTAAAAGTCGGCAAGATAGAGCATTGGTTTCAGTATGTCATCGATAATTTCATATTCCCTGAGGCACTCAGAAAATTATCACACGCACTAACGTATATGTAAATTTATTTACATCTAGCTCAAGAGTAGTAATAAAAGCAATAATCTGCTTCATGCATTACAATTGTAAATTCATAAAAAAATCATTTTACAGTTAGTTTAATAAATGTAAGCTAATGAGTATAAAATTATTTGCATTGATGCATAATTAATATTATTTACCCATAATTGGCTGATTAACAGTAGAAAATTAAGTAACTATGCAACTATTATAAGAAATAGCAAAGACTTGAAGTTAGAATTTGTATGTGTAGTTGCGAGTGTGTCAACCATATATAGAGATATACACATTCACAATTTTTATTATTTATTAATAGTTTTGTTATTATCACAGTGATTGGTACTGTTAATATTTTATATAATGCTTAATTAAAATAAATTCTTTCATCTTTTCTTTAGCGCAATCATGCATAATTTACATTTTGTTAAGTTATTGCAATTTTTAATTATAAATTAAATTTTAATTATGCTATAAGAGTTAAATTGCTCACACTCTTACACCGTTAATTACCTATTAGATGATTAGATTCTTTTACGAAGATGGGGAATTTCAGAAATTGTTTTATAAAAGAAATTTAAAAAAAAAATTATTTACAAATTGGTTTTTGAAAAATATATATATAACATTATTTTTTGGATTATCTTATAATAAAGATGTCCCAGTTAATGGTAAAGTAATCGACTCATTAAAAGTTCCTGGATTGAAGCTCAACCCGTTATGATTGACCCTCTAAGATCACGTGATCCTTCCAAGACGTAAAACATTCTACTATTTATTGTACCCCCCCCCAATCATTTTTAGAACTAATTCAATATTTGTCCCATCTCTAAATTACTTATAGTTTCAACTATTTTTGAAATAATTAAAATTTTTATTTGTGTATTTCAGTATTAGTAGAAAAGATAAATAATCATCAGTAAATCACGTGATTGGTAATAATCCATCATTCTAATCATCATCATCATCAACCATTATCAATCCACTGCAGGATGAAGGTCTCTCCAAGTTTAATCCATCTTCTCCGATCTTTAGCTTCTCTTCTCCACAACACCCCTGCACATTTTCTTATTTTATCCATCCATCTCACATGTGGTCTCTTTCTGGGTCTTTTACAATCTCTTGGAATCCAGTTTAAAATTTCAATTGTCCATCTATTATCATCTCTTCTAGCAATATGTCCAGCCCAAATTGTATATATGTATTGGAAAAATATTTATCATTTACACAAACATTCATTCTGCCTTATCAGGCACTGAGAAAAAAGACCATGGTGTTTCTTGATCTTAAACTCAGAGGTAAAAAGCCAATAAACTCACCACACTGGCTAATGCGTGTTGGTGAGCAGCCCATCCATGTTCGTATACTATATGAATAATCACATAGTAATAACAGCTGCAACGACAAGAACGTATGGAGTGGACATTAGGAATTTGCCCTGCTCAGTTCCTTTAAGGCCTCCAAGAGGAATCAAAGGGTCTCCTTTCAGTTAATAGCAAACTCCTTTCTGCAGCCATCATTCTAATACACACACGTATAACTACTAGAATAAAGTACATAAAAACTATAGTAAGCAATGGCCAAACTCTGATGATCAAATATTATCCCTTCAATGAATTGCCGAATTTAATGTCAAGATACTTCAATCTTTGATCACAAAACTTAAAATGTATTCATACATACATGTAGCATTTAACTTATAGCTATATATTGGACTATTCCATCATCTAGTAGAATTATTAAATATTTTTAGAAAAATTACAGTCCTTATTAATAGTTTTCCAAATACATTTAACTATAGTAGCTTGTGTATTATTATTACAAACAATTAAATATAGTTGGAAAATATAAAGTTTGAATTTTTCTAAAAAACATTTAAAAATTCTACTTGATGATGGAAATATGAAGTCATAGTAAACTTTTAGACATAGATTTTAAATTCAAATGCTTAAAGAGAAAAAGTTGATATTTCCAATTTTTGTAATTGTTCAACTTTGGATTTTAGTATTAAACCTTTATTCCAGATTAGAATTTAACAAATTGGACTTCAATTGTTAGAATTATAAGTTTACAAACAAAAAAACAACATAAAAGAAATCATATTTGAACTTTGCAAATATTGGGGTGGGTGGGGGGGATATATAGAATATGTAATGAGTACAATTAACATTTTTTAAAAATTGGATGATGCAAAGGAGAAACAGATCAAGCTAATAAAATCAGAAAATAAATGAAATCTTTGTTGACTACAATTTACTTTTAAAACAGAAATTAATAAATAAAAAACCATCATAAAGCTCCAAAATTATATTCTAAAATTTAAAATTGCATTTATAATTTTTTAAATACCTCAAACATTGATTATCACATTAAGGCAGTGGTGATGTATTTCATAAGGCATGAGAAATATGCTAAATGTAATTTTGTTTAGTAACATTACAATTAAATTTGTTAACTTTTATTTTTAAAATTATAATATATATGTATAAAAGCAAAGTGCAATTATTTATACTTTTGTCTTTAAATAATTTTGTGTAAAAATAATCATAAATCTTTATGAAACTAACTGTAAAATCTTCTCAAAGTCATTTCATAATATCAACAAACTCTCCCATGACTTTGAAGTAACTTTTTTTTTGCCACCCAATACTAATAGACTCATCAACAATACCAAAGATAGAATCACATCTGAACCCACCCCTCATCACATGCCCTCAGAACAATTGCCAAAGATATGGTAAAACCAGGTCTAACATCCCAATGAGAATCACACAGCATAAATACATTAATAATAAGACTATAATTAAGCTAGAAGGCAATTCAATTTTTGCTGAACATGAACAGACTACTGGTCATGTTTTCCAACCAATCACTATAATTGTTGTCTGTTCTGAAAGAAATGACACCAAACATAAGGTAAAGGAAGCATGCTATATAGAAAGTGATCCTACATCAATCAATAGACAAGATGCATGCTTTTCTCTCTCAAAAATGGTCTCTTTAATCACTTTGCATTAATTTGCATATATTTGCATACTACACTTGTATAGTTCTCAACACTTTAGTAGCTATGATTATGGAAGCATAAAGTCCCCTGAAAGCAATCAGCATATTAAATTGCAGAGTATTATTTGCTTTTACAAACTTCATTATCTGTGCACAAAGCACATATATATATATGTTATAGGTTACATGCTAATGAAGTAAATATTTAATTATTTCAAAACCTGAAAACAAAAAAATTAGCAGTAATCCACATGGAGGTTAGACTAAATAATTTTGAAGTTCTCAATAATTGGAGAATATTGACCATTTCAGATTTTTTTAAACTAATAAATCCATATGTGTTAATTCACATTTTTGCTATTAAAAAATTCTGGTGAAATAACTTTACAGAAAGCTGTAAAAGTGTAAAGGAAAGTGAATGAGAGTGGTGCCATCTATCAGTAAAACCCTTCATTTATATTAACCAGCATAATTAATTGTATATATAAATAGTAATTTTTCAAACAAAAGCAAAACATTCCAGAAATTTTTAAAATTACTTTTAAATACAACCTGTTAAACTATTTATGATTCACTGCAGATAATACTTTCATGTTTTTTCATTATATTTTAAGTAAGAAATTCAAGTCAAACTTAATGTGCTTGAAAATAGATATTTAGACTTAATTTTTTAGTTTATTTATTAAAGAATATATATATTTTCCTATTTCTAATAATTATATTTTTCAAAATTAAAATAGAAAGTAAAATAAATATTCATTGAAACATTTTCAATAAAAAAAATTAAAAGTTTGTATATTTGCTACTTTTTAATCAGTAACATAATTAAAAGAAGAAAAACAAAATAATTAATTATATAAATCAGCATTTATTTTTATAGCGTCTGTATACAATTGTAATCACATTCATATCGGCTTTTTCAAACCAAATTGTGCAAACGCTTTTTGCGAGTGTTAAATAATAAATGAATACCCTCTGACCCATACAAGATATAGAATTTATGCAGCAATTTAAAGTCATAAGTGCAACTTTTTAAAAAAAATTAAATTTTTCCATCCTTCGATAAAAAAATATGTTGCAAATCAAATGAGAGTGTTATCAGGGGACACACTCTGCCAGAGCATAATAATTATATTGTTAATAATATCTTTTAATAGAAGGTTTTTAAAAGAAAAAGTTAATGTCAGGAAGCAATCATTCTTCTACAAAGTACTTTATTCTTTTTTTAAATAGCATAGGTGAATCATAATTAACTGAGTGTTATGTGGCACAATAAAAGAGTGATGGATTTGTCAACTAAAGGGTCTTGGATCAAATGTAACCTGTCACTTCTAGTGTTTGAACGATATGATTTCATAAACACCAATGATAAGAATATTTTTATCTTGCATTGCCAAAATAACGTTAAAATTCCAGTTTTACAGATTCCTGAATTGAAGTTTCTATTAGATTGTTATTCAAATGTTACATGAGTTTTCAAACAATAATATTGAATTATTTTCTGACTCTATACAATTCGTCTTAATGATAGTGTAGTGAACTTGAAGCTTAAAATTTTGGATTAAAGCTTAACATTTAATTTCCGGTGTGGAAACATTATAAAAACCTTCCAACTGACTCATGTAGATCATTTTTAAATTATATTATTTATTATTGCAAAAAGGCATTTGATTATAATTTTACTTTTTATATAATTTGTATTTTGAAAAAATCTTAAGCCATAATAGCACATTCGGCACATAAAACTGTGCACTATATATGCTAAAGATGCTTATATAGAACTTCATAGATCTTCTTATAGATCTATTATACTTTACAACATGTTCCCATTTTTAAATACATCTTTCTGACATGCTATAAATTTTATCTTTTCCCATGGTATTCATTTTAATATTTGCTATCCAGACACAACTTCTATCCATGTTTCTTCCATTGCAATTATTCTAATTTTATAAACTATAGTATGTTCAATAGTCATTATTTCTCAAAAATTATTCATTGCTTATCTATTCATTTCTTAACTTTTTGGAAGATTTTTTTTACGAGTAATTCACTTCTATATACAGCCATCAGTTTTTCTATTTTTTCTTTCAATTATCAAACCTTCTTACTATATATAATATTTCTCATTATTGTGCCACATGTTCATTACTTATTGACATATCAAATTTTCTCATTTCATAATATTTGATTATTACTGTCACAAGTTTTCTACATAGTATGTTTCTTTCTTTTATAGCTTCATATGTTTTCTTTTGTGTAAACTTCATATCTAGATATATATTTTTTCCCTATTTTCCTAATTGTTGCCCATTTTCAAATATTTTGCCCTGTTGTTTTTTTCCTATGGATGTATTTTTTTGTTATATTTGCTTTATAGATCAATTATATTATTTAGATAATTGAGACTTAATAAGTTTTACAGATTGATTATATTTATAAAGGTAAATTACATTATTTTTCATGAAATATCATGTGATATCAAAACATGTTTAATAATTACCATGTTATTTTTATCTTTTAATTTAACAGGCAAAACTCTCTATACATATTGCCACTCAGTGCAAGCCATAGTAATCAATGGATGCCAGAAGGCTTGTGCATAAAATCCCCATCTAGTGCCTACTCATCCAATATCCCCAGACTAGGTTCTGGCTTATGACCTTCTGGCATCCATTGATTACTCTGGCTTGCACTGAGTGGCAATATGTATAGAGAGTTTTGCCTGTTTTAATAACAGTTATGAGCAAGCATAAGAAATGGTGAACATGTGATCTTTTAATATACCCATGTAATACTGAATTGTTACTAAAAGTCTTTAATGAATAAGCAAATATTAAATCATTTAATGACTAAACAGGTTTGGGTTTGAAATCTGAAAAAAAATATTTGAAGCTAAGTACTTTTGATGCCATATAATATCATAATCATAGCATAATAAAAGGGGAGCAAGTTATCATTCATAAATAAAGAGTTTAACTAACTTAAAAGTATTTGAAAAATTTAAGAATCTACATTTTGTAAATGAGGATTTTCATTAAGTAAGCCTGTAGGCAATGAATTAGCTGATTGTAAAAAAATAAATATAATTACTTTTTATTTCAAAGAGCTCCATAGAATAATGGTTAGCATAATTGTCTTTTTTTTTTTGATATAATGTTTAAATCAAGGTGAGATAAAACTTTCTGTTTGCTATACTAGAACTTATAATAATTTTTATTAATCATTCATTAGACTGGAGATTATCCACTTAATGAATAATATTTCTGTAGTGTAATACACCACTCTAATGCAAAGTTGGGACTGGTTTCTATTCACTTTTAACATCTTGTGGAGGGGTGTAATAATAAACATTGACCAAAGACATGTTAAAAAGATGTTTGACCCCAAGATGCACATTTGTGCTGAACATTTACTCATCATTTGGCACAGATTACAATCTCTTACACATATCTCTTTCATTGTTCACTATGTATAGATAGCCAATTACTACAGTTTGCATATACATTTGCATACATTACCATTTAATAATATCACAACAACTATTATTAATTTTGGCTATGATTATGAGGGATAACACCTCAAAAGCACTTAGCCTGGATTAACTCATTTTGATTGTTTGCTATGAACAGCTTCTTCGACCAGCATTTTAAAATGCTTGTATATACTATTACGATTATTGGAGAAGTAAACTAAATTATTTTTACAATTTAATTGATGTGTCAAACTTGCTGTCCTCACAATTTGACACAAAATGCTTGATGAAAATATATTAAATTTCTTTATTAGTCATTCATTAGACTAGAGATTATTTACTTAAAGATTAATATTTGTGTAGTGTAATTTTACTACACCACTCTCATATAAGACAGGGACTGGTTTCTACCTGCTTTTAACACCTTGTGCATAAATGTAATCATAAGCATATGACCAAAGAGATATGAAAAATATTTTACAACCAATAATAGTTAGATATCAAATTATTGGCTGATAAGTAAAAATTTACTATTATTAGTTGAGGGTAGAACAAGCTGAAAAGTCAATAAAATTCTTCACCACTCAATTGTCCTGAAACCTATGAAATAATATCTTTTTTTATTGTTTCTCTTTGCAGACTTCTTAGAGAAGATTTTATTCTGCAAGATGCAATTGTAGGAAATCAATAGTTATACTGTGAAAATAAATGTTACTGTTACTTCTACTGTATTAAATTAAAGAAGCACATTTTTTTAAATTTTTTAAAAAGCAAATTATGCAATGGCAAGAAATCATTTAAAGTAGACGATATTGTGGTTGCAGATTAATTCAACTCTCTGACTATAGAGGATGCAACTTGAAAAATCTTGAAGAATAGCCAACCCTAGATAATGTCTTCCCCTACCCATTTAATTTCTAATTTTGTCTTTTTAATTTGTGATTGACTAACCATTGATTTATTAAAAATATTGTAATATCTTTTGTTTGTAAAATACATAAAATAAAATTTCTTATTTTACCCCCCCCCCCCAAGTTTGCAAATTATTGATTACATATTTGCCAGTTTTATTTTTGTATAATTTTTTTTTTGTTTTGGAAAGTTCTTTGACAAAAAAAAAAATCACTGAAATTTTTTAAAGGGTTTAGTTCATTCTGAAGTAAAAGTATGAATTCAATATAGTTTTTATTTTTTCCAATATTTCTACTCAATTCTATTCTTTCATTTTAGCTGTGTTTTTTCTTTTTAAATGGGGGGGGGGGTATGTTAAATAAGTAATAAAAAATGACTACAAGTACTTTTGGTTTAAAAGAATTTATTTAAATAAATAAAAAATAATGCCTAAGTAAAATTTAATGTTTTATAATTAAAAAACTAAAAAGAAAAATTTTAAAAAACTCACTTTTTATGTTCCAGTGAGGTAATGTTAAATGTAAATAAAAATGTACCCGATGAATCTGAAAACGTGGAAATGCTTTTATGGGTTTTATTAACGATATTGTTAATGTTGTTTTTATAAAACATTGATATTTTCAAGTTGTTGTTTTTGTGGGTTTGATCTTAAAGAGTCAATCATCATCATAAGTGGTGATTTACACGTGATTTACAAAAATAAAATTAATAGTTTAGCACTGTATGTATATTATATTTAATGTTTTCACAATTAGATGATGTAAATAAAATAGTTTTTGTGTTAAATTGTGTATTAGTTTTGATTAATTCCTAACATTTCTTCGAAATAGCATCCACCATTGTCAAGGTTAACTTTTCAAAGAAAAACAATTAGATCTCAAATAGTAACGAGATTGAGTGTGAGGTAAAGAATGAGATTGAGCATAAAGTAATTGAGCATTCAGAATATGCAAATCCACATATTCAGAATGCTCAATTATTACATGGTTAATCACATTCTTTACCTCACACTCAATCTCATTATTAATTGAGATCTACCAGGTTTTTTTTTTTTTTGAAAAGTTAACCTTGACAATGGCGGATGCTATTTCGACTGTGAAATATTAGGAATTACTGTAATCAAAACTAACACACAATTTAACCAAAAAACTATTTTATTATATATGTAATTATGTAAAAGGAAATTAACCCTCAAATCTGTACTGTTCATTTTTATTATTTAAATCTGTGAACAGCATAGGTTTAAAGGTAATTTTCTTCTAGGGTAATTAAAAATGATAATAGAAAAATCATTAAAAAACTTCTCAGCAGATCGCTGTATTGCTCTCTATTAGTATATGTTTTATATATATATATGAATTATTCTATAGAGTTGAGTATAACAAAACCAGTTTGACCTGGTTTATTGTTTACTTGATCATATATTATTTTCATGTATTCCTGATATTTTTCTTAAAAGCATTAATAAATTTTATTGAGTCAATGACAATAAAAAAAAAAAATAGAATTTTTTTTTTTTAGACTTCAGTAAAAAATAAATAATTGAATGAATTATTGCTTGGGAGTCCTTAAAAAGTTCAAGCATCAAAAAATAACTGGGTACAGTTTGTGAACCCAAGCTCCAGAATATGTCATTTTACCACTGAA
Organism: Epiperipatus broadwayi; assembly: GCA_028023455.1. NCBI lineage: Eukaryota > Metazoa > Onychophora > Udeonychophora > Euonychophora > Peripatidae > Epiperipatus > Epiperipatus broadwayi. Next base: position 21,422,803 of record JAQFVV010012395.1, on the reverse strand, counting down.
ATAAATTATTTAGGCAAGAATTCAATGAACTATTGAATGCAGCATTCAGACTAAACACAAAGTGGACTTTAAATAATCTATTATAACTTTTAGTAGCCCCTTATAGATATTAATTAGAAGATAATGCAGTTCTCATAAATCTTTCAAATTTGTGGGTGTAAGGTTTGAGCAGTTTTATATACTTTATTTTCCCTGGAAAAGAGTATGTTGATAAACATTTACCAACCAATATTGAATAATTATTTCAGATTTGTGAAATAATAATAATAATAATAATAATAATAATAATAATAATAATAATAATAATAATAATAATAATAATAATAATAATAATAATAATAATAATAATAATAATAATAATAATAATAATAATAATAATAATAATAATAATAATAATAATAATAATAATAATAATAATAATAATAATAATAATAATAATAATAATAATAATAATAATAATAATAATAATAATAATAATAATAATAATAATAATAATAATAATAATAATAATAATAATAATAATAATAATAATAATAATAATAATAATAATAATAATAATAATAATAATAATAATAATTCAATTCTTCAATTCTTTATTTATTTAATGTACATATCAACAGCATTTAGCCAATTATAGATTGCACAATAATACAAATCTAAATAAGCATTAAAAAAAAATAACAATAATAATAAAATAAATAATACCAATAAAATAGAAAAATCAATAAAATGCACAAATAAATAAAAAGGCAATATATCAAATGAAATTAAGGAAAATATTTTTTTATGAGGACTTTAGTGAATTGTTTAAAATCCAAATTAAAAACATCATCATTACCAAAATCTTTGTTATAAGTTCTAGGTAAACGAAATAAAGGGGAAAATCTTAATACATCAGATTTACAATTTTTCAGTTCAAAAACATTATGAGTACGAGTATTATAATTTTTTTTTTTAGTACCTAAGTTAGAAAGCAAATTAGATACAGAAATATTCTGGGAGATGAATTTATGAAGAAGTTTGAGATCTCTTGTTTTTCGTCTCAGTAGTAAATCAATATAGTGTTCATTACTTAAACTATTTAATTTTGCAAATTTGTCAAAAACAGACTGAATTCTTATGATATCTGTCCTGTTATGAGGATTCCATATAATTGAACCATACTCCAAGATTATTATTATTATTATTATAATAATAATAATAATAATAATAATAATAATAATAATAATAATAATAATAATAATAATAATAATAATAATAATAATAATAATAATAATAATAATAATAATAATAATAATAATAATAATAATAATAATAATAATAATAATAATAATAATAATAATAATAAAAAAATTTAGAGGCTTAAATGCCACCAAAAAACTTTTTGATCTCAAAAAATGATTACATACAACACAACCACACATACTGGGGCTTTTGGAAACAAAAATATACAGCAGCTCTCAAATTGATCCATCAAAATATTTAGTCAGCCAAGGTTTTTGTGCCTGCTCAAGGCAATCATCATCACCATCAGGTGGCACAGGCATAATTATTTCCCACAACTGCCCTTTCGATTCTTTTAAAATTATATATATTGACTCTAATCTTATCATATTAACACTCCATCATAAAAATATCACACTTAACCTAGTATTTGTATATATACCACCAGGCCCTGTCATCATCTCCAGAATAATAGCAACAATAAATTCAATGCTTACAGCAACACCAAATCCCATAATACTCCTGGGAGATTTCAACATGACCTACCAAACTTTTGTCACCAAATGGATCCATCAAATATCAATCCCACTTATGAGTGCTGAGGGCTTTCTCCCATCAAACTCAATATCTTTTAATAACAATAGATATAAGTCACTTATTGATTTGTGTTTCTATTCATCCAATGTTACATCATTATTTTAATCTTGAACTCTGTCCATCTATAATCTCAGATCATGCTGCTCAGTTCATCACCCTCGACCTAACAAAAATACAGAATACAACAATAGCCCTCCAAAAGACTATGCGAATACTTCTTCCAGCACAAACAACTGAATTCTTATATTCAGAAACATATATAATGCTCCAAAAACTTCAAAACATGTCACTCGATCCAGTACAAAAGTATATAGCATTCACCAATATACTTTCTTTCAACATCAATCATATTACCTGCAACTCAACACCCCCCACCAGATTATTAGCATTGGCAGATGAACTACATAAAAGAATAACCATTTCCAGACCAACTACAGATAATCAAACACAAATTAAAAAACTTACAGAAATGTACAACAATACATGCAATACACTAAAGCAATATGTAGCAATAAAAAAGAAAAAAATATGCCTTACACAACAACATACTTGGACCAGAGCATACATACGGTGGGCATTGGGATACCCATCCACAGTCAGAGTGCCTATGGCACTTGAAATAGATGGCTCTATAACAGCTGGACATAACATGATAAACCCAATATATCAACACTTTAAAAAAAAACTGCAAAAACAGAGAGGGTACATACCAAATGAAGACATATTTGGAGACCCTGAAACAGACACACCAATAACAACAACTGACATTGTATTTCAACTTGCAACAATAACAAACACATGTCACCCAGGACCACAAGGAATTCCCAAATTTGTGTTCAAACACCTTAGTCACTTCACAGCAAAATACCTGTGCGATCTAGCCAATTACATATCCCAAAAAATTTACAACATACAAAGTCTATACCCAATTGCAATGGTTCCATTTAACAAAAAACCAACAGCAATATCATCTTTATCTAATCTACGACCAATTTCAATGGGACCTTTAGGAATAAAAATTCTTGAAAGAGTGATAAAGGAAAAAATAGAACAACACATACTCCCTGTGTTATCATCAGCACAATATGCCAAAAAAGGATCATCCATTGGCCAGGGTGCCTTAATGTACAAAACAATTATCGAAGTAGTAAAAAAAAGAAAGAAATATGCACCAATTATAGTTCAACTAGACATTGAGGCAGCTTTTGACTCAGTGCCTATAGCCAAATTATTAGACGTGCTGAAAAAAACAACAACACCTCCATCCCTACTATATATAATAGCCAATCTGCTACTCAGCCATGAAATTCACATCACATTGAATGGAAAAAAATCACCAGCCTTCAGACCGAGTCAATCCATCCCACAAGGATCCCCCCTAAGTGCCTTGCTCTTTACAATATATATAAATCCTCTATTAATAGAGATACAGAAAAAAATAAAAGGCATTCAAATTCCAAACACTGCTTTAAATATATCATGCATAGCCTATATGGACGATGTAACCATTTTCCTCCCCTCTAAAAAGAACCTCCCCATATTACAAGAGATAATCAAGAATTATACCTCAAATTTTAATTTAAAAATTAACACAAATAAAACTGCTGCATGGTCAATATACACAGGCAAGCACTGTACAGAGATGTTTAATGGTAAACCATCTGCTTTCCTTGGTTTCCCATTCTACCTTGGAACCAATGGAATGAGGCAAAAAATTCAAAATAAATTAAAAAAAGATGCTGAAAAAATCACAGCCTCACTTGAAAAGTCATACCTGTCAATATATGCAAAGGTAGCACTATTTAATCAACTTATAATTACAAAAATTACATACTATACACCTATAATCAAATTTGCAAAAACATTCATATCTAAAATCTCGTCAATCTGTAACAAACTAATATGGAAGAGAAAGACAGTGGCAATCTCTTTAAAAAATCTGAGCAGACCACCACATAGCAATGGACTTGGACTCCATACAATCAGTGTTTTTTACACACAGAAATCAGTAAATCTAATAACAGCAACCATAAAAAGATTTCCAGACCTGGAGTGTGTAATCAGTATAATACCCACAGACAGACCACCCCCTTCATATGGATATCTATCCACACTGATTGAAGAACTCAAGCCAATATACAACAAAATATCACTCAATAATGACAACAAGTATACATACTGGGACATTTACAATATACTACATCCAAACCAGACACCCAATCTACATCCATCAGTTCTTGGAATAGACAACAGGCAACTACTGCAACAATTCAGAAAATGGTCGTTAGAACCAAAATTATTCGATTTTCTACTTAAGCTTAATCTCAATGCTCTACCCACAACCCATTTCCTTAGATTTCGTAGATTCTATACAAATATAGACCCCATGTGCGGGCTATGTCATAGAGAAGAAGAGACACAAGATCATTTTCTTCATTCCTGCAGTGCCCTAGAAACAATACGTCGCACAATGTTTACCACATACAGAAAGGCTATCATTTCAATTGATGAAATAATAAATACGTTTAAAAAAGGCAACAACCCTGCTATTCGTGCAGCAACATACAGCCTTTATGCCTACTGGTGCACCAGATGCACTTTTGCACTTGCCAATAACCCTCGACGCCACCCAGCAACATATTCAATAAAACTAGAACTGTTAAGAAAAAGAGACAGCATCCTAGCTCAACCAGATATATTTGCAGCCACATGGTCACACTTGAAACAAAGATCCAGTCTATGAAATATAAAGACCAATAAGATAGATGATGACATTTTCAACATCAGCATTTTTTCCAACTTTAAAAAAAAATGCAAGCATAAACTGAACTAAATAGAAGACCAAATTTAAAAACAAGAAGAAAAAAAAAGTATGCAGAAAAGATAAAGACTTATATACTGAAAGTTGTAATTTGTTTTTCATTTGTAAAAAATCAATATATGACTCTGTAACTTTTTAGACTCAATAAAATTTTGCTTTGAAACATAATAATAATAATAATAATAATAATAATAATAATAATAATAATAATAATAATAATAATAATAATAATAATAATAATAATAATAATATAGGCGGCGCCACCATCTGAGAAGAAGGCACGCCAAGCTCATCGTCCTAAGAGGAAAACTCAGTAAGCATTTTTTAAAACTCTTTTTTCGCAAATGTTATATATCAACTTTATATATAAACACTAAGTGTATGTTTATAGAATTAAAAAACAAAAGAAATTAGTCAAATTTCAGCAAAAAAACGGCATTCAATCGCACGTTTCCAATATGGCGATCCCCAGTGAAGAAACGTGTTTTAAAACAATTTCAACTTATGCAGAAATAATCAAAAGTGATCAAAATAGAACCAATAAAACAGCAACCGCCACAAGCAACAATGAAGTTTTAATACAACGTTTTCATCGATCGACAGAGAAGGATATTAGTAAATTAGATCTTTTTACTCCAAATAACGATGAATGCGATAGTATGAACAAAGTTAACTGGGACGAGTCTAGTTTAGAAAAAATATCGGAAAACTTTAACTCGACAGTCCCGAAAGATCTCTTTCTGACATTTAAACGGTTTTTTACTAATCGATCAATAATATTAGCTATAACCGATCAGCACTGTTCATTATTTAAATTTCCCAAAGAATTGCTTTTTGACCTATTTACTAGGGAAAAAATATGGCCATACGTTACCTGTATAGCAGATCATCCGAACTCCAGATACGTTATAATAGAATTCCAAACAGAAATGCAAAGAAACAATTTTAAAGATAATCAAAAGACTTTAAATAATTATGCGCTGGTAGCAATCGACCCCACTAGAAATAGTATAGTAACAGGTATAATGAAAAACGCGTATCTAGGATATCAAAAAGTAGATTTTATAAAAATGATGAAACCATTTGGTGAAATACTCGATTTCCAACCTATGTATTATAGTAATACACCAGTTCCGATACCCAGAAACAGCTATAAATTCAAAATAAAACTTAACGAAAATATTAAACCAATAGACATACCAACACTCGTAACGGATCAAGAAGCGACGTTGTTTCTGTCGATTAATGGTTTAAAACCTCAATGTTTTCACTGTAAACAACGTGGCCATCTAATACACAATTGTCCGAAAGTATATTGCAAAAACTGTAATTTAAAATTAACTCCAACACACCAATGTCCACGGATAAATCAGCAAATTGATAACAATCCAGCACCGGATGAAAATACAAATAACAGCCCGAAAGAAAATAATGAGAACATAAATCAAGATATTATCTTGAATAAGACTTCCCCGGAAGTAATGGATTATCTTACCTCCACCTATGACCCAGTATCAGACTCAGCCTCCGAAATCAGAAGAAAGCCAGGAAGGCCCAAGAAAACAAAGAGAGGCAGGAAACCTCAGAATATTAGCTTAGATGAAAGCGATAGCGATTTCCCCTCTCCCGCAAAAAATCTCAGCAAGAAAGTTAAAAGTAAAAAAAAAAAAGAAGATTCGGAACTCTTTGTTTCCGCGGGGGAGAAAGAATTAATTTCTAATCAGGCAAGTATACCATGTTCGCATTGTATAAAAAAAAATAAAAGCGAGTCGAACAATGTTAAAACAATAAATAAAAGCGAGTCACACAATGGTAAAACAATAATAAATAAAAGTGGAAATTTAACTAGCTAGTTAAATGGGGGCCCAGTTAATCCTTTGTTTCTTTTTTAAATTTCCAGATAAACAAATGCTTTTTGCTTTAAACATATATAATTCTCTCTTTCACCTTAATTTTTGTTAGTTTATATAATAGCAATAGAATTAAATAGGTTAAAAAAAAAGTTTTTATATTAAAAATACTAACATGAAATTTAAAGTTTGTTCGTTAAATATTAGAGGTTTAAACGCCATAGAGAAAATATACCAATTGAAAAAGTTGCATGAAATTATTCAGCCACATGTATTAGGTATACTCGAAACAAAAATATATCGTGGTTCTACAACTAACCCAGCACTATACACAAATAACATAGGCTTTACAACTTTCTCCACAGACACTTTCTCACCATCAGCTGGCACAGGAATAATAATAAGTAAAAACAATCCTTTTTCGAGTTTCAAAATACTATATATGGATGCACATATAATAATTATAACTTTTTTACATCTGTCAAATGCAATAAATGTAATATATGTATACATTCCACCTAACACAAAAATGATCAACACAATTATACAAATTATAAACACTAGGTTAGCTACTTCACCTCATCCATCTCTACTCCTCGGGGATTTCAATATGACATATGATAATTTCATAAGAAAATGGCTTCACATGATCGCTTTCCCTTTAGTAAGTGGGGAGAGTTTTCTGCCAGATGGAGCCATTTCTTTCAACAATGGTAGATTTACATCATTAATTGATTTAATGTTCTACTCACCTTCACTTCATCACATGATCAATCTCTCAATAATTAATACTCCCATGTCAGACCATGCTGCATTGATGATTGATTTAAACCTAGAATTCATCACACAAAAATATTTTAACACAGGAAAAACCATGAGGATCCTTCTACCATCGCAAACAACAGAATTCCTATATTCTGAAATATACATACATCTCAATAAAATTAATAAACTAAAAATTGATCCCGCACAAGCATGGCTAACATTTATAAACATTATTTCACACACAATTCAGCATGTTACAAGAAGAGCACCAACACCCACAGGATTATATACATTAGTTGAAAAACTGCATAAAGCAATCATTAATACAATAGACAATGAGAATAATAAAGACAGAACTATAGCACTTAAAAGAACATATAATTTAGCAAAAGACAAATTAAAAGAATATATAGCATTAAAGAAAAAAAAATTATATCTCAAACAAACACATGTATGGACAAAACAATACATTAGATGGTGCCTCAGTCAGCCACCTAAATATAGAGTTCCAACAGCGATATCACAAAATAACAAAACAATCAGTGGTCAATTCATGCTAGATACAATATATAGTTACTTTAAAAAAAAATTACAATCATGTGAATCCTTTGACCCAGCACCTTTTTTTCTAGGAACAGCAGAAGAGAACATAGTGTTTGGAAAGATAGAATTCAAACAAAAAATAGACCAAATCCCAGATTCCTGCCACCCAGGTATGCCTGGGATCCCAAAAAGAGTTTTTTCACACTTAGAAACTCATACTACACAATATCTAGTGAATTTAGCGAATTTGCTTACAAAACAAGTATATAAAATTCCAAACCTAAACCCTATATCAATAGTCCCTTTTTTAAAAAAACAAGAAAGTCCAACCACACTTAAAAATCTTCGTCCAATATCGATGAGCTCACTAGGCATTAAAATACTTGAATCTGTCATCAAAGACAGAATAGAGCCATACATCACTCCAATTATATCCAAACATCAATTTGCCAAAAAAGGCTCTTCAGTTAACCAGGCAGCATTCATCTATAAAACAGTCATAGACACAGTAAGAACTAACAAAAAGTATGCACCAGTAGTAGTACAATTAGACATAAAGTCAGCATTTGATAATGTACTAATAAACAAGCTAGTAGAACTATTAATAAACTCTACAATCCCCAAAGCATATATTTACATAATCACTAATTTGTTACTCAACCGAGAAATATATATTACTTTAAATGGTAAAACAGCTACATCAATAGTACCAAACTGTTCCATCCCACAAGGATCTCCACTAAGCTCACTACTATTTGCAATATATATCAACCCACTAATTAAGGAAATTGAAAGAAAAATAAATGGAATATACATACAACAATTGGGCTCCTATGTTCCATGCATTGCTTACATGGATGACATATCTGTCTTCTTAAAGAGCAAGAAACAGATACCCAAACTTTTAAAAATAATAGCCAATTATTCCAACACATATAACCTTAATGTTAATGTTGAAAAGTCTTGTGCCTGGAAAATTTACACCTCGACTCCAATTACAGATTATTTCAAGGGAAAGCCTAGCCCTTTTTTAGGTTTCCCTTTCCATCTCAGCGCAATTGCAATGAGAACCCAAATTCAAAATAATTTGAGGGAAAAGATTGTGAAATTGATAAATTCAATGGAAAAGGCATATCTATCACTATATGCCAAAATATCACTGTTTAATATGCTAGTAATAACCAGAATAATTTATTTCTCTCCGATTGTGTTTTTCACAAGGGGTTTCATTAACAATATTTATACTTTATGCAGAAAGTTACTGTGGGGGAAAAAAACAATATCTGTTTCCATCAAAAAACTACAACGGCCATTGTCATTGAATGGACTTGGTTTACACAATTTACACATTTTCCGTATACAGAAAACAATAAACATCATAGTAACTTGTAATAAAATATATCCAATAATATCACATACAATGAAAGTGACACCAACAGATACACCACCACCATTCAAAGGTTATTGGAAAGCACTTCTGAAACCAATAATGAATACAGATATACCTCCTATACAAACAGATGGTACTAAATATAAATACTGGCAAACATATAAGTTCATCTATCCAGAAGTACAAAACACGGTGGAAACACTATTGGCAATTAATAATAAGCAATTAACCAAAAGATATAAACATTGGTCATTAGAACCAAAATATTTTGACTTCCTGATTAAAATAAATCTGGAAGCACTTCCGACATTAAATTTTTTAAAATATACGAGATACTACCATAACATAGATGACATATGTTCCATCTGTCATCGAGAATCAGAAACAATAAATCACTTCCTATTCACTTGTCAAGGACTTGAAAACACTCGCAAAATGATCTGCAATATCACAACACGGGAAAATACAACAATCAGATGTTTGCTACAGGCATATGAAAAAGGTATATTTTCCAGTATTAGGGCTAGTACATTTATCCTTTATGCTTTCTGGTGCACAAGATGTAATTTTAGTATAAACACAAACACCAGAAGACATCAAAACACAATTAAAAATAAATTAATACAAATCCAACAAAGAGATAAAAAAATAACAGGAACACAAACATACATTGACACATGGTCTCAAATGCGACTCGCCTCAAATCTATAACATGGTATATTGCCTTCAAAAAACAAATGTTTTTTTTTTTTGTTTTGTTTTGTATGCTCTGGTAGATATTTTTTTTCCTATCCATCTTTGTAAAAAGTTTTGCAGTTTTGTTTTTTATTATTGTGGGATTTTTTCCTTTTTTTGTTTATTTGATCCAATTTTTTTTCTTTGTATATATATATAATTTTTTTTATGTATGTGTTATCATAATAATAATATGATGTATTTTTTTATATGCTCAGGTAATGAATTTTTTTTATTCTATTATAATTTTAATAGATTTGCTTTCAGTTTAATTTTTTTGCTATTGTAAAGTTTTCTTCCTTCAGTTTTATTAATCCAACCATTCATTGTATACAATTTATTTTTTGTTGCTTCCATTTTTTTGTGTGTGTTACCTTTTTTTTTAACAATGTAATACATAATTTTTACTATGTGTGTTTTTTTCTATTAACAAAAAAAAAAAGGTATTGCAAATGTATAAACTCTGTAACCTTTTGTTTTCTTTGTGAATAAAGTTCCTTTGAAACGTAATAATAATAATAATAATAATAATAATAATAATAATAATAATAATAATAATGATGATGATGATGATGATGATGATGATGATGATGATGATGATGATGATGATGATGATGATGATGATGATGATGATGATGATGATGATGATGATGATGATGATGATGATGATAATAATAATAATAATAATAATAATAATAATAATTAATAATAAGCAATTGGTTAAAAGGTATAAACGATGGGCCTTAGAACCAAAGTTTTTCAATTTTCTAATAAAACTTAATCTATCTGCATTACCTACCACATATTTTCTTTGCCATAAAAGACTGTATACATCAATTGATCCATTTTGTGGGTTATGCCATCGAGCTGAGGAAATCCTATCACATCTGCTATATCACTGTGAGGGACTTAGGCACATAAGAAATCTCATAACTAGCAGTTATAGGAGGTCTAATGTAACAATGCATTAATTGATTTCTGCATTTGAGAAGGATTAACACCAAGTGTCAGGGCAGCAACCTTTGTGCTATATGCATACTGGTGTACTAGATGCACTTTTCTAATTGGTAACAATTCCAGGAGACATCCAGTTACTTTTTCAAATAAACTTGAAATAATACAGAAAAGGGATAAGAGACTGGCCAGACCTGACATTTATGCAGCAACCTGGTCATTACTTAAGATTAGATCTATGTTATAGTGAATTGAGGAAATTAAACATTATAAAAAAACTTAAAAGGATATGCATGTCAAATTAGCAACAAGGACAATTTAGCAACAATTTTTTCCTTTCTATTATAAGTAATTGATTTGCTAATGGTGTTCAAATGATAATGGACTATCCAGGATATTATATGTAGACAAACTATGTAAATGCAAAATTTGTAATTCTTTTGAGACAATAAAGGCCTTTTGAAACATAATAATAATAATAATAATAATAATAATAATAATAATAATAATAATAATAATAATAATAATAATAATAATAATAATAATAATAATAATAATAATAATAATAATAATAATAATAATAATAATAATAATAATAATAATAATAATAATAATAATAATAATAATAATAATAATAATAATAATAATAATAATAATAATAATAATAATAATAATAATAATAATAATAATCCAATTAAAACAAGTTTCAAGTTTATACCAGATCACAGGTATAATTGTGAATGTGCTATCATTGTATCAAAGATCTGTTCCAAACTTTAGAGTAAGTGGACCTATTTAATAATAGATACAATAATTGTCAAACTAATTTATGTCTAGTCATTTTCAAGCAAAATTTTAAATTTTTATTTTGTCTAATCAGATACCAACTACAATTGCTTTTACCTATTTGCATAAGCCTGAAAACCCATCTAATTAATCTTCCCACTGCCCGTAAAAGCTATTGTTCATATAAATAAAAATTTAACACATATATTTGTTATAGTTGCTATTCCTGCAATCAATTTCTACTAGTAAGATCTCCTACTTTGTTTATGTAGATATTGACCATAAGATCAATAAATATCCATTTACCAATATTATAGAATTAAACAGGTTCATTTTAGTGGATAGATTGAAATGTATTTTTTTTAATCATTAGGCTCTTTTTGTTTAGAAATAGATCCAAGAATTATTTGCATGCTATCATTGTTGAAAAGCTGTTTCATGTAATGAGTCATCCTTCTTTATTGCTTTTATATTTTTAATAGATAGTTATATTTACTAATTCAAAATCTCCAGATTTCTTTTTTAATTATAGAATAGTACAAAGAAAAAAAGCTGCCTTATAGATCATAAGCACATTAGCTACAGCTTTAAACACCAGATTCTCCATACTTGAGGTTAAAGTTGAAAACTGTCTGGAAATGCCATTGTCATAATACTATTTAAGATATACTTAAGTCTTCCACTCTATCATATATATATAAAATTTATAAAGGTATTTGAAAAAGTCAAATGAATCCAAAGATACACATGCTAAAATAAAACTCATCAGCTGACCTAGATTTTCATTTCTACACATGACACTTGTAAATCAAAGTATTGAATACTATATCACATGGTCCCCATTGATTATTCAGCTTTACAGTAGATGTCTGTAAAATAAGATGAAAGGAACTCCTGTTGGAAGCTATGGATAAGTAGATGAGAAATTCATGTCATATTGTTATTGGTAATATCCTTCTTAGACAAATAATAAAAGAAGTTTACAGTTGGCATAAAACTGTGGTCTCTAAAGTTTTGCTGTTAAATATATAAAAATAATTATGCAAGTGAATTGACTTGGATTTAAAGTCTTATGAGTTTTTTTGAATTTCAGTTTATTAATTGAATAATATAAAGGACTAAAGGTAACTTCTACATACATATTAGTTTCAGCTTTGAATCTTGAGTCTTATTTGATTAAGACAAAAAAAACGAAAATTGATCTGTGAATATGAATACTATAGCACTATATTATCTGGTATATATTGATTAGTCAGGCTTACAATAGATGGCTCTGAAGCAAAATGAAAGAAATATTCTTGAAAGCTTATGATAATGCTTATGAAAAAGTCATGTGATATTGTTGATGGTAATTTTTAAAAAAATAGAATTCCATAATTCAAAACAGAATATGCTTACATTTTTTTATATAAAAAAAGACAAAGCAATAAAAATAATTTAGAATTTCAGTTTTTTCTCCACGTTTTATTAGCATATTCTCCTCACAGAGTAAACAATGTCAAAATAATTTCTTTCTTCTCTTCCATGTAAGAGATGATGTGAAAGGCTGATTTATACTCATTACTTTTCATCTTCTGTTTCAATCTACTTTGTATATATATAATTCTAATAATTTGTCATTTTCAAACAATACATAAAAATAACAAAAACAATGTCATAAATAAAAGAAGTTTAAACTAATCATACATTGTCACGTGACGATAATTGTAAATAAAAGCCTTTATTATTTTTGTTAAATGTGAATATACCAATAAAAATAATAATAATAAAAAAAGACAATTAAGATTTATTAATGCAAAAACATTTTTGCAGACAAGCATCCACACAAGTATATTTATATATAAAATATTGTAGAAAGCATTAACTATTATTAAAAGTTAGATGTCACTTTAAATATAAAAAATAAGTTTTCATTTCAAAGCAAGGAGTTATGTCTGTTATAACATCATAAAATTTATAAAAGGTAGCCAAAAAACTAGTATAGTGTGAATTACAATGAGAAAAAAAGGCTGATTATACAGGAGGCTTCCCAAATTCAAATTTAGTTCCGATGATGGGTTTTTAGCTTGGTCTGCTACTCTACTCTGTAATAAACTGGCTTCGTAAGGGGGAAAATATCTTAAGAAATTGCTATTAGTTGCATAAAGAAAACTAAATAATAATAATTATATGTTTTATTGCTTGGGAGTCCAGAATAAGTTTGAACACCAGAAATAACATCAGGACTATGATCCATGATTCTTGAGTCTTAAACTGTCATTCTACCAATGTGGTAAACTATGTAGGATGATAATAAAAATACCAAGTAACCTATCTAAGATGTCTTTTATACAATAAGAAAATTGTAGCAAGTTTAAGGCATACATGTATGTTTATTTTTATAATAAATTATTATATTATTTATTTATAATAAACAACATTTTATGATTATAATTAAGATAAAAACAAGATGCAATTTCCCCTTTGTAAAGTGCTGTGTAATAATTATAACACTCTATATTTCAGATGAGGAATGTTCTACAAATTTGTCTGTTTGGTGTGACTGCCAAAATGTTCAGCATTAAATCATATGACCATGGAAACAATTAAAATCTTACTTTTCTTCTCAACTCACTTGTTTCATAAAATCTTAAATACAATTAAGTTCTTATGTTATTCACTTTAAACAGTAGCACTTGGGGAATTTTTTTTTTTTGTTAATTAGATGCTTTTATTTGCAATTGCTTTAAATAAAAAACCACCAAGACTATATAAATGATTAAAAAATTTAATTAACATCATAACCAAAATATATGTTTGTGATGTGAATGCTTACCATCAGGTAACCATAGTTATAATTCACAATTAGACAATCGTTAATATATTTATATAAATTGCCACATGTACCTGACCTAAGTGGCTTTTTTTAATTGGTTGTTTTAATAAAAAAAAAATTAAGATTTAATGTAAATTAAACATAAGATTTTAATATTATATAAATAACATTTGTCTAAATCGCACATTGTTATTAAATTAGTAATAATTGAAAGTTTGCTAGTCTTTCACATGCACCTACAGTTGTTTCTCAGACAGCCAATCAGATTTTTAAATGATCAGGCCTTGACACATGACAGAGATTTTGATAAGAAAAGGATGATACCAACCTTCTCTCAACTTAACTTTATATATATATATATAAGCCAGTCTTAAGCATCTTAGCTGTCTGAGAAACAACTGTAGGCACATGTGAAAGACTAGCAATCTTTCAATTATTACTAATATTATATAAGTAAATGTGAGAATTGTACACTAGAAAGGCTGTCATTTCAAGTTCAGTTATATATTAACCAAAACTAAATATAACTACAATACTATAGCATCTATTTTCTCCCCTCACAAAATATCACATTTCAATTTTGTTCATGATTTAAATACTAAAGCTCTGTAGTTAAAACAACATATACTGATTTTTTTCTGAGCATTTTTTTTATTAATGGCAGAATTACATTCCTCCCATAAATGTAATATTTTTTTTAATTGGTTGTGAATTTGACATATGATAAAGTTATGGAAAAACATACATTCACCAATCAGACAACAGCTTTGCTGACAAACATTTACATGGATTTTATATATAAGATTTGCACTGACAATATGTAATTAAAAAGCACTATTAAATCTTCATGGACCCAAATAATTCTAAACTTCTAAACACTACAATTACTGCTAAAAAATTTACCAATTCCAGCAACATTATTATTATTGTTATACCATTATATTCAGTTTACTGCTACAGATTGAATACTAATTTGAATGATACAGCTATAACATTAAATTGAGAATAGTGGGGATATTTTCATAAGAATAGCATGTCAGTGGCTTATTGATAGTATTTAGGGCACTTTATGAGAGCATAATCCAAACAAGCCCCATGCTGATTGGTCACTTTTTTATCAATAAGATCATGATTAAAAGTTTACAAAATTCTCTAAATGACACATGAACATTCAATACCACTTTAATGTCTATATAAACATATTAGGCCATATATAAAGGTGGATTTTTATCTTATTGTTTAAAGAAGATTGCCTTGACAATAGATTGACATTTTTAATTGTTATTGACATTATTTAAATTTTGACTGCTTCCATGTATTTTTATATATTAATCAAAATATTCTGGAATAAACTCTGCATATACCAATATAAAAAAATCAATAATAGCTATAGCCAGATTACGGCAATGTAAGCCAATCTGAATAGCATTTAACAGTTAAAATTTAAACAAAAGAATTGTATATATATTGTAATATTACAGTTTCACTGTAAATTGGCTATTTTAAATTTTAAAACGATAAAAATTTTGTTGGCTTTGATTAAGTTAATTGTATGGTTAAACAAATGTAATCACCATTATCATTGGTTATAGTGCTTAAAATATGTTCATTATCATGTTTAAAATAGTTTCTCAATCAATGTTTATAAGAACTGTAGTATTATAAAGTATTTTTGAATAGCTTCACAGGTTAGTTTTGTAATAGACTTCTAATTTTGTATGAAGAAAATATGGACACTTTCATTGCTAGTTTTATTAAGAAATTAAGGAATAAAATTGTCACTTATATAAATCCAAAGAAGTACTACATACATATGACTAATCATTCGAAAATAAAAATAGAGAATAGAATTATAAATCAAACATTACATTTTAATTAGGTTGTGTGTGAGTGTGTGTGCTTGGAAGCTTTCATATTACGATGTTTAAAATTTAAATTTTTATTTGGCAAAGATTTATTTAGTTTACTAAAAATATTTAAGTAATAAATTATTGATTTAAAACTCAATTTAAATGTGTGAAGTATATATGTGAGAAAATTAAGGTTTTGTGATTTATTTGAATAAAATATTTGTAAAAAATTTTTTTTCTTAAAAATGAAAAAGTGAAACTTTACCACCTTGTTTAAAAAAATCTTAACTCTAATGTTTTGAGTGCTAGAAATCATGTCAACTCCTTCCAATATTTCACTGACAATGGAAAAAGATCCCAACATATGATGGAGAATATTATATCATCCAGACATAATATGATTATTGGTATAAAAAGTGAAGTTTGCAAAAATCAGGCAGTCTGTAAAACTTTTCAGTGCTTGTAAGACTTTAACCCGTTCAAAATTTTAAATAGCCATTTTGTTTTCTTCTATCTAATTGCAAGCTAAAGGTACAGTTAGATAGATTACCTAAGCTAGGCATCTCACTTTTTTTTATCATCCTAGAAGACAGATGGATTACGACAAAATAACCAGAAATCAACATCAATTTAATTCATAATTTTTTTATTTCAGATGATCTCATTTATTATAGTCAACTATTAGCAGAAAATAGATGAATGGATTTGTGGAATTGCTGTCTCAATATTTAACAAATGACTGAATTTGCTTCAATTGAAAAATAGTAAATGGCTGGTATATTTTTGAAAAATTGTATTTCTTAATTTTAAACAAGTTTGCTAAAGTATTTTTCAGAAACTATTATAAAACAATTATTTTCTTCATTAATAGAAAGGATATCTATATGTCTCAAGAATATATTCTATTATAAAAGGAAACCCATTTTAAAATAACAGTAGTATTTAAAATCAAATTTGCTGATTATAAATTTGTTGCTAACGAAACGAATTTTGATTTTAAAATGAAGGTTCATTTTCTTGCTATGGATAATAAACCTTGCTTTATCAGCAATACAATCAGACTGATTAACCTAATGGATTAAAAACCGAAAATGAATGGATTAATTTTATATTTCGAATGGATAAAGTGTGCTGAATGCTAAATTTTATATAAAATAAAAGGAATTAAATTGCTATTTACAACAAACTACGAATGTGTATTCAATATCTAAGAAATTGGATTAAGGATTAATCATGCTTAATATAAATAATATTCAAAGAATAATGGATTATAAAGAAATATTTAAATGCTACTCCAGAATGATGGATCCTGTAAACAAATATTAGACATAATAAATGACCAAGTTATAAGTAACCTTAAGAATGGATCATCTTGGATTAATAAGCATACCAAATGGAATTTAATATTTTACACTATTTCCAGAATGGATGGTATTATAAAAATGAAATGAATTGTCAATAAACCAAATGAATTATTTTAATATGCTTTTTATTTTTTTGTTAATTCATATTATAGTGTTTGTTAATGTGATAAAACTCTTCAGATATTACTGTATTTAGGTAAAAGTTACTATTTTATTTAATATTATGAATACTGTTATGAGTGAAAGGGATTAAATGTAATTTATTTTAGGATTGGGTTGTACAAATGTAAGCATTTAACAAACTTATATTAAATGGCTAGAGTCAAATATTAATACCACTTATGAGTTCTTAATTGTTGATCTCAAAGTTAAGTGGAGTTAATTATCTTTATGTAGATGAGTAAAATCTTTTAAGGAATAATTTGTTAGTTATTAACATTCCAGTATGATTTAGTGTATAATAAAGCAGCCCAATTAATTAATTATACTTTGGGTTAATGAAGTAGCACCTTGCTGATGTAATTAAATCCAATAAAGGATCTTAAGGCAAAAATAAATAAGCCTAATATGCTAAATTATCATTACATCTGCTAAGCAATGATTTGTACTTGTTTACTTTAAAAGATGTAATTAGAGGGGATTTGAACCCAGACTTTTGAGCTCCTAATTTATCCAATGTTTGTAAATGATGTAGTGAATAATTAATTTGTTGGTAAAATAAACCAGATCAGTTATAGAGTCTTTTCCAAATGCCTGCTTCACATAAACATTTATACTATGTGTGTTATGGTACACAAGGTGCACTTTTCTTCTTTACAATAGTAATGCAAAAAATCTTAATAGTTTTAAAAACAAATTCTCTCACTCCATCAGATATTTTCACAACCACTTAGTCTTTTGTCCATCAGTGCTCTAACATCTAGTGAGATGTATTTTCTGTTTCCTATTTTATTGTAAATGTTTCTAGTAATAGTATAATTAATTGAATGCTATTGAGAATACTCATTGTAGCATTCTTTGATTAATTTTGTATATATTTTTTTACTTTTAAACTGAAATATCTGTAGATAAATATTTTCTTGAATAAAGTTTTTCCTAAAAATAAATAAACCAATTGAGAACAATCATATATCATTGATATTTTATGATTATAATAATTATTATGCTCCAGTATTAAATTGAGAATTATTTTATGAAATGGTATTACAACCTATTCCTATAAATGTGAATGTCTTCACAATACCGTACGACAAAATACTTGATATATCCAGAGTTTAAATTACTTTTAGGGAACAAATCGTAATATTTATTAAATGCGTTATATGATTTTTTTTTATTATTGTTGTTATTTATTCTTGCTATTGATTTTTATATTATTCAATAAATTAATTGTTAATTTTAATATGTCTCTTTAATGTTCTTAAATAAATATCGTCATTTCATTTCACATTTACGATATTAAAGGTCATATTTGAAATATAAACATATACTTAAAACTTATCAGCATTGAATCTATCATTATTGTATTAATGCTACCTGAAACGTAAAAAAAACTATTATTGGATAAGATGGTATACATAAAACCCTTTTTACATTACCGTACACTGGAATGCATAAACACATTAGATAACCATGCATTCATTAAATTAACCCTGAGATAAAATTATTATTCAACCTTGTATTTAACTTTTGTACCTTTAGAATTAGAAAACACAGCTTAAGATTACTCTTCGTTAAAGTTTGAAATAAGAAACAATAGTTGTCAAGAGTTTTATGATTAAAGAAAATATGAACAAGAGTACACTGATTATTATTATTATTATTATAAAATCCTGGGAAATTCAAATTTATTATTTTATTAAATATTTGTGAATGATTATTATAGTCTACAATAATTATAGCTCATGTGAAAATAGATATAGTATAAATATACTTTCTCTTTTTTTTTTTTTGGAATCTCAACCAGAAATATGCGAGTGTTTTTTCTCAACCAAGTGTTTTTCTTTATTGTTTTCAAAATTTTAGGCGCTCTCAATTTCCAGTAATTATTAGTTTCAATTTATATTACTATTTTCTATTTTTAATTACTTATGTTATGTCTTTAAACTTTAAGCTTGTTATTTCTTCTGGATCTGCAGTTTGTTAACTTTAGAAGACATTGAGATGTGTTGTAAATTTAAAATAAATTTAATAAAAATCACAATACTGATACAGAGTGAATTTTTTAATGGGTAAACAAAAAAAAAATGTTGTAATTATGCAATATGTTTAGTTATTTGGGATGTTATATTACACATATTAGGTTATTAAAATTTAGAACTATATGAGAATTTTCACTCCTTTTTCATCATTCATGACTTAGTTTTGATACTAATAATTGATACTAAGATTTTAATTCACTAAGTGAGAATTACATGACTTCTGTTTAATGCTCATTTTTAACTGCATTACCATCAGTATCCCTTGTGTGATTTGCTACCATACATGAAATCATTGATTAAGATTATGGACACCATTGGGAGGGTTAAATAAATTGTGATAAATGCTAACTATCCAAAAACTATTTCTTCAAGTATTATTGTTCTTGTCATCTGAAACTCATTGACCAATTAGCAAAATGATTGAAAATGTGGTACTGAGCCCTTACCCCCAAAAGATTTTAATTTACATAATAATAAAGAGAATCTCTCTCTGTAAACCACTTTTATAAAATAATTTCTTACAGACTACACTAATTCAGCTTGACTGTCTAAATATTTAAAACAAGACAATCCAGTAATATTCATGGAGTATAGTATTTAGAATGTGAAAGGAACAAATTGAAATACAAAAAAGGACATTTTAAATCGTTCACTGCCAAAAAAATCATGACATTACTCACAAGGCTAATTATTTACCTATGTACTGCATGATTTCATGCAATGATAATGGAGTTAATGTTTATGGCTGTAGTCTACCTCTGCCATTTCAAGAGTTCAAACTTCTTATAAATTACTGAGCATAAACCAGTCTATTATTATCATCATCATTATCATTATTATTATTTAACCGTTGGTGATAATTTTTTTGCTTTTCTTCCTTTACTTATTCTTTTGTTAAGACAATTCAAATATTCATTTTGCAAATCTGTAATTACATGGATTAAGTTGCTATCTATATTGCTCCGGCAAATTTGATAATCATTTCACCTTAATGTCCTTTATAGTAAAGCCCTTATATTATCATTAATAATTTTTAATAGTCATCCACTTAATGAATAATATTTGTGTATTACACCACTCTCATGCAAAGTAGGGACTGATTTCTATTCGCTTCTAACACCCTCTTCATAAGGTGTTAAAAGTGATAGAAATTCGGTCTTATCCTATTAAGTGAGAGTGGAGTAGTGAAAATTACACTACAGAAATATTATCGCTTATTGTATCATCTTGTATGTTTAGAAATGATTCTATTTATTGTGTTATAAAAATAATACTTAAAATAAAACAAAGGTTAAAATTTAACTTTCAATAAACACATAAAAAAATAAAAGTATACCGAATTTAGTATTAAAAGACTAAATGATTATTTAACCAGTTAAACATATTTGCAAATTTGTTTATACGGAAGTCAAGAATATGTTTTAAAATATAAATATGTATTTAATTCTAATTTTTATTAAATAAAATATTATAAAATATTTTTTTCCTTCTTGAAATGGTTTTTTTGCTCCATTAAAGGAATAATACCGTTAGAATCGATTAAATTCCTAAATAATTTACAAAACGATCTTTCAGAAAAAACTATCAATTTCCTATCCAAATTTTTACATCATTTTGTCACGTTTTAAAATGCTGTCTAACCCTCTAAAAACATCTAAGAATGACATTTGCAGTTGTTTTAGAGAGACTATCATCTTAACATACTTCAGACTGAATTTTTGATCTGTTTCATTCTATCTATCCATTTATCTTTATTGCCTTATCTAACGTGGCTATCGTTGCTATGGAAAAAAAGCAGTGCCATCTGGAATAGAGTTCTTAATGTCATTTGTTTTAATAAAATGAGACAGGAAGAAAAGGAATTCATAAAAATTATGGCAATATTATTCAAATTATTTATACATTTTCATCACACATTTCTCTTTATCAATCCATTTATCTATAGAATTATTTTATAAAATAGTGAGATCCTATGGTTCACTTGAAAACTTTAGAGACTAAAAGTTTAATATGTAGCATCTCCCCTCCCCCTCACCGTGCCTATGATGTCCGTAACTTTGGTTTCGACTATACGTGATTCAAAAAATATATATATATATAAAACGAATTTAAATTAGTAAAAAAAATAAGTTTATATGATTTATTTTATTTTGTAATGCATATACTATATGTATATGGCTATTACAATAAGTACACATATCCTTACATATTCATGAGCATATATGTTTTAAGCCAAGTCTATAATACATCTGTGACTAAATTCAGAACCAACTATTTTAGCTCAGATAGACTACTCTATATAAATTTTATGAAGAATTATACAAAAGTTAATTTACATGGTTTTAATTAATTTTTTTATATTAAAATCGTAATAATAATATGCTACTGACAAAGTACTCATAGTACAAATTATTTAAAATTTACAAAGCACATTAGAAACCTTCCACAATGCTAAGAATTTCTACATGAAGTAAGCTCATGGATTATGCACGAGTATATCATAAAATTTATCTGATCAATGGTGAATATTTTATCAGATAAATTTTTATATTTTATTACTAACACGTTAGCATTTATCCAAAAAATCCAAATTAATTTGGAATATTTAGCACCAAGGGAAGAATAACCGCATACCAATTTTCCAAATGGGAAAAATATAAAGATAAATCAAAGTTTCTCATTAGTCAGTTTTGAATCCCAGGTCAAAAGCATATCAGGAAAATACAATAGAGAAAAGATCAGAAGTAAAAAAGATTAAAAACAGATTATTTGGGTCAAAGCATTGCATATATAGTCAGAGTTTTGTACTATCTTTGGATTGTATCTAGTCATCTCTGTTTTGAGACTATATACAACATGCTTTCTATACATATCTTTTAATACTTTAATTATTTTTCAGGTGGATTTTTACTTTTGCATAGTATAGTTGTCAACGTAATTTTTTAGGCTCTAAATGACTTTTACACTCACTTATTAAACATTTTCCATCGTCTTCATATGTTCAAATTATTTTAGCTACCATTTTTTTTCTTTTTTGTCATATTTCACTCCATATCTAATTTTTGCATATTAATAGACTTTTTCTCTGCATTGACCTTTTCCAAATAATTATTTTATTTTATTTTTTCGTTTTGGCTGTAACAAGTTTTATTCTGAATGCTATGTAATTTTTTATAAAGTTTAACTGTATATTACTATGTTTAATAAATTTATTTTAAAACAAGTAGAATAAATATTATCCAGTTGTTGTTATTAAGAACAAATATTGATAAACAATTTTATAATAATAAATGATCATATCTGTTAAAAAATTTTTACTTTCAGTTCACCCTAACAAAAAGGTGATTGGTTCTTTCTTTGACATGTTTGCAGTACCATCTTGGAATCAAAGCATGTTTTATATATAATAGTCTAATCATCACAAAAAGGTTAAATCACTAGTGTGTTTACATGATATGAAATGTTACAGCATGTTTTGTACCTTCATAGAACATCTTCATTGGTGTTCATGCCATTATGAAATCACTTGAAAATATTCTTACAATTAATTGCTTCACCATACATAATTTGAATCACTTTAAATATTTTAGCACCAGTTTTTCCTAATTTAAAACAAAATGTAATATTGGCTTCCATTGGAAGTTAAGATATAAAACACATTATATTTCATGCTATAATATATGATTCAGGCATGGTAATGCCTCAAGATTTTAGCAGTGAATAATTAACTTATGTCATTTTGAAATACATGCACTTTTTTCAGAGATAGTACTGATGTGAGCTAGAAAATTGAACCAGTCATTTCACTCAATCACACTGGTAAGGGTTTCATTGAATATAATCTATTTTCTTTTATTTGTAAAGACATGTACACTAATACTCATGCAGATATCCATTTTTCAATGAAACATCTTTAATTTTAATTACTATATAAATTGATAAATTTAATTATCTTAAATCATGAAAAGCTTCAGGAACTGATAGCATTCTGTATTTCTGAAAATGTAGGCCCTGAAGGCAAATTATGGTTAGTAAAACTACTCAGCCATATTTTCTTACACAAACTATTTTAAAAATTTAGCATGTCAGCATAATAGTCTTAAAACTATATTGTAAGAATGATCTTAACAAGAATTATGTCAATAATTAAATAGCTTTTATCCTTAGAACAAGCCACATTTAATTCAGGATAAAACTGCAGAAAACAACTTATATTTTTAATAACTCATTTCAAAAGTCGCTTTCAAAATAAAGTAAAAATAGGAGCAATTTTTATATTGATTTAACCTCATCATATCATCCTGTTGGGAGGAATGTTCTTTTTTTAAATGAATCTAAATTCCTTAAAAGGAAAGAAGTAAATAGATATGTATTATGTGGTGAATTATGGATGACAGCAGAGGATATTCAAAGTGAATGGGGTGGATTTTTTTGATGAAAAAAATTAAAAATACTTGGATTACAACACCCAATTAGATTATACAGAAAGGACAGCAAACATTTAGGCCAGTAAGATTTTACAATATTTAAAATGAATAGACAAAAAACTCATTTTCAGATATTTATATAAAAAATAAGATAAAAGTGTGGAGAATGTACTATGGGTTTATAATTATAAGGTGTGGAAAATAAAGATAGATAAGTTTGATAGTGAAAAATTAGAACAATAGAAAACCAATATGAATATCAAATAGTTAAAATTATATAAGAGTATAAAATATATAAAATATAAATGGATGTATAATAACACTAACGGAAGTTTATTATTATCTGGTAAAGATGCAGAAACTTTAGGCACAAATAGATTAGGGATTTAAATTCTAGATGTAATTTATGTAGAGATGAGAGAGTGAGAGAGAGAGAGAGAGAGAGAGAGAGAGAGAGAGAGAGAGAGAGAGAGAGAGAGAGAGAGAGAGAGAGAGAGAGAGAGAAAGAGAAAGACATTGATTATTGAATATTTATTTTCAAGTATAATTGAAAGAAGATGCAGATAAATTATATGGTAATAAAGAAATTTAAAGATAAAAGTGTGAAAGAGATAAATATTTTTTAAATTTTATTTATATAATTATAACAAAATTGGACATATGAAACAGCTTTTATTAGAATAGTATATGAAAAACAAGAAATTGAATCAGGACTGGACGTATAACCATCAATACATCGCATGATCACCATTTCATATGCTTGCACATGCTGTTACTAAGAGTACCAAACTCTCCAACAGTAGTGCCACTAAATACAAACCTTTGTAATCAACGGAAGCATCCATTGATTACAAAGACTTGCACTTGGTGGCACTACTGGTTGGAGATGGAAATATAATTGGATAATAAAGACTACAATGTAAATGAGTTTTTTCTGACCATGTTTCTGGGCCTATGACCTATACACCAAATCTTTTGACTTCATTTAAGGAAAAGTCATTTTTCATGAAATATATTATTCATTTATTCTTTATTTTATTTTCATACATGCTTTATACAAATGGATTGTAGATGCGAATAAATATACATATGTAACTTAATATATATAATAATTCATAATTATTTACTATTATAAAATTGTTTAAAACACTTTACACGATCTGTTTAATTATTAGTTTAAACAACAACGTAAGAAGAAAGATGTTTTCAACTGCATTACAAACAGCTTTTTCTGAGATTAGAAAACAGCAATGAAAGAAAAACATTTAGATATTTTTTTTATCTCTCTAAACTTACGATCCAATCCTCAACAGTCATTCATCTATTAAAATACAGAAATGTGAGAAAATAAATTATGTAAAAAAGTTAACGGATTATTTACGTCTTTTTTTTTTTTTTAAAGCAAGCAAGGTTTGTGATTTCCTGAAATATTTTCTTTTCCTAACAAAAGAATTGTATTGATTTTTTTTAATACTTTAATGTTTGTGATAGAACATTATTTATATATATATTTTGCACACAATAAATCAACTTAAAACGATTAAGAAGATCTGTTTCCCACACAACATTTGCATCTACAACTAAAGAAATATTTTATTGAAAAGATAAAAAAAAATACATTTTTTATAGAAAAAAGAAAATGCGAAAATTTATTATGAAAAAAAAATTACCGTTAAGAGTAGAAAGAAATATCTCTCACATATGAATACGAAAGTGGTCAAATGTCTTTGTAATTTTTATTAGTCATTCATTAGACTAAAGATCATCCACTAAATGAATAATATTTCTGTGGTAATTTTCACTACACCACTCTTATGCAAGGTAGACATCTTTTTCATATGTCTTTGGTCATGTGTTTATGATTACACTCCTCTATAAGGTGATAAAAGCGGATAGAAACCAATCCTTATCTTGCGTGAGAGTGGTGTAGTGAAAATTACACTACAGAAATATTATTCATTAAGTGGACAAATATATGACTATCTTAAGTTCTCAATCCAAAGATATGATGAATAGTCCAACAAATGTATCACTTGCTAAATACGGAAGTGGAAGGAAGCAGACTGAAAAAAAAACGAATTTTTAATCAACCAACTTAGAATATGAAGCCAATAAAATAAACTAATCTCAATAGAGATCTGTGGTCATCGAACATATATATATAGGTTAAACTAATATTACTACAAACATCACTAATTTGAAAACTTACATTATTCAGACCGAATTACAAAGTATCAATTTGATATATTGTTTTAATTACTGCTTTTTAAATTTCTGTGTTTGATATAAATAAAAACATATACTGTATTTTAAAGTATTATATTATTATTGATAAAACAAATATATGTAACAAACAATATACATATATACACACAAAACTATAGATAGTAAAATTAATGTTCCTTTAAATTTTTAAAACTGTTAGGGTTATAATGAAAGGAGTGAGGAAATGTTTTTTGTTGAATATTTTTCACAAGTCTCCAAAGCATCCCGGGAAACAAAGATTTCAGATTAACGGTAGTTTATCTATACTGAGACTGTGAAATCACAAGATAACAAACAATGTTAGAGTAAATACTGTAAACACCCAGTAAATAATCCATTTAACTGACATACACTGTAAAATGTAATAAACAAGTATAAAAAAGGTGATTGAAATAAAGTTTGTGACTAGTAACAAGCAACCAGAAAAATAGTAAGCATTGGCTTTATGCTATTAACTTCCTTTTCTGGATAATCCTAATTAAGAAAACCTTATCAATTAAAACTGAACAAACATTGTAATGTTAGATTTGCTAGTTCCACCAAACCATGAAACCTATTTATTATGTATTGCTAAAATTTAATCAAATATAATCAAACTTATTCATTGATATTCCCTAGGTACAAGTAGAGCATAAGTTCAAACATTTAAGCATAAAGATAGTATAATGAGTATATCTTCTGTACAAACTTTTAATTAATTTTTTGTATTATACTCTTACTCAAAACAATTTCCACTTAAGCCTTATATCAAGATACCTTTTCTAGATATCCAAATAAGAATTTACACCTAATGAATCATGACAGAAAAATGCATATTTTATGGGATTCCAAACAAATTTCTTTTCTCTAATTCAACAATAAAGCCAGTTGGATTTGATTTTTCTGAATATTACTGAAGTTTCATCAACATATTCAGGACAACCCATAATTGCTACACTCATCTTCTTCATTAATGGAATTTAAAAATCACTGACCTATCATGGACAAGTTGAAAACATGAATCACATAGTTAATTGCTGTAAAATCTATGGCTGCAACAGGAGTATTGAAAGACTTATTTAAATAAAGCTTCTAATAATTCTATCTTCTGGTAGGAATCCCTACAAATTCCTTTATAGTATTTTGTTAATACTCAAACTATCAAAAAATTCATATGCTAAATAAATGATAAATTATGAATATAACAATCATAGTATATATGAAAATAATAAATATATGAACTAACTAAAGGAAAAATAAAAACATAATAAAAACACAGAATTACTTTTCTATAAAACTGCTTTAATATTTCAACCAGCAGACTGGTTTTCATCAGAAAGCAAAATGGCTATTTCCAGAATTTAAGTGCAATTTTGCTTTCTGGTGAAAACCAATCTGCCGGTTGAAATATTAAAGCAATTTTATAGAGAAGTAATTCTGTGTTTTTTAATCATAGTATATATATATACAGTGGGTCTCAGTGACAAAAATGAATAGTTCTCCCTTTAAGCTATCTGAAGCATCATCTCTGGATTATCTTCACTGTCACATGTTGTTTGAATCATTTCTAACATTTCAATATCAGGTGTGCAAATTTAGAACAAAATGTAGTGTTAGCATGTTATTCTATTGTGTATTCAAAGTTCAGATCACACTGTCACATTTTATTTCATAGTGTATTATCACATTAACATTTTATAAATATCAGGTGTGCAATTTAGAACATTGCTTTGTAATGCATTGGTTTAGAAATGATACTGCAGTCATCTTGGACAGAACACCAATCATCTCTTCACTGATATACATTGATCATATGTATATAAATATATTATCCTTGCAAATGGTAAAGAGTATATAATAATTACAGAATTTTTTTGATGATCAGCACATCAACACTAAACTAACTAATTCAGATTTTTGGTGCTTGAAATGACTACCTAATCGCCATTAGCTGAAGAATAAAATATTAGAAAAATATCCAATTTCCAGTGGATTAGCTGTAAAATATCTACCTAAAAAATCTCAAATCTGTTTTAGAAACCCTCAGTTACCTAAAAAATATTTTTTTTAATAATAATATTAAGATTAGTATCGCAAAAGTTTAAATATATGCATTAAAGTATCAGCACATATAATAAAAAGACCATGGAGCAAAAATTTACAATAAAAGACTTTCTAGAAAAACAAACTTAAAGCAAAATGCATGGAGGATTTAAAAATACAATGGCCAAAATTAATTTTATCATGTTAGCCATATAATTATTTATTGCATGTTGTCTGACTCATAATTTTTTTCCAGAAAAACATCCATATAGATCTATTTTATAATTAAAATTTTTATTAAAGGCACATTATTATATTAAGTAATATTTACTAATGCTGTAACCTTTAGGAATAAGCGTCTGAAAAATTCGAAAGTAGGGACTTCTACAGGTCTTAGCCACAAGCTTACGCTAGGAAGAAAAGAAGGAAACTTTCTTTACTTCAACCTACTTTTATATATGAATAGGTGAAGCTGAAGTGGTTAGATCTAAGAGTGTGAAGCTATTCAATACTTCACTAATTAAGTTCACAATTCTTATTATACATTAATACTCACGAAATCTTACGATTTACAACGAGTCACTTTCGAATTTTTCAGACGCTTATTCCTAAAGGTTACAGCCTTAGTAAATTTTACTTAATATAATAATGTGCGTTTAATAAAATTTATAATTACAACTTTAAATTATTGTTATAGATTTCTTACTATAAGATCTTTCCATTGAGTCTTTAAATCTCTTAATGGATTCTGAAGAAAAATATGTTGGAAGGAACACAAATGCGATAAAAGCTGAATACTTGTATAAGAAAACAAATTGGTATCATTATAATTGAAAAAAATAAGAGACTGAAACGAAGCTACATTGAATATATTATTAAAAAATATGATAGTAGATTGACTGTTAAAATCATAAAATGGTACCCAAGATATTGTAACAGATCTAGAAAGAGAATACCATAGGATATACATGAATGTATTAAAATAAATAATCAAATTGGTTTATTGTTTAAGAACTCATAGTAAGTTTGAATTCTGCACATGATTGAGCTGAAAATTGTATATATTTCCAGTGTTTAAATTATGTAACATTTCAAGATTAATGAAATATCATGAAGCCAAAGCATAAGACAATATTTTTTTACAGCGAAAAGATTGTCTTCTCTCTTTACCCCCCTTTTTTAAGTCACAGATCTTGAACTCCACTAATTGCCACTCTATCATTGTACTAAATATGTAGACTAAAAATAATTTAGTGGTATATTTCTTACAAGTTTATAAGGAACCTTAAGTATTAGAAGAGCTGTCAAGCATTGGTGGTTGAGTGATCAGTATAGCTGCCTTCCAAGCAGTTGTCCTGGGTTAGCGGGTTCACTTCCCAGTCGATGCTATGACACATGAAAAAAAAAGTATTAAAAGAGTTTATGATTCATGAACTTTGACATCGATGGTTTGGCACTTATGATTTTAATTCACACAAAGTTATATTTGTGGTTCATGGATTAATAATAATACATAATGATTATAAAACTCGTATTTAAAAATTGACTTCTAATAAATAATTAATAGATGAATGCATTATATATATAGTACTTCAAACTAACTATGGTAACAACCAAATGCTTAGTTGCTAGGGAGGTAATGTGATGTTTGAGAATAAAAATTGAAAGTTTCAGATTCCATTCCAAAAGCCTTTAGCTTTTGAGTGTGCCCTTTTCCACTTTGTCAAATTACACAAGACAAAATAATTATACTTTATAAGTAAATAATATTTATACACACTTAAAATACAAGTTAGTTATTATATGATGTGATAAGAAAAGTAATATATATATATTAGCAATGAGTTTTACAATTAAAAGAAAAAGAAACATTCGATTAAATATATACAATATTATAATCCATGTTTAAAATACAATTGAGATAATATGAGTTGATATAAGTTAACAAATTTAGGTGTAATATCTTATTGCCAAGATAAGCAAAGCTATTGTATATATAGACACACATAAACATTTGAGTTACTGCATGAAAAGACTTTTCAGATGTTGCTAACTAATTAGTATTTCGTAATCAGAAACTTGTTCTGGCGGTAAATTCATATCAGTTCATAACTGCATATTGATGCAAGATTTATAGTAAAATTGATTTTTTTCTTCCACTTGAGGAGGATTTAACCTCTTAGTTTAACAGTATGTAAAAATGAGCATTAAGATGTAAAACGAGTGAGTCACACTAATCACAACCACTATTAATCACTTCATTGTGTTAGAAAATCACACGTAAAAATATTTTTAAAAAAATAAAACGAGCTTATCTTTTATGAATGCTATTTGTTGCTCTATGGGACTGTTAATAATGATTTATCATTATTGTTTGTTGATGTTTGTTTACTTAAAATTTACTAAATGTCACAGCGATTGTAGTTGCAATTTTAATGATGCCTGCTGCAGTTATTTCTGCTAGCATTGCTGTTAATACTTGTTTAATCAACTTCTGCTTTCGTTTCTTTGATTGTGTTGTGGCCGTTCTTATTTCTAATGCTGTTCCTGTAGCTGCGACTGTTGTTATTGGAGATATGACTGTTAATTATCTCACTACTATTACGAACAGTGCTGTTGTGTTTATTGATAGTACTGTTATTGATACACATGTTTTTGTTGTTATAAACTTATTGCTGGTTCTGCACAAAATATGTTTATTGGGGATCATTTATCTGATTGTATGTATGTGGCCATGTATATTGGTTGCTTGGAGTGGAGGATAAATATAGACTGAAAAATCATAAGTTCAAATCCCTCTACTTACATATATAAAAACATTCAGTATAAGCAAATTACACTGATATTAATGTATTTGTTGATTCTGTCATTATTGATTTGCACTTATTACTGTTAGATGTTGAGATATGGTTATTATTGTTACTCTGTTTTTTTTTTTAGGAGTATATACTTGTTGTTTTTGTTAATGCAGTCATAGGTTTTATTGGGGTTGAAGAAATATTAATGCAGCAGTTGACTGTTTTGTTGTTATTATATCAATGCTACAGTTGTTATTGACACCCTTATGATAATATAATAATTGTTGTTTGCAATTGTTATTATTCCTATTGTGAGTCCTACTGTGGCCCCTATCATTATTACTTCTACATATGTTGCTATTATATTATTATTATATTTAGCTACTGTTGTTTCAGATGCTTATTATTTCTGCTCTTACTTCTATGAGTATTATTATAATTAATATAGTTATGATCACTTATAATTATTATTATCAATATATTATTAATATCATTTACTTTCTTTATTACTTTTACAATGCTTTGTATAATTACAACCCACTATTGATAATTTCAATTGCCCCAGCAACCTTCTTCAGAACTTCTACTTATATTTTCAAATTTTAATTTTATATGAAGCATTGTAAAAGTAATAAAGAATGTAAATGATATGATTTGGCAATGCAATAAGAAAGACAAAGTTATAATTATTATTATCATTGCCAAAACTTAATTACACACATATAAACAACTCTTCAAGGTCATATACTAATACACTGTCTTAATTGGTGCAGTAAGGAGAAAACTTGAATGCTAAAGATTCCTAAATGGAAGAAATCTGGGCATATCTGGTATCAAACATTATACGGCTTTCGGAGTGACTAACCGTTCAATTATTTTTGTTATTGGTACAGTAGTTTTCATCCAGATTCAAGGGCATAAAATCAAATTCTTGGAAAAGTTATTTTTAAAAAATAACAAACTAATGATTTAAAATTAGTATCAAATGTCTGAATCTAAAAATAAAATAATATAAAAGTTTTGATCAGCCAAAAAAATAAAAATCTGTGATCTGTCTGTCAAATTGCTGAAACATATCTTATCTCCCTAATCATCAGGTCTTAACAATGACTAAAAAATTTTATTGGGAATGTAATATCGTATAATAATATATATAGATATTTACGTTATAGTCAAATACATAGTTTTTCATCAATGTAAACCATTATTTTCAAAATGAAGATTTATTTGTTTTTTTTTTTTATATTGAATATTACTATATAGCAATAATTTTTTTTTTCGTTTGTCATAGCATCAGCCGGGAAACGAACCCGCGACAACTGTTTGTAATGCAGCTGTTGCTGACCTCTCGCAATATTTAAAGATCAAACTAACAAGAAGGGATAAATATACTTAAGAGAAATATATATTTCAGACAATAAACAGATATCATTAACATCAATAAAAAATTAAAAAGTTGAAGTGGAGTTGAACTAAATATGTGACTAGAAGATATGCCAATAGATACTTTGATGAAGTTTTAAATGGACCCTCCTCCCAATTCTAAAAACCACATATCAAATAGATGGATAAGATAATGAAATTTTTGAGCACATGGGGATAAAAGAAATTATATATTAGAGAAGATAGATTAAATATTCAATAATAGATTAATAATTGCCTAAATTATTTATATTTATTACAATATATCCATTTTGTTGTAGCTGTGAACATGTTCTCTGTCATAGACAAATAAAGTAAGCAATATGGCCAAGATAAAGTATTTGATCATCATCAGTGACAATTTGCCATTATTTGTAACCCACTTAAAACTATAATATTTAAAATTAATCAATTAAAATTATTTTCTCCATATATAAATATAATTGCAGAGATTAATAATATAAATTAGTATTGAGTATTATGAATAGCATATAATATTAAAGATTTAAGTTTTTATTTATATAAATACTTATATGTCAAAGCGTTGACGGGAAGCGAACTTGGACCAGCTGCTTGGAAGGCAGCTATGCTAACCGCTAAGTCACCAATGCTTGATAAATACTTTAAGTCATATTTATATATTTTAACTGGAGTTGAAAAGTTTCAAAATCTGACAAAATTAGTATAAATATATGTGAAAATGTAGTAAAAAATACAACTTCAATGAAGCCTTTTACTTCAGAAATTATGTCTGAAAAATCAAAATGCAATCGTTGAGAACATTAATTTTTTGTTAATTTGAATGCTACTTAATTTTTGGTTCATTATATATACATTTTGTGTAATGCACCAAGCCTCTTTTATTATATTTTTGTGAT
The DNA here is from genome assembly GCA_028023455.1 of Epiperipatus broadwayi. Taxonomy (NCBI): domain Eukaryota; kingdom Metazoa; phylum Onychophora; class Udeonychophora; order Euonychophora; family Peripatidae; genus Epiperipatus; species Epiperipatus broadwayi. Next base: position 21,389,096 of record JAQFVV010012395.1, on the reverse strand, counting down.
CGTTTCTTTGCACATAACTTTAACAAATACTCTGATCACAATTATGGTCATGCTCTCTTTCATAATTATGAAAGATATAGGAATTAATGGCTTCAGACTTAATCTTAGATTTTTTTATATCTTAATGAATGATGAATCATTCTAGTTCTAATATCTTCCCTAGTCTCACCATAATATACATATGATCAGTCTTTTTGGTGCAATTTACAGCATAGATCACATTGGGCTGGTCCAATGCTAAAATTTTGTCCTTGGTGTTGTTAATATGAATCAGATACAACTGAGAACATTCAACATTAGGTGGTTGTCTTGATAAAAGGCAGGCTATTACAGAACACATATACACAGATATATAGAGCAATTAAAAACCAAAAACAATTAAATGGTCAATCATAGAAATAAAAGCTGGGCTGCTCCACTATATTTATCATGTATGGCTAATACAATAACATAAATATGCTCAGAGAAATTTAATGTCGGATTTAGAACTCTCATAAATTTAAACAAGCTCATTAACAACACAATGGACAAAATTTTAACATTGGACCAGCCCAATGTGGTCTATGCTGTAAACTGCAGCCAAAAAGATTGTCCATATGTATATTATGATAAAACCAGAGCAAATCTTAAAGCTAGAATGACTCAATATTCATTAAGGTATAAAAAATATAAAATTAAGTCTGAAAGTTTTTTAATTCCACTGTCTTTCATCATCATGAAAGAAAGCATGGTGTGCAAAGAAAGAAATGATCACAAATGTAAAATAAAAGAGGTACGGTGCATAACCCAAAATAAATATGTAATGAATCAAAAATCAAATAGTATTTAAGTCAGTAAAAAATTAATGTCTCAACAGACTAACCGTAAACATGATGTAAATGTGTTGAAAGTGTACTTGGTACAATAAATGTTACTAAATTTTATATTTAAACTGTGTTTTAGTATTTTTTACATTATTATAGTTAGAATGGCAGAGTATCAAAATGCAATTACAATTTATATATATATTAAAGAAGTAATTATTTGAGTGTTTAATTTAAAGGAGAAAATTTTATTCAATAAGTATGCATGTTTTGGATTCAAAATGTCATACCATATATGGTTTAAATTTAGAGTAAACGGAACTATTAAATTCTTAAAGGCTGGACAATATATTAAAATTTCAGCACGACTCAGTTAAAGGTTAGTGCTAATATATATTTTCGTTGAACGGAAAATATATTAATATTTCAGTTTTTTCCCTGGAAATTTCTATGCCGTTTTTTTTTTATCTTTACATACTGTATTTTAAAAATTGTTCTTTATAGACATGACTTTAAATGTAATTGAAAAACCATCTATGTATTTTGATATTATGTTAATTAGTGATATATTTTGCTTGAAGCAAATTTAAAGAATTTATATATTTCATTTATATAATTAATGTTATCATTTTTTTAAAAATCATATGTGCTCACGGCTATATTAAAGACAATATATAAATTAAATATTCAAACAAAGTTTACAATTACCATAAATTATATCTTCAATAATAACTTATTAATATTTTTGCATTGTATTGAAATTCTCAAGGCTAAACTCTCTGGTAAGATTATTTCACATTTCATAACACCAATTTTCAATTGTCTATGAATGAATTGTTTACATCCAATGCAATGAAATATGTGTGGTTGTGGAGAGAGTATGATTGATAATTTTGATGTCAACCTTAGTCATTTTAGTATTTGTGATTTAATTGGCTCCAATCTTAAATTTATTGGGGTAATTAATGCACAACTTATATATATATATATATATGTGTGTGTGTGTCTGCATATATTTCCGCCCTTACATCTGGTTTAATGTTGAAATTTTCCATTACTCCTGCATTTATCAGAAAAACAAGTTTTATTTAAAATTCTAGACTAAAAATACAAAGTGACTATTTTTTTTCCATATGTCAATGTGATGATGGAAAGCAAACCCAGGCCAACTGCTTGGAAGGCAGTTCTGCTAACCACTAGGCCACCAACACTTGAGAGAAATTTTTCCAACAATGAAAGTGTGTATATTTATATTTTCACTGGTCTCAGAAATTGGTTTGCTTTCTCTCATATATATATATATATATGAATCCATAGTATTATTTCTGGGAGCTTTCATGTAATAAATATATAATAGCTAAATAACTGATATTTCATTAAAATAACAAATACTTTCCTCAGAGCTTTTTCTTTCTCAAAACATAAGAATGGGTGTGGTGAGATTTAAAATCATTATTTTTTCATTGTTATTTTTTCCTCATATATATATATATATATGTAAGTTCCAAATAATTTTAACAGTAAAATAATATATATATATTAATTAATCAGTAGCACTTTCACTCACATAATAATCCTTATCAAGTGTAAAGTAATATGGAAGGTTATATCATGTGATTTTCCATGAGCTGTGTATATTAGTATTTGCTGCTTGTCTATTTATTATATTATCTTTGAATCTATATATCAATATTACTTCTTTAATTTTTCTCTTTTTATGATTTCTTTGCTCTATTAATATTTTTTTTATCATTTACATTAAAAGTAAATTTAAAATTACAAGATTTTTCATAGTTGAAGAATACTGAGGCAGTATTTAATTGATTTTTTTTTTACACAATTATATAACAATTAATGTTCTTTTATCCTTTTTTTACAGAGCATAGCTTGATTCTCCAATATATAATTTATTACAGCTACATATAATTTGATAAATTATATTACTTGTATGCATTTTAGGTATAACATTCTTAAAATTATTAATTAATCAATTTACATTTAGAAAAATACAAAATGAAATATTGTATTTATCTTTAAATATATTTTTAATTAATTTAGACTGAACATTATTTACAAATGGATGGAAATCCATTTTTATTATTTAATTTTGTATTATGATGATTCTTTTTATTATTAAATCAATTTAATGTAGTAAAATTTGTTTTTATAATAAAAAGAATCATCTAATACAAAATTAGATAATAAAATGGATATCTAAGTCATTTGTAAATAATGTTCAATCTAAATTAATTAAAATATATTTAAAGATACAATATTTCATTTTGTGTTCCTCCAAATGTAAAGAGACTAATTAATAATTCTAAGAGTATTATACCTAAAATACAAACAAGTAATATAATTTATCAAATTATATGTAGTTGTAGTAAATCATATATCAGGCAATCAAGATGTACTCTGGAGCAAAAGGATAAAAGAATATCAATTATTATATAATGTGTAAAAAACAATAAATAAACAATTAAATACTGCCTCAGTATTCTTTAATTCAAGAAAAATCTTATAATATTAAATATACCTTTAATGTAAATGATACAAAAATATTAACAGAAGAAAAAAACTATAAAAAGAGAAATATTAAGGAAGTAATATTGATAAATAAATTCAAAGACAATATAATAAATAGATAAGCAGCAAATACCAACATACACAGTTCATGGAATATCACGTAATATTAAACTTCCATATTACTTTACAATTGTTATATAATGAGCATGCCAATAGCTCTTAACAAGCTTTTCAGAATATCCCTATCCCCAGATCGGTTTCATGCTTTTGGCATTCCTCAGTTAGGCACTAAGATATTCAAGTATATCCTAGCTTGAATATCCTAGCACCTCACTGAGGAATGCCAAAAGCATAAAACTGGAATTACAAAGAAATCAAGTCATATGTCACATGACCTAATTTAAGAAGCTTATATTACAAATGTTATATATAAAGCTCTTATCAAGCTTTGCAGAATATCCCAACCTCAGACCGTTTTCTGCTACTGGTTTCCTCAGTGAGGTGTTAGGATATTCAAGCATTGGATTAAAAATACCAGGACAAGCCCAGCACTTTATCTAATGGATAACTATTAAGTAAAAAAATCTGAAATTTTCAGATATCCATATGTCTTCCAATCCAGCTATCTAACTTAAATAGCCATATGGTCTGACCCAAGTTCAGATACACCACATATTAATAACTTTAGCAATATAAAATTGCCAAAACCTTAATTAATAGCAAAAAATTAAAATTACAAAGACATAAAGTCATATGTCACATGACCTAATTTAACAAGCTTGTATTACAAATGTTATATATAGAGCTCACAAATAAGCTTTTAACAAGATTGCAGAATATCCCCAACCTCAGATCAGTTTCTGCTACTGGCTTCCTCAATGAGGTGCTAGGATATTCAAGCATTAGATCAAAAATACCAAACAAGCCCAACACTTTATCTAATAGATAACTATTAAGTAGAAAATCTGAAAATTTCAGACATCCATAGGGATATTCTGAAAAACTTGTTAAGAGCTATTGGCAAACTCATTATATAACATTTATAATACAAGTTTATTAAATTAAGTCATATTATATATGACTTTATTTTTTTGCAATTACTTTACAGTTGATAAGGATTATTACATAATTGAAAGCACTACTGATTAATTAATATATATATTATATTATTTTTACCTTTAAATTATTTGGAGCTATTTATAATGGATATTTATAGTTTATACACATACATATATATATATTAAACAGAATCGGTGCATATTACTAGCTGAACTTGAAATCTAAAATACTGTCATCAAACATTATTTTTTTCCAAACAAAATGCATTCTTGTTTGTTTTACAAGACTGAGGTCACTGGGAAAAAGTAATATATAAAACATTCAAGGCAAAATTTTTTTTCTTTTTCTTATGCTAATTGTATTTGATCTTTTTCAATCTTTTGAATATTGGCTGAGGTTTTATTCAGCACACACACACCCACACATATATATAGACAATGTCTGAGTCAATAGACAATGGTTGAGCACACTTTCAGTCAATGAAGCCAGATTTGTAGCACTCATTAGCTACAGAGTGCATTGTATAATTTATATGGAATGCTAATTTATATAAATTGTTAATTTACATATCCCATTTTTTAGATAGTTGAACATTATTTACTTTTTTATTGACTGCATGAAAACTGTTAGGAATAAAAACCACTTTTCTTATTCAGTACAGATAATTTTAACATTTACTGAGCTAAAAATGTGGCCAGGCTGTTTTTGTGCTCTAAGAAAAATGTGCAAAAAAATAATTCTGAATATAAATCTATTTTTTTAGAGCATGAACAGCAGTACTCCACATTTTTGGCCTTGTAAATGTTAGATTGCCTGCACTCCCATGTGATGACAGAATGCAAAATGTAAAAGAGGTGTGGTTTATTTCTAATAGTTACCATACAATCAATAAAAGAGAAAATAGTATTTAATTATCTAAAAAATGGAATATGTAAATTGCCACTTTACATAAATTAGCATTCCATATAAATTATACAACACATACTGCAGCTAATGACTGCTAGGAATCTGGATTCATCAGCCAAAAGTACACTCAGACATCATATATATATATATACTGAATAAAACCTTTTCTTAGCCAACATTCAAAACATTGAAATAGTTCAATTGCAACATTAAGATTATATATATATAAAGAATGGAAATTGAGGAATTATATCCTTTTAAATAACTTTACCTCTGATGTTGCTAGGAAACTATTAGTTATTAATTAAAAATCCTGAAGTTAAAAAAGTTTTCTCTATTAATCTATAATAGTACTTCTATTCTAAGTTTAAATAGAAGAAAAAGGAGATCCCAAAAGAGCTATTATGACATACTAGAAAAAACTTGTTTAACCTCACAACTGTCAATTAATTATTCATGTTGTTCTAGTAATATCAAAGGTAAAGTTATATTTTGTTGTTTACATAAATTTAATCTCTCAATTCCCATTGTTTACATCATAATAAATTTATGAAAATATTTACTTTATATATATATAAAATAATGCATAAAAAGTATATGTGTTTGTGTAAGAATATATATACATGTGATTGCTATATTATTATATTGCTAAGTATGCCAATAAAAAAAAAACAAATATCTTTTGATTGCTGTAGTCTAATGCCTAGTTATCCCAATGTGCCTTTAGAAGAGAACTTCAAGATATATATTCTTAACATATTCTAAAACTTTTCTTATACACAAGTATGCACAAATTAAAAACAAAATAAATAATTAATTATCATGGAAATAGTGTTCACTCAGTACAGATAATGACTTTTTACAATCCAAATTCAATTAGATGTGAATATGATTACAATTAAATTATAAAATTCAACAACAATTAAGTTCAATTAATACTATAAAATAAACATGAGTAAAAGAAAGAAATAAATAACATCAACAAAAGACTAAGACAATTGTAATTTTTTTCTAAGATTAGAAAAGAATCAGCTGGTTTTTATTTATAAAAAATGTAATTTTTTATTAGAATAAAATGCTAGAATTGTGTTAAGAGAATACAAGCAGTGGTAAATCACCACTGATGATAATTAAGTACAATGTTAGGTTTACCTATTGATTAATTACTTGATCTGGTTTAATTAGAGAACAAAACATTCACATATGGATGTACGATAATCCAACAGTTTTTTTATATGCTTCCAATCCAGTTTTGTACTTTTTATTTATTCATTAAATATCATAGTTTTGTTTAAAGTCTTGTAATTACTGCCTATTTATCAGAAAGATTGAAAGAAGTTTTGAGAAAGACTGTTAGATAGTTGAAACTGACAACTATTTCAAAGCACTGTATAATAAAGTACTACCTTGTATAAAATGCATAAAAGAATGTTTATCATAGCTTGTAATAATGAAAATATTAATAAATATAAATTTTATATATGTTAAGTATAAATGTATAATTTTAATAACTATTATTTAGGACTTCTTTGCAATTTTACTGTGAGTCATTTGAAATATACAGGTGGTCCTCTACTTTTATACCTAATTGGTTTTTGAAATGGGTAAGAAAGTTGAAATGTATGAAAGCAGAGCAATGTAAAAAAAAATAAACATCATAAAGAGTTTTCAAAATACTACACACACACATATATATATATACACAGTCTATATCTCTGCTAAGTATTATTTTAATTATCATCTATTTTTTTTAAAAAGTTCAAAGAATTCTTAATATATAATAAATTTTTATATCTTGCAAATATTTTTTATCTAATTTTTTTTTTTTTTAATTGAGGACAAAATGAAGCTAAATACAATATGTAGACACACGTGACACAATCATATATGTATAATATCTAGACGAGTAATATTACAAAAAAAAAATTTAAAATAATGAAGATTAATTTGACAGAGTATGAATTTGGAAATATTCTTTAATTTTGTTTTTGTTTTTCATGATTGAACATATTATAGATCGACTTAAATTATACTAATGATCGATTGAAGCAAAAGATTCATACGAATGATCAATTGAAGCAAAAGATTTGCCATCTTTGTTTCGATTATGTAAAAAAATACGAGATCTTAATTTCTTTTTGTCCATATCAACACTTCTGTTTTTTTATTTTTTATTCATGTTTATGAATTAATAAAAGAAATTTTTTTCACCAAAACAGAAATGTACCTATAGTAATAGCACATGTTCTAAAATAAATTGACAACATACAACTTATCAACCCACTTGCGCAAATTCAAAATGTCCTTGCTCAAGACTGAACATGTTAAGCCAAAAATGGATGTGATTAATGTTAGAGAGGTGGGGAGAAACTAGTGACTAATAGTCCATGAGAAAGGGAGAATCATTACATGAAAGTACATGTGTTTTGTCACATATATCGATAAAAATTGAAAGTACAGAATGTGTATAGAATAATAAATTGTACAAAAGTAGAGAACCACCTGTATTTTAACAAAAAAAAGTTTACAAGTAGTAATTTTGTAATTATTTTTAGTTAATATGAAATTGTTAACTTTTAAATCTAATTCTAAATGTTACATTTTGAAACAGACTTAATGCTACAAACTATGTAGCATTGCACCTTTACATTGAATTGCTCTTAGAGGTTTGGTGCAGTGGTAGAGCATCTGATTTTGCATCAGGATGCCTAGGATTAATTCTGGTGCCCACAGTACTGGTGCTTAAACTTTTTATGAACATGCGACACTTAAGCTATTAGCCTTTCTTTATCATTAAATTTATATTTTCAAGATTAATTTTTATAATCAATAGGGTACACTTGAAAGATATAAACTAGAAAATATTTAAAAGTTAAAGCACTGAGTAGTTTGTAAATTGTAATAACTTTTATTGGTTTATTTTTAGTGAGAAAATCACAATTTAATCCAAAGTATTGAATATTGTTGCTCTGTGCTGATTAGCATATTTATAAAGTGATATACGTAAGAGCTAAAAATAGCTTGACTCAAAGCTCAACATAATATTGTTGTGCTTGGGCATTCTGAGAAATTAACCATTTGATCATTTATTGCTCAGAAATTTATAAAAATTAGAGTATCGGAAATGGCAGAATTGAGTCACAATCCTTGAGCTCCAAAGTCTACCATCCTATGATTGCTTCAAATCATGCTAACAAATTAAAAATAAATATCAATAATGGTAAAAATTTATTTTCTCAATACTTTTTTCCATTCAACATATTTTTATTCTTATTCAAATAATTAGTTATATTTTTATTATGATAATAAAAATATAATATTAAATATAAATAACTGATATTGAAAGAATCATAAAATAATATAAATAAAAAAATTAAGAATAAATTATTTAGGAAATTGTAATGAAATTACATTATAAAATAATAAATAAAAAAAAATAAAAATAGAAAATTAAATAATAATTATTAAAAGTTATGATAAAACTTAGAGAAATAATTTTATTATACTGATATTTAAGATATGTAGGTAGAAATGTATATGCAGATATATATATATAGAAATATTTATATTTCTTACTATGAATAAATGCATTTTAAATGTCCACTATTAGATCATTATTTGACTAAAACATAAGATGTTAAATAATAGCAAAATTCTGAATTATGAACTATGATAAATTACTTTCAGGATCGTCTTGCGTTGTTAGCCGAGAGGTATCGCAGCTGCCATGCAAGCAAGTAGTTGGTTGCAGATGGTTGTGGGTTCGCGTCCCGGCCGATGCTATGACATATGAAAAAAAAAAATCAGAGTAATTGTCAAGCATTATTAGCCGAGAGGTCAGTACAGCCGTCTTGCAAGCAAACAGTTGGTTGCAGAGGGTTGTTGTGGGTTCACCTCCTGACTGATGCTATGACATATGGGGAAAAAATCAGAGTAGTTTGAATCTTATGTATTAATCAGATTTCACTTGCTTTATTTTAAAATGTAAAAGATTAAATACAAACATTTATTAAATATAATGTTCTACAAAGTTAACACACATACATATAATTGTATCCTTGATAAATAAAACATATAAATCAATTTCATTTATATATATTCTAACCTGGTCTTGTGCATCCTCACTTCAGAATAGTATATAATATAAAATAAAACGGGTTCTAGCTCAGTTAATAATTAATAAATAAAATATTCAGCATTAAAATTAAAATGTTTCACTAGCTCAAATTTAAAATATGAATAAGGTTCAGTTTATAAAAATAAATTAAATAAATATTTAATATTTTCATGAGACTTGAAGTGAAAATACAGATGACAAGATAGATTACACATTGAGCCAATATCCCACAGGATACTACCTCAATGGCATAAGAACACTATCCCCCTTTATTACTATTTCAAATAACAAACTCATAGTATTCTTACGACTTTAATAACTTCTACTCACTAAGATTAAGTTAATAGTTACATCTTAATCTTCTATTCGTAATAATCTAGCTCAAATAAAATCTCAGGTTCATAAAGTTTATTCTAAGTTAATAAAAAATACGGTAGTAAAATATGAGAAAGATTTTATGTCATAATCTACTACACTTAAACTAATAATAATAATAATATTCTTCATTGTTTAACTACTACTCGATATCTTTTCTTTTATTATAATTTTATTACCATAATAAAATAATACAATAATTTTATATAATCTTTTATCTTCATGTAATGATATAATAAATACATGGTAGCATATGATAATCTGATAGACAAAGGATGTGTGGCAACTGATAGCATATAATTCAGTATACTATTGTAATAACTGATTTATGACCAATAAAACAATGTAAAATTATAATTATTTAATTAAAAGAATACCAATAAAATATTTAAATTTTTAAATATAACTCTCTATTTATCTTTTTGTGCAAAATTATATATTTGTTTCAATTGTTATGAATATATCGTGATTTCATGCAGTGGAGTGGAGAAATAAATAATCCCGACACAAAAATTTTGAAAACAAATTTTAACAAAGTTTATTAACAACAACAAATAAAATAAACAATTTATGTACATTATTTACAGTGGATATCCTTATTTTATTCTTACATTTTTATCTACTAGGTTATAAAAAATAATTTATAGTTTAGTTATATCTTTATTTAGACTTAAGACAAAATAAAAAAAAAAAATGTTACCATTTGGTTTCTCGTTATGGTTAACTTATTAGCAAAATATTTCATCTTTAATATTATTAAAACTAGCTTATTTTTAAAAACATTCATAGGAAAACATTCTACAGAAAAACAAAATTAACTTTATAATGAGTATGGATTTCTCAAAATATTAAAAAATTTTCATCTTGCAAAGTCAAAGATGTTACATAAAATATTCATCCAAAATTCAGTATTAGATTTTAGTGTTTTATCACACGATGTTTACTAATCATAATATATTCTTATTTAGCCTTACTTTAGTATAAGTGCAATAATCAATATATTCCTGTTATTCAATAAACAAAAAAATATATACTATGCATATTCCCTACATTTATTGTATATTATTGTATTTTAAAAATATGCAATACTTATTTTTCTCTTAAAAAAAAAAAAATAAAGTATTCAAAAATAATTAACATTTTAAAGAAAATGTCTTTGTTTAGATACTCTATTTTAAAAATTTATATTTCATTTCTGAAATAAATTCAAAAATATATTCTATGATTCCTTCCTCTCCTTTAGGTTTCATTGGACCTTCAATTTTAAGTTATAAAATTCTGTTCCTTATAAGCAAATAAACCAATCTTATACAAAACGATAGCATAACCTAAGCTCTAAATTATTTATTATTTCTTTTAAAAATATCTTACTAAAACGATGCAGTTACATGAAATAAAGATAGCGAAATAGATGCATAGGATTTAAGGAAGAAAGCTAGAGTATCACTCATAATATATCTCAAAAATTATGGCACAGTGCAAAGAGGTATGACCTTTACCTGTCTAATAACCTCTAATACATGAACGATGTTAAAGCTATTTCTTCAGCTTTATTAGAACATCAAATATTTAAAGAAATATAAAACACTGTCCAAATAAAATGTGTACCAGTCATAGGGCTTTGTTAACTATGCTGATATCCACATAAAGACTAAGTATTATTTCTATTCCTTATCATATCCTATTTCTTAAAAACATCATCTTGGTTTCCTGTTCACTAAGTACTTCCAAGCCACTATCTCAACAGTATTTCTCCAGATTTTCCACATCTTACATCGATAAATACTATCTGCATTTACAAAACAATAAATAAAATTCACCGATAATTTTAAAACAATCTAGCTGTTCCATAAGAAAAGTCTGTCTACTTCATCATTCTGTATGTTTAATCATATACAATCTAACTAGACAATATTTGAATATCCAATAACATGAAAAGTTTTAAAAGAATCACATAATTATTTGTTATTATGTTGGATTATATCATTAATATAAAAAAAATCGTCATATGCATATTTTCAAATCAATCCTATCTCATAATGTTTTTTAAAATGTTGTATGAAATGCGTTACATATAATAAAAAAAAAAAAAACTTTTACACTTCATTCTTACGATCCATAGATGATCTAAAGAAAACAAACAATATACACTATAAATTATTAATAGTCATTACTATTACCAAAATAATCTTTATCTGGTCAACATATTCAGTAGGCTTCTTCATCCATTAGATACCGATCATTGCAAACAAAAAAATATACATTCATACACTTTATTTTAAAATATATTCTTATCTAAATTATTATATTATTCCATTATAAAATTTTATATCATCAACAAATTAATGTTTTATGTTTTCCTAAAGGTTAATAAAATAAAAGGAATCAAAACTATAATTACATATTTTCTTGACAATAGTTCCTGATAAGTCCAAAATGTTTATTATTTTATCTAAAGTTTTAAAATGTTCTCCTCCAAGCATGTTAAAGTTTAAAAATAAAAATAAATATTAATCCATTTAGTAAAATTTATAGAAAATAATCCTTGGTTTTAGTATTTAGGATGATAATTATTAAATCATAATATTAATTAATCCCATGAAATTTCTTCAATATTCTCTGCTAATATTCTCTGCGGAGTATCCGATGCATCCTCCATCTAATTTAACTTTAAAAATATTCAGTAAACTTTTTTTTATAATATTTCCATGGATCCATTTTTTTATTCAACTATTATGCGTTCATTTTTCTATGTAGGTTTCCATCCTTGATAAAGCGCTTCAAAAAACAAATACTTCTAAAGATGCATTTTTGATATTTCTGAGACTAGAAGTTTTTTTAATATTATAATTCCTTAACAAAATCTTCTCTATGAGCTCTTTTTAATTCTTGTAAAATATATTCTTTTTAAAAAAAATGTTTCCTTCAAAAAGGACTAAACATTCTATTTCTTTCATTATTATATTTTATGATAAGATATAAGTATCTTATTCTTTTTAAAACTCCTGGATAAGCTTATTTATAAATAATGCATCACAAATTTTTTAGACGGCAAATAACTTTCCATTTAAGCTTCCAGCATAATGTCCAAATTATTTTTTGTACCAGAACAGTTCTCCAGTGAAGCATTAATAAAGCTGTATCAAAATATTCTAAAAACATTTTTATATTATTAGAATTTATATACATTTTATTCTACAGTATATCCATCTTTTCATTGTGAAGTTTAGGTCAAATTTTAGATAAAATAATCCTGGCAAGTACTTTAAAAACTAGCAAATCATTTTCACGAAGTTCCCAAATATATTATTTTTTTAACTCTCTTTTGCAAAATACTTTTAAGAATATCAATTAGTTTTTTGCAAATAAAACTATAAGAAAGTATTAAAAATTGACTAAAATAAAAATTAAAAAAATACTATCTCTTTGATAGCTGCTAATATACCTTTCTCTGGTTTCAATACATTATTAAATCTCCTCTGATACTCCCCATGCAATTCGTATTTATAGTCTGTAAGAATACCTCATTTGATTGGTTGATTCTTACTTTTAGCTTGAGAACAAATTTACATATTTTCAATTTTTTACAGAATTAAATCTTTAAAATAAAAATTTATGATGCAATAACTCAAAATATTATTTAAAATATTACTTTTAAATCAATTATTACTTTATCAAAATTATTTAATCATTTAAAATAACTTTTAAAATAACTTTAATAACTTATTCCATTCTTAATATTCCATTTATCTAGTTTTATTTAAACAAAATATTTAATTTTTTTATTAACTGTATTCGTCTTTATTACATTATTTAAAACATTACATATGATAGTTAACTTAATATTTATTATTATTTGCTTTTATGATAGGCAATAATTCTATCCAATTCTATAATATAACTTTTAAAATATTTTAAACTTTGTTATTAATTCAAACAAGCAGTGTGTGTGAAAGTATGCATTATACAAGTCACATGATCAATAACTTTGACAGACAATTTTTAATCTATTTCTCTGCCCAGATTTATAAAATTGATACACTTATTATATTAAATAAAATAATTATAAAATTTGGAAAAATTATTTAAAATATAGAACTAAATACAATTCTCACCATCATAAAGTTTATTTTTAAAATATATATTAATTTTGATTATTAAACATAGTTTATAAATTTAAATACTGTATAACATTTATTTATCTATACGTTTAAGACTATTAAAATTGAACCTTTTAAATATACTTTTAATATTTATAGCTGTGTTATTTAATATATCCAGCTTTTACAACCATATGCAACAATATTTAAAGCTTTACATAACTATTTTTTAAATGATTCGCTATAATTTTATATACTACGTATTTGCTTTAGCCTCAAATTGTACTTTAAAGATATAATCGACAAACTATAATTAAGGTATTAAAAGAACATATTCTAAAATTTAAAATTTTTAGTAATTGACTGAGATGGACTATTACTGACCTATAGAAAAGGGCACAATATATATATATATATATATATATATATATATATATATATGATTAAATATAATAGATTATTTTAAAATAATTTATTGACCATTTAAATTATAGTGAGATTTGATTAATATATAATTCTTTTGTTCAAGGATTTCTTGTATTGATCATCTTCAATTTATGAATGATATCAACTAATATAGCAATCTAAAAAAAAATTTAAACTTTTTTAAAATAAAAATGTATCACATATTTTTTAAAAAACAACCATTTTGCAAAACTATTGAATTCATAGGATATCAATGTCATCAAAATAAAGTTATCATTATATGCTAAAATGATGAGATTCATTCTCCAATAAAAACAATATATAAGATTAATCATTAAGTATTTAAACACTTAAGAGTACAATAATAAACTGCAATTATAATAAATAGAATGTATGATTTACATAATTTTGATTTAATATGTTTGGATTGCAATTCACTATAAGATTTCTGACATACCTTGTAAACAAAAATGGTTTTTCTCATAACATAATCATTAAAAAATACATTCTTTTTAGCATGTCATTAAAAATAAACTAACACTATATCAGTATTAAAATCCAAAAATAAATTTTAAAAATGTGTACATTAACTGAAGGAATTTTTAATTAATTATTTTTATTTAATATTTTTGTACCAATGGAAATGTTAATTTGTCCCAAGTAAAAATGTCTGTCATCATAAGTGCAAAATATAATTAAAACGTTTTAAACATATTAAAATTACCCAAATGTACAATACATTTTTTGATCTAATTTTTATTTAATTGAGATGCATTTAAGTAAAAAGTAATAAATTGTAGATCATTAATTTTTACATATTTTTCTTAATAGTGCTATAAAAAATTTACATTTGATTGGTTAAATAAATACAAAAACAAAAAAAAAACACTCATGACAGAACATAAAGTACACCCCAATTTTTTTTTAAAATATATGTAATGGCAATGAGTAGTAATTGACAGTTTCTTGGCAACATCAAAAAAGCTAAAAGTTATTTCTGTTTACATGGATATAAACTCCACATTTTTAATTCATGGAAATATTTAATTCAACATATACATGCATGTTTATTTTAATTTAACAAACTAACTCAGTAGAATATCAACTTCATCTGATGTAATAAATTCAAAATGCAATTTTAAGATGTAAAATTATTTTTTAAAAAAATCATAGCAACTGAAATGACTTTATTATATATTATCTTATCTTTAAATAGCTCAGATTATACATCATTTGAAAACAAAATAATTAAAATTTCCAATGAGTTATATAACATTTGTAAGTTATTTTTTGTTAGTGCACGTCCATCAGCCTAAAAGTCAGACCAACTTCTTATATTATATATATCTTAGAAACTTACACTTTTTTTTCCAAATAATCCATTTAGCACATTACAATTTAACTTCATATACACATTATTTTTAGAGATACTTTAAACTTAACTTTATATAATATGTATTCAAATGTATCTCAAACTTTTATTCTGTCATACATTACTAAAACATATGATCAAAATCATGTGAAAAATATGAGATCCCCAAAATGCAAACTTCATGCTGAACCAGCACTCATCAGTTGGTCCAGCTCACAATCTCTCACACATATCTTCATTATTTGTCAGTATATATTGTAAAAGTAAGATTTGTACATTCATCTAACAAAACCTAGAATCCAGATAAAATATACTAAAATGATTAAAATGGGATATGAAGGTCCTAAGTCCAACCAAGCTTCAACCTATTTACCAGAGTTCCATGAATTAACACCCTATTACTGACATTTCTGAGATTAAAGAGGCCTTGTTTTAATTCACAACCTGTCTCCAAACAGGGAGAGCAATGAGACTCATAATCCTACTGCACACGTAATACAAAAATGCATTAATAAATTAATAATGGGCTAAAGTTAACTAATAAAAGAAGCTAGATCAATATTCTAATTACAATATATATTAAACATATTTAATCAATAATTTAATTGGATTGGAATATAGTAAAATAGTAATGAAAATGAAGTAAATTTAAAAAGTTTATTATAGTTAATACCAATGAAAACAAAACAAAATAAGTTACATTTAATCAAAATGCAACTAATTTAATGCATTATACAATGGGATGAGATTAATTGAAAGCAATATAGTGCATAATCTCATTTAAGTATATCAAATAACTCTCATGCCTAGTGAGTAATTTATGCATATGATAATTAATATGACAAATAACATTTATTTCTGGGCCAAATTTATGTGGCATAGTTACACAAAAATGATGACATATTTTTTTTTTTTTGTCAAAAACGATATCAAACAATTTTTTCTGCCAGGATAAAAAGCAGTAATAAAACTCTTATAATTTATATTTTTTAATTGTTATGAATTTTTTGGTTTTGGTTTTTTTTTTTAAAAAAAAAAACAAACATTTATTAACATTTTTGTGCAAAATCATGACACACTTTGCAATCATGTATCCATTTTGGGGGAAATTTTTTTAGTTTAGGTCTCCATTTTCTGTAGTAAAATTAAATTTCAATTTGGTGGTTTGAACGCGATCAATTCTTGTTATTTATTACAGGGTGAGTAGCATACATGTATAATTTATGTTTTTGTAAATAATATACAAAAAAATTATAATTTAGTGATTGTTTTGTGCATATGTAAAGTAACATTTGGACGTTGTGTAATGGTATCTTTTATTTAATATGTTTTCAGGAGCGGAAAAAATGTAGTTTTAAGATAACAATTTTTTGGTTTAAAATGTTGTTTTTAATTATTCATTTTTTCCTCAAAATCACACATATGTTCACTTTTTTTTATGGTTTTACTTGTGTGTGAACATGTTATTTTTAGTCTTGCAATATGGTATTAGTCATGCTCCATCTTTTCAGATTTGTGCCAACCTGCCAATAACTTTGTAAATTTTATGAAAATATCATGTATATTATTCATGTACATATTATTTTTTTGCAAATCTTGCTAAAGATATTGTGTAGAAGATCTGTGTACACGTTATTTTGGTCAGATCACAGGATTACACAATTACCTTGGATGGATGCAAATGTGAAAAGGTGCAGCATGTCTAATACTATATTGCAGGACTAATACTCAAGTACCCTTTATTATATATCAATTTTCAAGCAATCCTATTGAATTCAAATATATTAAATCATGATTTTAAAATTTCATTCTAACTTGAAACAGATCAAAGTTATCAAACAAGTACACAGTTCCAAAATTAATAAAAGCATTTAAAAAGAAATAATTTTCAATAAATTTTATTAAGAAGCTTTATTTCAATTTTTTTATACTTATATTATAACGTGGAAAGCAATGAGATGCTCTTAACATTGTTGTACTTTGATTCAACTTAGACTTTATTTTTGCTAGTTTTTTGGTAAATTATCAGAATGATAAAAATTTGGGAGTTTGCTGTCACAGAACAGGATGCAAGGACTATTTCCAAAGGTACAGCCCTGAAAGTGTATGTTAATAATCACAATATGATTGCATGCCCCAACATGAATAAACATCATGTGATCACCATTTCTTATGCTTGCTCTTAACTGTTATTAAAACAGGGAAAACTCTCTATATGTATTGCCATTCAGTGCAAGCCATAGTAATCAATGGATGCCAGAAGGATTGTGCATAAAATCCCCTTCTAGTGACTACTCATCCAATATCCCCAGACTAGTTTCTGGCTTGTGGCCTTTGTCAGTAAGCCAAAGCTCCTCACTGACAAAGGTTACAAGTCAGAAACTAGTATGGGTGAGTGGCAATACATATAGAGAGTTTTGTCTGTTTTAATAACATAAATAAAGTGAAAATATTGTATTTACATTTGTTTTTCATTTTTCTGCTAATAAATTACCCTCCCCCCCCCCAAAAAAAAAAAGAAAATGAACTGTAAATATTATAATTAATTTTTCCACAATAATTTCTTTATTTAAAATAACAGTAATAAAAAATAAAATGTAATTATTAAATACGATGTTTCCTAGAAGATATTTTTTAAAACATTTTTTGGGGAATTCATGGATTTTATGGTCCAGAGTCTGGCAATACCATTGCGCTAAACTATGCAGAGCATTATACTTTTTGGATCCAATATAAGAGAGTATTTTTTTGCTCCAACACTCATGCTTATTGACAAGGATAAAGCCCTATTTGCAAATTAATTGCTCTTTCAACTAAATGACTAAAAACATCAGAAGGGAAAAACTTCAGATAATGATGGAATTTATAATCGATATCTTAAAAGAAACAGCAGAAAAAATAAAATTATTTTTGACAAAGTTCTATACCAAATATCTAAATGATAAAAATGTATTGGATGATTGTAAGAATTCAGTATTAATATTTAAAAAAGATGACAAAAAAGATAATAGAAATTATAGATCTATCAGTTTTATATAAAAATTTTACCAAGATAATGTAACGGTCAGAAAACATGTGATTCGTGAACATAGTGCAGAATTCGACCACCACACAGAACCGCAGCACCATCTAGGTAGCGAAGCCATCTGTAGTACTAAGTTCGAACATAGTTTATCGGTTCCACAATACAATCTACGACACAACGCATCTGATGTGACATTAGTAAACATCGGTGGTCAGGGATGTTGCAAGAGATTCATGATTTTTTTTTCGAGTTAGCCAATAATAACACTAATATTAATTAAACACATATTTACAAATCGAGGAAATATTATATATAATGGGTATCGAATAAATAAAACGTAACTGCAGACATATAGTTTGAAATTATTTATTGAAACATTTTAATAATAAATCATTTACTAATAATATTTAGTAATATTTAAATTGAGTAACGGAATTTTCCGATACTGTTATTCAAGAAATACATTTATTTATTTAGTAACATTTATACGAAATCATTTTACCAATAATACGTTATATTTAAGATCTCAGTAGCGGTATTTCCGATACTGTTATGTTTACAAAGAGAAATACATTTATTTGATGATGTAATCTAGCTACCTAAAATTCTTGAGCAAATATTTCTAAGGCATGCCTTTAGGGATATATACCTGTGCAAAGCAAGAGTCTAAAGTAAGATTTATAAGAGTAGCGGTGGACATATTTACTAATAACTAGGGGCAAACATTTATTTGAGAGTGAATTGTCACTAATGCAGGTATGGAGTTATACATAGAATAAAGTTAATAAAAGAAACACGTGATACGTTTAGAAAGGCGATAGGAAGTGGCAGTATATTGAAACTGCAAAGCCATGAATGAGTTTATAAATACGGGTTGGCATTTGCCATAGGTCCGAATAGGTAAGGTGTCACATAAGCATAACCAGGGACAAGTGGTTCATGCCACAGTTGCCTGCTGGCTGCATGACGGTCGTCAAGCCCTATAGGAGCATTTATTATGTCCGCTTGTGTAGGACGACGGGTTAATTTCAACCCTATAGAATCCGGAATATTCAAGGCTTGTAATAGGTCATCGCATCTCTAAAACGTAACACATGTATAATGTACAGACGATTCTGTTAGGACTTAAATATATTTTATAACTCGGCCCTACATTATCAACATTTAATAAGGAACGTTTGCGACTCTCAAAGAAATGCAAATTTTATGGAATTATTAATTACAAATTTAATAAAATATAAAAACAATACATAAACTGGGTGATTATTATAACTAATACGTCAGCCATTTGTTAAGCATTACACCCCTGTATTACAATAAATGAAGCACTGAATGCGTGTCAATTTATATGAAAATATTAAGTTATTTATGAAAGTAAATATTAATGAAAATTTGACACGCCTCCACTGTTTCAAGCGATCATAGATTTATACTTAGAAAATTATGAGCATGTGATAATTATATAATAAAATGTAGATTTTAGAAATACACACCCAAAAAAGTTAGAGTTAGGCAGGCTAGATTATTAAAGAACTTTACATAAAAAAAAATTTAATAATTAATTTTAGTTTTACAAACGAGAATTTACAGTTTATAGTTTATAAGTTAGATAAAGAATGAATAAGCTATAGTGGGATGTTAGTAGAGTACTCTAGAGAATTTGGACACAGGTACCTGTTTATGAGAAGTTTTCTGATTCTGTGATCAGTAGCAAATTGTTCATGATTCTAGCATTAGCAGTTCTTTACAGCATTTAGATGATTCGTGTAATTTAGCAGCAGCTTTCAAATTATTTTAGGCAGTAGATCTTCGTGATTGAATTTATGAAGGGCAATGGAAGGTTTGGCATCTGATAGGCCATCTCCGGACAGAGAATAGTCTGGGCGCTTTTTACTCGATCATACCATGGCAGGTAAAATTAATTTAAGATCTTGGAGACTCTCAACTGATTGAGAACACAGCTAAAGTTAAAACCAAAAGTTTCTAGAGAGTCTAAAATGGCCTCTTTCTTAGATCTTATCTTTTATATTTTTGTTAGTTTATTTTTGGATTCCAATTACTCTGCCCTGAGGATAATCAATGCATTTTTGTTAGTTTAATTATAGAGAAAGCTGCCATTCTATTGTTTACATTTAGATTTTACATTTAATTTTTGCAATTAGATTTTAGGGAATTTTTTTGTTTAATTAATCTATTATCTCTCACCCGCCGTTGCTTTTAAATTTCAAATACAAAAGGGAACATATGATTATTTGGTACTTACGGATAATTTGCCTGATGACGTATTTGACCCACCGGTTTCCCTTCCGGTAGGCATCGACGATCTTTGTATGACAACGTTGTCATGGCAACGAAGTGACTGGCGTGATTAATCCATCAGAGAGTCAATTTTTTTTTTTTTTTTTAACCGCGAGATTTAAAATTCGGAGAGAGATTTTGGAAATTTTTTGATTTTTCTATCTATTGTGATTTTGCTATCCACTTGATAACAGTGATTTTTTTTCAGCACGTCAGCACCTGGACTCATATTTGAGCGAGTTTATGTGGAGGCAGTCGTACAAAGCGCTGCAATTTTAGAACATATATCCCAATCCTTTGATTGGTTGTATATTTATTATCGTATATATATATATATATATAATTATTCAAAACAATACAGTAATTAATACAGTAAAAAAAATATTAAAAAAAAAAACAAAAACAAATATTTACCACAATATACCATCAGTATTTTTTGATCATAATGTAACATGTAATTATGGTTTTGATTTTGATGTTAATAAAGTTAAGATTTTGTGTATTGAAAGAAATAATAATAAATGCAAAATTAAAGAAGCTATGTTAATAAAAAGTGAAAAGCAACATTTGATATATAGACAGGCTGCCAATATAAAAATTAATGAATTGTGCGGAAATTGATGTATGACGTAGTTATTTTTTGTTTACATTTGTAATGTTTTTTTCTAATACAATTTGAATCTAGTTGATAACGACTACATACATAGTTAAAAGTACTTCTATTAAATTGTGGTATATATTTGTTTTTTAAAATATTTTTACTGTATTAATTATTGTATTGTTTTGAATAATTATATATATTTTATTATAACTGGAATACAGATATTGATTAATAATTTTTATATATATATATATAACCACCCAATTCAACATCAATATTATAAATTATATGAGCAAATGGCCCAAGGCACCAATTCTATTAATGAATAGAATATGTTAGCAATTATATATCGATTTGAATTAATACTGAAACTCTTCTACTTTTACCTGATTTATAGCTTAGCTCAGTGGAGAGTTAAAGTTTTAAAATATCCAGAATATAAATAAATGAAGGAAGAAATATTATTGATGATTAAAATAAGATACATACTTCATTTTTTAATTAACAAAATGATAAAAATTAATAGTTAGATTTATTCAAGCTAATAAACAATAATCTGATTTGATCTCTTCCACCATCTAAATACACTCATAGATTAACTACAATACAACTTTAACATAGAAACAGAATATTGAATAACCCCACTATCTAGTACACCTTAGTCTAAATAACTAAACTAATATTAACTTGGAATTAGGAAATCAGATCTCAGGGAATATTAAATACGATTTGATTAGAGAAATTATATTACACAATCAATTATAGCTATTGTAATAATAAAAAATAATAATAATGGAATGAATTGGATGATGTTTCACTGTATTAGGCATTAGATAATGAAGGAAATAGGGTATCTTTTAATCTCACATCATTGAGTAACTAATAACTAAGTATGCAACCTTTTTATAAGTTTACCGGATGGTAAAGTATTTCATATAATGTTTGGATCAAGGAAACAATATTATCAGACTTCGTTATGTTTATTATCAAATTTACAAAGTAGTAGTTTTGTTGTAATAGATGTTTAGAATGTGGAAACTAGAATACGAATGCATATAAGAACAACTGGAGACAGAGTTTTAAATAATAAATAAAGCATTTATTTACATTTGCAATTAAAATATATATAATTAGCTCACATTGGGACTATTGTCCTAATTCTTAAATTTACACATACATTACTAATCTGGGTTTGATATCTCTTCTGTTATATTTTTTTTTATTCTTATTTATTGACTAGACACTTACAAGATATAAATAAATAAATAAATAATGCCATCATATTCTGTCTTCGAATATATTTGGGATGTTAATTAATTCTAACATTTTTCTTTATTATTATTAGCAAACAAAACTGGATAAAATAAATATCATATTATGGGCACAAAGTATTACAAGTTGTCTTGCGTTGTTGGCCGAGAGGTATCGCAGCCGCTATGCAAGCAAGTAGTTGGTTGCAGACGGTTGTGGGTTCGCGTGCCGGACGATGCTATGACATATGGAAAAAAAAAGGAATTACAAGTTGGAGAGGTAACTATCAATTATTACGATAAAACAAATCAATAAACTCGGCTGTCAAGAAAATAATTTAAATAGCTCACTTAAATAATCCCTTTAAATGTCTAGTTTCACGTATTCAAAAATAAAAATAATAATAATCATTCTGATGATTTGATGATTTAAGGCTTGCGGTAAATTAATATGAGATATGTAGTTCAACATATTTACTTCCTGATATATAAATTTAACAGTATCATACTTTCATGTCTATGAGGTTTTTGCATTACGTGTGTGTCACATCTTATGCTATAATTAAAACAAAATCATACATCTTATCAGTTTACTTATGAATTACTAATTAAGTATTATATTTCGGACAATTCTATAGACCAACCAACAAATATAAGACCGTTTATGCTGTAATATTCAATAAAGAATTTAAAGTTACTATTTATTTCTCCACCAACTGCATTACATATAGCTATGATTCTATTATAACACAAAGATAAACCTTCAAGAAAAATTTAAGCATATGAGGAATACACAAGCGACTTGGCTAATAAATCTAACAACAAATAATGTATCCATACCTCCTTTGATGTATACTATTGGTTTGGAACGATTGTCACCACCAGAATAAAGGAACATAAATTACTCAACTTCATAAAATATCATTTTTATAATACATATATACGCAATCTAGAAATATATTTCATTCATGGCAAATGTTTGGATATAATAAGGTAGATATTTTCAATCCCAATCTACATAGAACATATTATGAATAACTTTCTTTCTCGTAGCTACTCTATATATTTCATTCTTTACATTGAGAAATAAATACACATATTCAGATATGACACTATTTTTACCAATTCATTTAGCATGCCGTATTATCCAAAATTAACAGAAGGAAAAACAATCATAAAACTGAATATTTACTAATTATATGAAATAAATGCATAAGACAGACACAAATAGGTATGAATAAGAGCATGTAAATAATTTATAATATTTTATAAATAAAAATCATAGAGAAATATTTTCAATTATATTCACAATTTTTATCAACTCAATTCAAATTTCAAAATGGAATCTTCTACTACCAACAGGAATAATTCATGGAAAAGAGTTATTGGATTATTTAAAAAGCAATTAATGAAAGATAAATTGATTTGTTTAAAGGAAGATAAAGGTTTAAGGATGTGTTTAATGTCAACTAACAAATATGTTTGAAAAGTTAAATTACAAATGGATAAATTACATTTTGAATTGATTGATAAATGTAATGTTGATTCAGATAGAATGAATTTTATTAATAACATTTTATTAAAGGCAAATAATAAAGGAATAAGTAATAATGTGTAATATTCATTATATCCTTCAAATGCCATTTGGTCATGTGTATTTGCTAATGTAAAATTACATGAAAAAGGCTATCAACTTACAGTAATTTTGGATTTTTGAGGGTCTTTTATGTATAAGACTAGTAAATATATAGCTAAAAATTTACAGGATTTACTTGGGTTTGGAGCATATTCTGTAGTGTTGTCATTTGATTTTGTTGATAAGATTAACATTTTAAATTTGGACTGTTATGATTTTTTAGTATCATTGGATGTATCTGAGATGTATGGCTCTATTGATAGAGTGGATTCAATTAAAATAATTCATCAAGCTTTGTTGGAGAAGGAAATTGATAATCAATTAATATGTTTTGTGAGGAAGGCTTTAAATTTTATTGAACAAAATATTGTTGCATCATTTAATGGTAAATTTTATAAAATGAGTAAAGGATGGCCAATGGTGACACAGTTATGTAGTTTTGTTTTGTCTTCTTATGAAGAAAAGATTATAAACAAATTTATATTTGTGGGAAATATTAAGATCATATTTTTATACGTACTTCTTTACAAATGATTGATAAAATATTTGATGAATTT
This sequence comes from Epiperipatus broadwayi, assembly GCA_028023455.1. Lineage (NCBI taxonomy): Eukaryota > Metazoa > Onychophora > Udeonychophora > Euonychophora > Peripatidae > Epiperipatus > Epiperipatus broadwayi. Next base: position 21,364,045 of record JAQFVV010012395.1, on the reverse strand, counting down.
AATGAATTAAAAGATCATAAGTGGGCTATGAAGAAAGATTATAATAATAGTATTAACATTTAGATTTGATGATTTCAAGGAACAATAATATGATTGACTATAAATTGTTTGTTAACCCTATTGAGACTAGAGTCTATATTCCATATTTATCTAAATTACAACATAAAAATAAAATGGATGGTTTTAGATCTTTTTTACATAGAAATATTATTTTATTTATATATTTGTGTGATAAGAAGAAAAATATTTAAAAGTATATAAATGAATTATGAAGTGTAGGTTATAATATAAAATAAATTTATCAGGTAATTTACCAATTTAATAAAAAATAATAATAGAAATTTTGATGATGAAAAAATTGAGAGTAAGAAATGTATTTCTTTGCCTTTTTATAATAATAATCAAGTGAAATTTATGAAAAAAGTTTATAATGGAATATATAATGTTTCATTTTATGGATCTGGTAATTTAAATAGAATAATTAATAATTCAAAAAATAAATTAGAAAAAAATAATTTCAGTAATATAATTTATAGAATTTTTTGTGGGTGTAACTTTTCATATGTGGGGGAATCTAGATGTAATATGAGAAAGAGTAATACGGAGCATAAATTGTTGTATAAAAGAATTTTGAAAATGTATAGATATATAGTGATAGAAATACTAAAGTGAAGTTATATACAGAATCTGTTTTTATGATCATGATAGAAATTGTAATTTAAAATTTGATTTTGATGTAAAAAAATTAAAATTTTAGGTCAACAGAGAGATAATTAATAAAGAAAAATTAAGGAGGTAATTTTTAGTAATAGTTTTAAAAACACAATAACAAATAAACAGTCAGCAAATGTTAAGATTAACGAATTATGATTATTTAGATCGACATGTGTTTCCAGTTGGTAGTAGATGACTCCATTATCTTTCCAAGTGTTGGTGGGACACATTTTACCTCAATGATGATGTATACTGATCAAGGACAAATGGGATGACACTCTACCTGATATAAACTAACTACTGTAATATAAATACAGATGGTAAACTTCAGGGACGGTCACAACACATAGGTTTTAACATTGAGAAGCATATAAAATATACCACACAATAGCATTGTTATTGTAGAAATTCAACTACTATCCTATTATAAACACTAGCAAAGTCACCACATAAAATAATGGCTACCATAATATTTCATTTGAAATAATAATTCAATTACTCTGTTATAATTTAAAAACTATACACAATAATGCAGAATAAAATAATTGAAATAATTAATGCTTTCCTATGAATATCTCAGGGATTTTGATTATTCTTTTGTAAAACATAATAACAATTATATTGGTAGTTAGATAATTGAATAACAAGAGAGACTTTATTGAGATCCAATTATCCAATGAATAAACAAATTTATAATTACAAATATCTAAACATCTTATTTAATATTTAATCAAACAACAACAACAACAACAACAACAACAACAACAACAATAATAATAATAATAATAATAATAATAATAATAATAATAATAATAATATATTGAGACTAATAATAATAATCTCCTCACATACTTTAAATGATATAATTTATTAAACTTCCAAATATTTACTCTCCTACTTATACAAATAACAATCATAAAATAAAATAATCATTCAGTAATAATCAAAAGCTTTATAATTTAATCATAATTTCCTATCATGTAACTCAATTAAATACATTAATTAATTAGCATTTTCCCATCTTAATTTCATCTGTCAAAAACATACATCTTATACATCATACAGTGTATCATTCGATAGTGTCTTTAGAGGATTATTATTTTATCTTGGTATTAAACAAATTCATTAGTATTTTCATTCATGACTTTTTAAGCAAAATTTAGTTCTTTATTAAAATATTTTTTTATAATATTTTCCACCATTTACTTTTTACATTTTTTGGTTCAAAGTGGGAAAATATCTCAAAAACATCTAGGATGGGACAGTTGGTGATTAATTAATGTCCAGACAAAAATTGAACAAACCAATTAAAAATTAATATTAGGGATCAAAGTGTAAACAGTTAGATCAGACCAATTATTGACGGATAGTTTCAATAAAACTAAGCTCATATTTGAACTAAGGTCTTCTCTAAAAATCTTGTGCTACGTGAGCACACAAGAATTCCATTTTCAATCTATCGTCAGACTAAAGTTAGTAGATTTTATTTAAAAAGTGTTAATTGTATAGCTTACTAATGGATCACTGGAAGATTTATAGGCACATTTATCTCCTCTATCAAGTCAATTGTTGCCAAATTTTTTACCAATCTACAAGGAAATTAATACGCCATGCTTAAGTCAACGCGTCCAATTTGGAAGCTTCGATTTTCATTTCCGAAAATGTTTTAGGTACAGACTTTTATTGTCACTTGTCTTTTATTGAATAATTTAAGAAGTAAATTTGGATGGATCATTATACTAAAAACTTTTCTTGATCTTAATCTTATATGGAATAAGTTGTTTTTAATATTTGAATGTTTAATTTTATCACAAATTTTCCTAATATTTTATATTACTTCAAATATTTAATTTTAATATTAGAATAAATGAACTATAAAAAAATAATAAAAAGGCTGAACGAGTAATCATAATATAAATACCAATTTTATCTCTACTTTATATTTGATTAAATACATAGTATAAATAAAATAATAACTTATACTTAACTATAATTATGATTCTCGAGTAAACCTATGAGTTCTTCTCGTAAGAGAATAGTTATAAAATTAATTTTGAAAATTCTAGTCAAAACAATATTTAATAAATATGATGAACAAATACATCTAAATAAAAAAATATTTAAAATATTACTAACATAAATATAATAAGCATCTGGTCTTACGAAATATTTTTCAATGAAATAAATTGTGTATGAATCTTATATAAATGAATTTGAATGTTATTATAAGCGTCTATCATAAAAGAAATCCTGAAATAATGGAAATCAATTGAAAAAATAAGATTCTAATGAAATAATGAAAATTAAATTCATATCGGAAAATTCCTTAGGAAATAAGTAATATAATAAATGTGTGAATTACTATGCTATATTGTGAATAATAGTATGGAAATCCGATCTTAAAGTAGCTATTATATTAAATGTGTTTTAACTTCGTTGTTGCACGAAATAAACATTAATACTTTGGACAGTTTCAATGACTACCATGGCAATGTATGTATTTTATTTTATTTTCTATTTAAAAATGATATATGTCTTTTCTTCGGACAGTTTATACTTCTCGGGACGATAATTGCGAGCATACCCAGTGGGCCAATAAAGAGACAGTGCGTACAATTTTTATTATTATTATATTTATTATTGCATTATATTATATTTTCGTTAATATGTTAATTTAGAGTTAAAAAAGTTTGACCCCATATACAATCTAACTTAAAGTTTACAAATAATTTAGTTTACCATAATATTGCTTGAGCCCGTATATTTTTGTCTGAATTACAAATGCAAGGGGAATATAATGTATGAAAGGGTTTACAATATATTTTTATGCTAATAATTCAAATTAATATTTTCACGTTTATTTAATTTTTCATATTTCATATTTTATTGCTATGTTCGGAAGTGTGTGAGTTATTTAAAATGCGTATTTAAAATGAAATGATGCCTATTTCTTAGCCTAGAGAATCATTTTTAAGCAGAATTTATTCTTAGTCGTATAAGACTAATCGGTTCATGCATCAATAATATGATATCCTTTTTTATGCTAAGTGAGAATGCAAATGACCTCTGTTTGTTGAGGTGAGCGTAGTTTTACCGCCTCAAAGGATTGAGATGGAGCATATCTCTCTCACGACTAAATAATTTTATCTGAAAGTATTTTTTGGAGATCGAGGACTTGAACCCAGCGCCAATATTGCTTTATTGCTTCGTAAGAGAAATATTTACGGTTGTAGTTTGCAGTGTACTTAGCATGTATCTTATGTATGTGCAGAGACAAGTTCCTCGCATACTTTAGTCTCAGGAAGAAGGCAAATCCTTAGATCTATGCTAGCACCAAGAAGTTATTATTAGTAACTTATTCTCTCTTACCAAAGGCACATTTTTATCATTACCCAGGGGTGTATGATAATTTCGTGTTTATTGCTTGTTAGATCATTGCATACTAGTGAAAAGTAATTACTTGTTTATGGACTAAATATAATATCATATTCTTTATAGAAATAATAAACACCTCCATACTTCCCCATTCTTTTTTAAATTCATATAAATAAAGATACAATAAAAGACAATTGACCCCCAAGATGCATTTCGTGCTGAACCAGCACTCATCAGTTGGCCCAGGTCACTATATCTCATATATATCTTTATTATATGCAAAGTATTTATCTAGAGTAAATTGTTACTTTTTCATTTACCATTGTCAAACTTACTCCACTCACAACTTTGACTCCATCCATTTCTGATAAATATACTAATGATTATTAGTAATCATTTTCGAAACTAGAGATTATCTTTAGCACAGATATAAACTTTAAACCTCAGTTAGAGATAATCTCTAGTTTCGAAAATGATTAGTAATAATCATTAGTATATTTATCAGAAATGGATGGCGTCAAAGTTGTGAGCGAGGAAGTTTGACAATGGTAAATGAAAAAGTAACAATATCATATTCATAAATTGATGTATTGAGTGGCTAAGCTTTGCTCTAACTTGTGTGAGAACCGATCTTATTCTAAATTTACGTTCATAAATTCGAATTCAGGCAAGCAGTATGCATCATAACAGGTTCATGCAGAATCAAGTCATTGCTGGACTGGTAAGAAAGGGATAATAAATTCATGTTGGGCCATAGCAGTAACTACGCGTTTGTGTGTATTGATATAGTTATTAAAACACCTTACATAATTATTAGATAGAATTTGGATATTAAGTTATTGGGAAAGTGCGTATAAACTTAAAAAGTAGAAGTTAAAGTAATTTTAGTATCAAAAACAGGTTTATTTAACTATGTTTACAATAAAGAAAAAATTATAAAATAACATTAAATTTGGCAATACATTTATAAACCATTAAATTACTTAAGTTAAAGTAATTTTTATTGCATTTAAGATATGAGTTTCTCAAATAACATAACTTTAATATCGTGAAAATATATAAATGTCTTAATAAAAAGAATAGACATTACATTAAATTTTTATGGGCTTTAAACTAATTAACACGGTTAGCAATAATTGTATTTTAAATAATGTTAACCGATGTATTTTGGGTTTAAAGAACTATAAATTACTTATCTTGTAGAATAGTGATTAGTCCCCAAACTATTTGTAATAAGGATTATTACTGGAACAAGTTATGTATTCGTTTCCTTTAGTTTATACAGACTGTCACTGCAGCCATTGCAGATCCCCATTGTTAATAATTTTCATTGTATCTCATGTTTTCCATAATTTGAAATCGCTACAATGTTGAATCGAATTGTAATCTTATCTTTTATATAGTTGTTGAATAAATATTTGTTGCTATTAAAATTTAAACTTGTGTCTGATGTCTTAATGTTTTTGAATGTTCAAAGCCACACAATATCAGAATATCACAATATTGACAGATTTGTAATATTTGTAAATTTATTATAGTCATTAATATTCGAAGTATAACATGAAATAATTAATCGAAATAACTCATATTTCTAATAGATATTGGCCATAAAATATCTTTATAATTTTTATTGTTAAAATAAAATAATACATTTTAACTTGTTAAGATTCAAAGATTTGAATTAATGGCATATATGTTAAAAAATTTAATAAGTTCTTGGCAAACATGGTTTCATTATAAAATTAATATTTAGTTGTTCAATTCATTGCATTCCAATTAATATTATGAGCGATTTAAAATCCCTTCTTCACTCTAGATATTTTGATACATTCCCAGTTGATTAAAATATATACAAAATTGATTATAATTGTTTTATTAATTAAGTAGTTAAAATATCATATTTTTATTATTACGAATCCTATTATTAGTGTTAGTAAGAGTAGGTATTAGCTTTAAATAAGCATATGTCTATTCAATTTGTATTTGCTGGAATAGTGTCCAAAGGTTGGCAATAAATTGAAAAATAATTGGGTGTTGTACTTAACTACAAGTCATGATCCTGAGAACATGAACATTTATAATTCTAAGAGTTTAAAGAATAAGATTACCATTATTTGAGTGTTAGAGAATGACAAAATGGCTGAGTTAGGAACTAGTGAATTCCACTTCTGTATGTGCCCTTGGGATAGCATTAAAGAAACATAATTCGGAAGATGGGACGGGGTACCTAAACACCAATATTTAAGATTAAAACAATTGTAACTGTGGAGGGTGATCGAGAGAAGAATGAAGGGCCATTTGTAAGGGAGAGATAAAATTTTTTACTTTGTTTTAATTAAGATTTTAATACTTTTTATTAGAATAAATTTATGAGTTCTCTGCATGAATTACTGATCCATTTCCATTCATTACACAGGAAACATAAAGAAGAAAATTATTGTAGTTGCCAATGGTGATCATAAAGCTATGAGAGTTTGTGGAAAAAAATTGATTATGTTTTTAATAATGTATGGGAAATTTTTTTTTTATTTATTACTTTGTTCAAAGTCAGAACTCAACATAGTACTTATAATTTAACAATATTAATAACATTATATATTTTTTATTTTGGTAAAGTTTTAATAACTCACTTTCTCCACAGACTTCCCATTTATTAAGTGATGATGATCTTGGATGGATACTATATTTGATGCTACAGTTGCAATTTGGCACCCATAAAATATCTACATTACATTATGATTAGATGTTATATATAGAGTATGTAAAAACACACTCTTAATAAGCTTCAAAAACCCTCAACCCCAGTCTGCGATTTCTGCATCTAGCGTCGTCAGTGAGATGTTAAGGATTAAAAATACTAGAACTAGTCTAGCATTTTATCAATGCCTAACTATTGAGAAAAAAATCTGAAACTTTCAGACATTTAAATGTTCAAAAATCCAGCTATCTAACTCAAGTAGCCTTATGGGACTGAACTAAATTCAGATACACCATATATTAATAGCTCTAGTAATATAAAATCACCAAAGACTTAATAGCAAAAACTAAAATTAAATTGAGTTAGATAGCTGGATTTTTGGACATTTAAATGTCTGAAAGTTTCAGATTTTCTTCTCAATAGTTAGGCATTAATAAAATGCTAGACTAGTTCTAGTGTTTTTAATCCCTAACACCTCACTGATGACGCTAGATGCAGAAACCATGGTCTGGAGTTGAGGGTATTTTTTAAGCTTATTAAGAGTGTGTTTTTATGTACTCTCTCTCTCTATATATATATATATATCAAAAAATGATCAAATTTTAAATTAAAACTTGTTCATAATGTTGTCTTTGCAACGTAATATATTAAAAAATAATTCAATAAAAATTATTTAATAAGACAACTTTTTTAAAAAATATTATGTTTAATAAACCTTATCAACCTGGATTTCGCTTCTATATTGGAGCCTTATCAAGATGTAAATACACAAAGTTATATTATAATTTCTTCTATTTTGCTGTAAAATAGAAGGAATTATAATATAACTTTGTGTATTTACATCTTGATAAGGCTCCAATATAGAAGCGAAATCCGGGTTGATAAGGTTTATTAAACATAATATTTTTTAAAAAAGTTGTCTTATTAAATAATTTTTATTGAATTATTTTTTAATATATATATATATATATATATATATATTGTAGCACTTTGGTTTATTTCATCTATAAACCAATTGTAGTAAAAGGAAGTAATTGTAGGCAATTTTTTTTTTTTTTTTGAATGTAAGAAAAGTTAAAAGAAGAAATTTATTTGAGAAATCAGTAACTATATAGCTAAAAAGTAACATTTATAGAGACAGTTTGTGTTTGTATAAAATATTGCAAGCATTATTTAATGCAGGGAGATGATTGATTTTTTTTTTTGTATGCTGCTATAATAAATTACCAATATGATAATTGACAAATAAATATTTAAATGACTAAGATAAAGTCCTATGAATTTTGATATCTATCACTAAAAAGTTGGTGAGAATTAGAATTGAATTGATTATCAGTGGCTTTGGTTTGATGGTTTCTTTTCTAGAGAATAAGTTTAAAATTATAGGAAATTATAATGGATATTTATGTTGATGATTATCAGAAATTATAATTGATTTTATGCTTGTAATTATAAGAAATTATGATAGATATTTTGTGTTCATATAATCTGAATAAGCAATTTTCTGTTTCATGTTCTGCATAGGTATGTGTGTGTGATACAGAAATATGAGTTTGATTTTTTTTCTTTCCTTTATAGAAATTGACATAATTTTTTATATTATTTTATGATACATGTGAAAAAGGGAAGAATAAATGAATCTGTTCTAATTTATTATTTTGAGCTCAAAATGTAAATCTAAATAAAAAATTATTTAAATAAAAAAAAAGAAATGTAACATTTGTTTTATCAAAAAAGTGTTAGTAAGCTTATCTTTTGATTAGATTTTCTTTTGATTGCTTTTCCATAAATTAATCGATAATGTGTTAAATCAAAAGATATGGTTTAAGATAAGAGAAAGTTGTCAACACTGACAAGTAATTTATTCAATTGTTCACACAGAGAGAATCTTGATTAAAATTTGAAGATGACCCACCTGTAGCTGGAAGAATTAACAGGTTTTTTTTCTTCATCCTCCTTGTGAATATATAAGAGGGGACTGGAGAGAATGGTCAGTGGAGCTTTTTCCTAATTAAGAAGAAGGGGCTGACTAAAATTAATTTATCTCTGAAGGTTTTCTCTGAATTTTTTTTAATTTTCTCTCTCAGAATTTAATAATGTGTTTAAGTTTTACAGTATACCAAACTATGAATTTCTAATTCATATATAAGTGGTGCACATTTTTTCCCTCAAGTCAATTGTGAAGAAATCAACTTTTAATAAGACATTTTATGCTTAATACCACAATCTGTCCATTTGGCTTATTAAAAATTCATGTAAGGAGAACACTGTCAAACTTTTGTATCATATTGAAAGTCCAATGTATATTGCAAGAAATATTTGGCTGGTTAAAATTTGTTTGAAGAAACTGCAGCAAACTTCTGTATAATGTTTAAAAAAGTTAATTCGTGTTTAGTAATCAGAAACTGCTTGTCATCTATACTTTGAGCCTTTAAATATGAAAAAGAAGAAAAAAACAAATGAATTCAAACCCAGGAAGGAACTTATCAAAATAGAAAGTAATCAACAGAACTCTTTAAAATTTATTAATTATCCTGTAGCTACATTTTGATTTAGAATAACTATCTACATTTTTATCTATCTTGATTCAAATAACTGTCTGCGCATTTTTATATACATTTGATTAAAAATAACTGTCTGATGTGTGTCTATATAGCTATCTCCAAATAAAATGAACTAATACATTAATTGATTGATGGATAATTGAAGGAAAATACATTGGAAAGAGACTAATCATAATGTTGATATTTATTCTTTATTTTATTTCATTTATATAATGTCATTTTTTTTGTTTCATTTTTGTTTATATAATATGTCGCATGTCTAACTACTAGATTATCTTAATTTAATAATTTTTTTATTTATGTTTTAAAATGTTTAAAGGAAAGAAAGAAAGATGATTTTGATCCCATTGAAGTTCAAATGCTTACGTAAATTTAAATTAAAAAGAAAAGAAAAGAGAAAAATGATATAAAATATTTTTTTATTCTTAACAAAATTTTAATTTGTATTTAATATTAGATATGAATGGTCATGTGGAAAATCATTATTATGCTATAAGTGTTGATCTGTTATTAATAGAAATATTGGGTGTATGTTGATAGCTTGGCTGTTTAAAATTGAAATAATTAATATACATTTTGATTCAGGATCTGGTTAGTCTTTGTCATTTATATAGACTGTAATTGATGTATGTATCAGCATATATAAAGCTATAAATGCTTGTCATTACTAATGTAAAGTTATCCTACCACTCAATAAATGGGAAATATCTGTCTCATGATTTATTTACCATGGCAGTTGGAGATGATTGGGTTTCACTCCATTTATTTTGTTAGAATAGGGAATTATAATGTTATTGTGTAATTGTAAAAAAATGTTTTGCATGCCAATATAGAGAGTAAGTGTATAGACAAGAGCTCTGCACATGATTCTAGGTCTTAAGAAAAGATCTCTCTCTGGTTGAAAGAAACAGTTCAAGTTAGGAGTTATAGTTGTTATTGTTTTTTTAATTTCCCTTACCAAGATGCTGATATGTGCACATTATAAATACTGCACGATGATGTGGAATATGAAGAGTGTTTTTCTTATGTAGGCTAGAGTAAATGTTGCCCTGACAAAATAAGAATTCAGTCAGATGTATATGTGTTGATGGGAAAAGACAATGATTTTAATTTGGAAACTAACCGATCTGTGTTGATTTTTGTGAATGATGGTAAATTGAGGGTCATCAAGCTAGGGCAACATACTGACCTATTAAAATATATATGGTCAAAATGTAAAGATCTGACAGGAATGAACGTAAAAGAGTGGGTTTTTGATTTTAAACTCATTTGCAAGATCAGTAGGGGATTTTTATGGCATATTGTCCTTCTTCATAAGCAATGTAAAACTATTGCTTGATGAAGTGATTTAAAATTTATGATTATTTCACATTGCTGGTTAGAATAATTGAAACGAGTAAATTATTTTGGAATAGTCCAATGGATAATATTTACAATAAAAAGGGGGGGGGTAAGTAAAAATTTATAGGTTTTCTTAAAGTTAAAAATATGGAATTCTGATTCCATGCGTAAGCGTTTGTTATTTTTTTATATTATTTTGATAAATAAATGGGTCAAAACCATGAATAAGTCATTCATTGAAGTTAGTTAATTTAAACATGTATTCAAACCATAGTCTTTAGTAGATATGAATAATATATTTGAGTGTAACAATATTATATTTAAGTGTGTTTTTATTTT